>CAIGQQ010037975.1:2853221-2881342 GCA_903798035.1 Danio albolineatus | reverse complement strand
GATGGATGGATGGATGGATGGATGGATGGATGGATGGATGGATGGATAGATGGATGGATGGATGGATGGATGGATATTGGATTGGACATGCAGGTAAGACAACAAGTAGAATGAGGGGACATGGAAAAAAACACCTGACAAAAGTATTTTTGTCGATCCCAGTTGTAAGAGCAACAAATATTAACTTGTCTTCTAGTTGATCATTTGGAAAAGTGGCAGAAGGTAGATTTTTCCAGTGAATCATCTGTTGAACTGCATCCCAATCATCACAAACACAGCAGAAGACCTATTGGAACCCACATAGACCCAAGATTCTCACAGAAATTAGTCAAGTTTGGTGAAGGAAAAATCATGGTGAGAGATCTGCAGAGCGAATGGCAACATCAACAGCTTGAGTTATCAAGACATTTGTGCTGCCCACTACATTACAAACCACAGGAGAGAGCAAATTCTACAGCAGGATAGTGCTCCTTCTCATACTTCAGCCTCCACATTGAATTTCCAGAAAGTAAAGAAGCCCACAGTGCTCCAGGATTGGCCAGCCCAGTCACCACACATGAACGTTATTGAGCATCTGGGGTAAGATGAAGGAGGAGGCATTAAAGATGAATCTAATGAATCTTGATGAACTCTGGAAGTCCTGCAAGAGCGTTTTCTTCGCAATTCCTGATCATTTTTATTAATCAGTTATTTGAGTCGTTGCAGAGATGTATGGATGCAGTCATCCAAGCTCATGGTAGTCATACACAAAATTAATTCTTTTTCCACTGCACCACGACTTTATATTCTATGCTGTACATTATTTCTGTTAAGTACAAATTTGGTACTCAACAAAACACCGTATTGTTATCAATATTGAATAAAACTTATAATTTTTAGTTTTTTTTATAAGTTTAAAAGAGCATTTATTCAGTTTTATATATAATTTCAATATAACTTTTGAATATGATGCATACTTGCTGAACAAAAGCACCAATACATTTGAAAACAAACTGTACTGACCCCAAAATTTAGAATTGTAGTGTAAATAATTAAAACTCTGCGAAACGCAGCAAATGGGCTTCTGAATAGAGACAAGAATCAATGAGCTTCTGCTGAGACCAATTCATTTACATAAACCACCCGAATGAACTGATTCCCTAAAATGAATCAATTTGATTATCGCCTCAGCTCACTAGACTGTAAAGCTGCATGCGCGATATAGCGTGACAAATATGATATAGCTGTTTTGTCACGCTACACCACTACTTATTCCCCAGTAGCTTGTTACTGGAAAAGCAACACCATTAATATGATAAATTGCTTGTGATGTTCCTCATTTGTAAGTCCGTTCAGATAAAGCTTCTGCTAAATGACTAAATGCACTGTAAATATTAGCTGCTCTGCCTCGCAATGTCAACATGGGGTCTCCTGGCAGAATTTTGATCTCAGTCATAACAGTTGCGTGATTGCTTTTACACTGCTGCTACTTTCAGTTAATAACTCCCTAAAAACAAAGCACACACACTTGCAGAGACACAAACACAATGTGTAATGGAAGCTAGCTTGTAAGAGCTGTGCGAGTAAACCACACTGCCTTGGCCTCAAAAGCTATGCTAACAAATGATGCTAAATGCTGCCGTTTTAGCATTTCACACTAGCCTTTCATAACTGATAAAGCTATTTGAATCAGAAATGAGAGGAACTACTTTGGTCTCACAACCCAGATGCGAGTACAGTTTTAGGGGAGTCATTGTAAGACAAAACACAAGACAAAAATTGTGTCTGCCTTCGCACTACAGTAGGGTTAAGTTAGCATTGTAGCTAGTAATACCCCAATTCCGGTAAGTACACAGCTCCCTGCGGAGATACAAACACACTGGAAACAAGTTGGTCAACAAGAAGCATGTTCTCGCAGGTTCTGAGAGCACCATTGTGTGCTGTTTCTCTCCTGGATCAGAGCCTACTGAGCAGTGCTATGTGTTGTTTATCAAAAGGAACAGGAGAGCAGGAACGTGATCACCACACTGTTTTCATCCCTACTCGTCTCGTCCCCATTCTGCCAGTTATCTATCAGCCCACAAAGGAACTATTTCTTTCCATATGATAACATAATCTTCCTTTTCAGTTCCTCTCTGAATAGTGCCCTTTAGTGGCTCTTTATCAACAGTGTCTCTCGCTCTCTCGATCTGACTCTCTCTCTCTCTCTTTGCCTTCTCAGACTGTCACTCTGTCTCTTTCTTTCTAAATAACTCTCCGTTTTTTTTTCTCCTTCTGTGCCAGTGACCTTACAGCAGGGCTTTGAACCTTGCTCTTTCTTCCTCCCTCTCCATCATTCTCTCATTCTCTCCCTCACGCTCCTCTCTGGAGGAAAATCACACACTCATCAGTTTTCCCCGCTTGGCTCTTGACGAGCAAAGTCGCAAGGAGAATATTAATGGACTTCAGCAACCAATTAACACCTAACTCACATAACAACCTTTTATACAAGCCAGCATGCTGGGAAATGAAGGAGAGAGGGCAACAGAAAGATCGAGAGAGAGAGATGGAGAGACAGAGAGTGCGCGAGACGAAGAAGAAGCCGTTTAATTTGACATTTATGCGGTGAGGATGGAGATGACGGAGGTGTCTGGGACAGAACAGCGAGAGACGGAGCACATGATCATGTTAAAACGAGTGGGATGAGGAATCATGGGATGTAACTGTAATCACAATTAATCAAGAGTTGCGCTTCTAGTACTATCCAGACTGTTGAGAGTATTAGAGTGATTAAAATGAGTTCATTATTCAACTTGCATAATTAAATTCCAATTCCAATTAAATTACCAAGAAAAATAATTGAAAGGGATCTTATTGCTATTGTGAATGTGCGCTATGAATTTAAAATGAGTGATCCGTTCGGTAAAAAGGTCATATGTTTTGCAAGGGCATCATTATAAAAGTTTTATGGAAGTTTTAAATATATGTGCAATTAAATAAGCAAATCAATCAATCAAAAGCTTCGGTATGAAGTTTAATTATACTGTATGATGATGTACTAATGCCGCAGCCATATCAACCTGCAGCCCAAGACTGGTTACTCACTGAAGCAAAGCAGGGCTAAGCCTGGTCAGTACCTGGATGGGAGACAACCTGGAAAAATTAGGTTGCTGTTGGAGGTGGTGTTAGAGAGGGCAGCAGAGAGCGCTCAACCTGCAGTCTGTGTGAGTCCTAACATCCCAGTAAATGGATGAGACGTTACACTAAGGTCCTGACTCTCTGTGGTGGTTAAAAATCCCATGGCATTTCTCATAAACAGTAGAGGTGTAACTCCAGTGTCCTGGACAAATTCCCTCCATCAACCCTTACCGATTATACCCAACTGCCAAATTGGCTCTATCGATGTCTCTTTACTCCACCAACAGCTGGTGTGTGATGATAACACTGGCGCCATTGTCCTGTGGCTGCTGTCGCATCATCCAAGTGGATGCTGCACACTGGTGGTGGTTTGGAGACCCCATCATAATCGTGTAACGATTTGGGTGTATGGCCATACACAATAAATGCGCTATATAAATACACATTACATTAATGAACGAATTGTCACGGTTGGGTTAGGGAAAAGGAGCGAGGACTCAGGTGCAGGAACAAAATGGGTATTTATTAAAAAAAAATAAAACAAAACAGCAAAACAAACTACCCCGAGGGGGAAAACATTAATAAAACAAATAAACAGACAAACTTGACTGGCTGGCAGGGATCAGGACTAGAAACAGGACTGGAAACAGGACAGGACTTGAAACAGCATGAAACGACAACGAACTGGCCCAGGACAGCAGACATGAGGAGAATTTAAAGCAGACATGATTAACAAACAAACAGGTGAACATAGACTAATAATGGGTTAGCAAGGAGGGTGGGGCTAGACAATAGACAGGAGAGTGCATGACAACACAAACCATGTGCTCACATAAAGACTAGAACACACAGCCAATGAGAGAACTCATTAACTGTGTGCTCACATGACGACACAAGCACGCGGTGTGTGTGTAAACACACACACCACGTGCTAAATACAACAACAGAGGACTGAACGCGAGACACAAGCGCACGATAAAATGAAAACATCCATCCGTGCGCTCACACACGCAGCGTGCATGTTTCAACCCAGCGCCACCCGAAACAGAACCCGACTAGACTTAAAGGCGCTGGGAAATGAAACGCACGCCGCAGACAAACAAATCACAAGGACAAGAACGCGCAATCCCGAACACGCCCAGGCCCAAGGTCCGAGCGCACCCACAATTGGCGCTCATACAGAGACAATGACAACACATATGACTAGACAGAGCTAGTGTCCGGACTCTGCCACAAAAAACAGGAATTAACTAGACAGGAGTGGCAGAACCCTGACACGAATATCCTACAAGTTTCATGTAAACCCTTAGAATATCATTGAGTCAATAAGGTGTAGTTCTCAAATATTTGTACTTTAAAACCTGTTTAAAAACTTTGTGTGTTCTTGCTGTCAACAAAGATGTTGTAACGGCCTTCAAATGTTTTCTTTTTGTTATTTAAACAGGTTTTGCATTCTAGTCATCTAGCTTATTTTGCAATATTTCCCATGGTCAAATATAACGCATGCATACATCCATGTATAATTTAATAAATATACAGCATGAGAATCTAAATATGGCAAAATGTTATTTCTGAATGGTATGCGAAATCAAATTTTTTCTTTTGGGTCCCTTATATAAGAGCGGACCCAAAACAAATCAAAGCAAATCCAATTACTAAATCAAAATATAAATGGCCTTGGAATACCGAAAGAATAAAAACCGAACCATGATACAAGTTATAATGTCGTTGGGCTTCAAAACAAGATTATGAAATGGCAGAATATGTCGTCACTGTCAGAGACACTGAATGCAGATTCACTTAATGCATCTTCACTGTCAGAGATGTACGACACAGAATATCTCCCACGTTCTCAGAGATACACAAATACAGACAGCTCTGTGAAAACAAGGCCTCTGTAAGCAATTAAGGACTTGTTAGAGGATGTGCGACAGTCACTGAGCTTTTCCAATAGACTGTTTGACTCACTTAGATTTGTTTACACCGGAGATAAGACTGGGACTGAGTATCAATACAGATTTAATGATTCCGTTCAATTTTGATTCAATTTGGCTGGATGAGATTCAGACACTTTTCAACCACCACTTACAGTAACAGTCTTGAACTGTTTAGTAAAGTACCAACTCATAAGACTCGTTTGTGCTAAACTGTTCGTGGTGATATCATCCAAACAAAAAAAAGCGCTCTGGGGTGGCTCAAATATTTGGTCGGTGCTCTTTGGGTAAGGGATTCATCAAAGCAGACAACAAAAATCAGTCTAAGGCACTCGAAAAATGTGGTTAAAAAAAAAGCCCTTATTCACATGGCTTATTCTTAAAACACCAATGTGTTTCGGCAGGGAGCTGCCTTCATCAGGGTAGCAGTGATCAGGTGCGTCTAGAGTTTCTTTTGAGTGCTACGATCACCTGACTCATTCAAATATCTCAATAATACTCAAATATTGTAACAAACAAAGCCAACTACAATCATTAATTCAGCACTGATATAGGAGAGCATATATACACATACATACTTACAAAGGCATACAAATGCATTTATGAAAAAGTATAAATTTAGAAAAAATAAGCAAGTATGTACAGAAAAATGCGCTTTAACATGGTATATACATATAAACACCCATATGAACACGCATATATAAACAGGGGCGTAAATCCCGGAGGGGACAGGGGGGACATGTCCCCTTCTCTCCAAGGGGTGTCAGGTGTGTGGCTGCGGTTCTAGATGATCGCAAGTAAGGAGGGTACTTTATTCACTGTAAATAAAGTGACTATCTTTAATGTTGTTGATAAAGACTCATTCATCAATTATTCGCGGTAAAAATGCTGATTACCGATGTATTTTCCATGTGTCTACTATATTATCGATTGAAATATTACCTATCTAGTTAGCGTTAGCTTGTTTAATGTTTCTTTAATGTTTTTAGTGTGGCTGTCCGGCAGATGATCATCACAGGCTCACCAGTTTACAGTGTGATCTGTCCATTTAACAAGTGTAATGTAAACAAGTGAGTTATTATGAGTTTAGAAAAAATCTTTTCCTGCATTTCTTCTGCTTCAGGAGTCAGTCTGCTGACTGTATACAACATAAATAATCTGAAGAAAAATCAGCTGTCATTGAACCTGAGAAAAACTTTGAAAATAACCATGACGCAGTCTCCATGCTGCAATAATAATGATAGAGCCAAAGTGTTTAACTGTGGGGACATATCTTTATAAGTACAATTTGACTGTATTATTTGTGTCCCCCTCAAAAAATTCCTCAAGCGAAAATTTTAGATTTATTGTCCCCCCTTGTGTTAAATGAGATTTATGCCCTTGTATATACATATGCACATACACTTACATACACATACATATACATGCACACATTAGAATGCACATACACATACATACATATTCAACAAAAATAGGGAAAAATCTGTAAATCTTTGATAGAAAAGCTTTATAAGAAAGAGGAAAAGTCTAATTCGCCATTTAGCCCTGGAAATTTTGTTGCTTTTAATGTATAAATCCAGAAAGTCTCTCTCTGTTTTAATTTTTTTTTTTTGACTTTTTTTTTTTTTTTTTAGAATTTTAGACTAATTCGATTTTTTTTTCTTTCTTATAAAGTTTTTTTATCGAAGATTTACAGATTTTTCCCTATTTTTGTTGAATACTGTATGTATGTAGGTGTATGTGCATTCTTATGTGTGCATATATATATATGTATATGGTAAGTGTTAGGCATGGGACGATAACCGTTGTCAAGGTATACCGTGGCTTGGAAAAGTCAAGGTTTTCATATCGCCAAAAATTTCAGCTATACCGTACGTAAGGTACAGTATGTGTAAGATTTTTTATTTCCATTTTTTTAAGGTGTAAATTTCAAAGACATCTGTGTTTTTGAAACAAATTAAGACAGCAGAAGTCAATGATTCACTTGAATTATTTATCCTGATGTTTACTGTTCCAAAATACTTTAAATGTTTCTCAAAATAAAAAATAGTGTGTTCAAAGGGGAAAAAAAGGTTTTGTTTTTAGCCAGACATTTAAAAAATATGTATTTTAGGGCAGTAATCACAATACCATCATACTGTGAAACCATGATATTTTTATGCAAGGTTATCATACCGTCAGAATCTTATACCGGCCCATGCCTAATATGTGTATGTAAGTGTATGTGCATATGTATATATATGTGTGTTCAAATGGGTGTTTATACGTATGCATATGCCATGTTAAAGCGTATTTTTCTGTACATACTTGCTTATTTGTTCTATATTTTTACTTTTTCATATACGCATTTGTATGCCTTTGTAAGTATGTATGTGTATATATGCTCTCCTATATCAGTGCTAAATTAATGATTGTAGCTGGCTTTGTTTGTTACAATATTTGAGTATTATTGAGATATTTGAATGAGTCAGGTGACCGTAGCACTCAGAAGAAACTCTAGGCGCACCTGATCACTGTTACCCTGATGTTCGTGATGATATGTTTTGATCGTCTACAAAGAATCAGAGTCATATCTTCATCGTTAGACTATTCTCAATCTGTTTGGTTTTGTAGATAAATGGTATACTTAGAGCAAATATACCATCTATTTACAAAAACAAACAGGTTATGTAGACGATAACACATGTCTAACTAAACAATAAGACTCAAATTACATAAATATACTGAAACTGGTGGTAAAAGGGTCAACTTTTTTTAAAATCTGACATTGGGAATGCTTGAATTAAAATGATTTTTTACAAAGACCTATGAAAATACTTTATTATCGTTCAATTTTATGGGTTCATAGGTGTATTCATTTTTGCTTTGTCCAGAATCACGCGCTATATTTTGAATTATTGCACAGAATCACTTCATATACAAGCTCTTTGTTTGTCATTGGGCTACATTGGATGCATGTTTGTTTTTATGTGCTGCCCACAAAGACAACTTAACAATGTTTCTGCCTATAATTGTGGGTTTGGAATCAAATTCAATACAGACTGCAAAGCTACATTCACACTGCTAAAATATATAATAAAATACAAAACTTTGATTTACTTTTCTGTGCCAATTAAGAATCAGAAGGCGTGCAGCTGCTGATGAACGGTGCTGCAATGTTCTAACTTGATATATTGTGAAAATTTGCATTCACAAACAAAACAACAAGGCTATACAGTTTAGTGCGTTTTTGTTATCTCCACAAATACACTGAAGGTAGGTGGTAACAAACAATTAATCTAGCTTGATTTTAATAACTGTCACTGGGAATGCTTGAATATGAAAAAAAATCAATGTTTTTACTCAGCCCTAGTGATAACCATCTATTATGTTGCAATTTCAACCAAAGCCTGCTTTCATTGCAGCTCTGGAACCTCACAACATCATTTGGCATATTAAATTTAGTCATATTAGAGCTGGCACATTATTGGTGCAAAACGTACGCCAATAATTAGCTTTTTGCAAAATCACATTCACATCACAAACACATTTGTGTCTGTCCAGTATTACACTGGTCGTGCTATGTTTTGATTCATTAGAAAGAACCAGCTTGCAGAGTCCTCTGCTTGTTATCTGACTATGTTGGATGCATGTTTATTTGTACGTGCAGTCCAGAAAGACAGTTTGTAAATGTTCCTACCAATTATTTTGGAGCACATGTAGTGAATCAAATTTATTAAATCAAGTTTTGTAAAACTTACATGCACGTTGTTGGTAAAATAGGATTTCGCTTTGTCCCACCTAAAAATCAGCAGGAGAGCTGTTGCTAATGAAAAAATGGTGTCAAAATCTTCTGAAAACATACATTTCAAAAAAGATAAGTGTCAAATTTGGCAGTTTCACTACCGGTAACTACTGTAAGTAGTAAAAGAGAGCACTCTTTGCTTGATTTACTAAACTGAATGCTTGAATACTCACAAAGCAAAATGAGGCCTAATGGCCACATGTACATACTGTTAGCATTTCCACCAGAAACAATAATGCCACCAGGCACAAGACGCCAACACGACATTAGATTGATGTAGTACCCCAACATCATTGAGACATTGCATTTTGTTTGGAAATGAAAACGTCAGGCCGGTGTCAATGTCCAACGTCCTACCTAAAACTAATCAAATATAAATGTCTAATGATGTTACAGCTCAACATTGTGTGGACGTAACTACAATGACATCTGTAAAACGTTGGATTTTGGTTGCTATACCTGATGAATAAACGTCAGTATTTGGCAACAGTATGATGTTGGATTTTGAAACCTAAAATCAACAAAATATCAACATAATTTGACTTCATTATTAGACGGAAAAATAACTTTGTCCTTAGACGCTGGCTAGACATTGAATTTTGGTCACCTGATCTCATTACCTAAATCTAACCTAATATTAACATCTTATGACGCAGTGTGCCTGCTGGGAAGATGCTCAAAAGGTTAGTTCACGCAATAAAAGAAAAGTATATTATTATTAACTCACCCTCATGATGTTATAAACCCCTGAGATCTTCTCAAGAACAGAAAGTAAGATTTAGGTGAAATCCAAAGGTTCTTTGATTCTTCATGGCCAACAAGTTTCCTGACTCATTCGAAGTCCAGACAAATACAAAACACATTCTCAAGACAGCCTTTAAATTGTTAGCAAGCTACAAGAGTACTTTTGAGTGCACATAAAACAAAACTAATCGTATTCAACACATCACCGTATAAGGTTCTATATGACATTTTTGTCAAAATTTAGTTATTGACATATTCTTATTTAATTGACATCTTATTTACATTATGGGGTGTTTTTATAAGTTGTTTACATATTAATACTTATTATTAAAAAAAAAAAAATGTCACACACGTACTGTTTGCTATGGAATGCAAAAACTTTGAAGATCAATATCTCAAAATCATTCAGAACGCAGATAGAACCTTATGATTTCAAGGTGACGAACAGTGAAATTGGAAGTCTGTTTTGAGGATTTTTTGCTATTTGTCTGTACTTGAATGACTTGGGAATCTTGGTGCATGAGGGAGCTCACGGACTTCATTAAAAATCTATTTATTTGTATTCCAAAGACAATCGAAGGTCTCAGGGGTTGAAAACATGGAAAGCATGAGGGTGAGTAATTAATAAAACGATTGTAATTTTTGGGTGAACTAACCCTTGAAAAGAGTTTACCTTTATTGCCTCGCATTGGAAGGTCACATATCTCTTTTTTTTCTCGTTCAAAAACCTATATTGCTGTTTTTAGCTGTCAGAATTTGCATGCCTATTTTTATCTCATATATTATAAAGTGCTGTAATTCAGTTTGAGAGCAGACACTTCCAGCCTATTTCACCAAGGTCTCCTGACTTTAAAATTTCTGGCCTCAGCACAGCCCTGTATTATGTTGTAATTTCCACTAAAGCCTGCTTGCTTAGCGAGTCTGGAAGCTTGCAACATCATTTGGCGTATTAGATTTAGCCATATTGGATTTGGCGCATTTTGGTGCAAAGCGCATGCCAATAATTAGCTTTTTACAAAATCACTCTCGCTCAAATCTCACACACACATTTTCTGTCTGTCCAGGATTAAAATCCCAGTGTCCAGCACAACTAAATCCATTAAACAACAGACCAGAATAATCCATTCAGCCCCCTAAAATCGCAAAAGCGCAAGCGTTGCTCTTATTCATCTCAAGCCAGCGATATCCACCACATTATTTATGACCATATATTCATATAATCATTTCTGTTTCTTTGCCTAATATTGGGTTACACTGGCATCGCTTCATTGATTTGCCAACAGTGTGAGCAGTCACGGCCACAGACCGAGAACTGAATTAAACTCCATCATTGGCAAGCGTCTCAGGGGAGGCTTTCAATGAAAGAGAAACATTTCCGAAAACAAATTACCTGAACAAAGGTGGGCCGAGACCCAACCACAAAATGAAAAGAGTGATGCTGTGACAGTGGGACAGATGAAAGAAAAAATGGCTTGAACAACAAGAGTGGAGCTAAAAGGACACGTCTTTAACAGTCCAACAGGCTGACTGTCGACTGAGAGGAACAAGTGAGGAAATGAGAGCTGAGGGAAAATGAAATAATTAGAAGGCCTACCTGCGGCGTTCATTGAAATATGCAAATCCATTTAATTTTGCTTTGATTTGCTCTGCTGCTCCCATTTCTAACTTACCATCTCTCTCTCTCCTGTCTGCCTCTTTACGTCTCCCGCTCTTCTCTCATTCACGCCAGCCATATTAAACTTGTATTAATACACTGTAGGTATGTCAGTTCAATTACCATGGTTCTGTACTGCCCATGGGTACAGACAGTGTGTGTGTGTGTGTGAGAGAGAGAGAAACAGAACGTGAGTGATAAGATGTTTATGAAAATTGTTATGCCTGAATCATTGTTTTAAAAAGCTCAAACGTGAGAGTTATAATCAGTCTCTCAGTATGCATTCAGGCGAAACATATTTGGTAATGAAAATAGATGGGATTGTGTGTGTTTGCGTGAACTGGATGGGTGTGAGTGAGGCGTGGAGAGAGAGAGAGAGAGACAGATGTCTGTGTAGATTACTGATCAAGAGAGCAACCACAAAAACAGAAAGCCAGCACACCTTAAAGGTGCAGTCAATAATTTTACTGCCACCAAACCCAAATCATAAAAAAGTAATAATAAACAGCAAACTGCCCAAAAGGTTTACTTTTGCTGCTCATTTTTCATAGGAGAGAGAAATAGCCTGAACCCCAAGAGCCATTGGTTATTCCGTGTCACCATGTTGAGATATTCAATTAAAAGTTTGGGAGATCTATACTAATAAAATCACTAAAATAACAGCTTTTATTTTCAAACAGGTGTACTCTTGGTGCTCGCGTCTGATTGGACAAACGAATACTCCACTTTTTAAGAACTTCACGTTCATCAATCCTCCACTACAGATTGACAAACAGTTCATCATTTGTTAAGCATTCCCTCTACAGCAGTGTTTCTCAACTGGTGGGTCGCGGGAACATTTTTAGTGGGTCGCGGAGTGTGTGTAAAACATTATTTTTTAACTTATTTTGCTTATACCAGACTTTTATTTTGAAATGCTTATACCGGACGTTTATTTTGAAATGCGCAATTGTACTTTGTAATATTTGTATAATTTGATACATTTTGTCCAATGACATCAATAAAAAAAAAATTTTGTAAGTCTTGGTGATTTTCTTATGATTTATCTGTCACTACTTGTATATGTTAACAAATAAATACAAATTATTTCATTACAATTCCTAAAATTATAATATAGTTCCTGAAAATTTGGGTCGCGTCTTGATGACCATGTAAAACTGTGGGTCCCGTGGCCAAACCAGTTGAGAACCACTGCTCTACAGTAATAAACATTAGTAAGCAGTTAACAAATACAGCAACAAATGCTGTATTGTTGACGAAAGCAGGAATGAAATGATTGTATTTTCAGACTTTATTAATGATTAGTTTTGCACTAAATTAAGTAATGCATCATTCACAGACTAGTTATTCAAAAGTACTGTCATTTTTAAGATTATTCAGGATGAGTAAGTAAATGATACTGCTCAAATGAACATTTATACATCTTAGTTGTCAAGCATATACAGTTGTAGTATAGTCACTTTGTATGTCAATAAATGCTTGGTGGGGGGTAAATGGGGAGGTTATGGTGTGTTTTAATGGGTGTTTTATGGTCAATTTAATAATCTAATAATCTAAAACTAATAAGTTGACTTAATTCATTCATGTTGTCTCAATAGTGTGGAACCCAGAATTTTCTTTTCAATAAGATTTGACAAGACAGGATGCTGCAGCACAATACACATAAATGCATCAAACATACACTTTTTAACATAATATAGAAACCCAACACACAGACAAAATGAAAATGTATCAAATGGAAATGTCAACCTTGCCATGAAAAAATTAAGTTGTCATCAAAACCCTTCTAATCTTTTGTTGTGTATCCTTGTACTTTACGGTGCTGTACAAATATTTAAAAATGTCTCGGTAAATGTTTTCAAACAATTATATTTCATTTACCAAAATCTCACAAGTGGAAATTTCACATCTGTCTCATCCATAACAGAAAAGTGTCACATCAATAACAAAGTTTTTTCTTCATAAATGCAAAAATGTAAATTAAAATAAAACCAACCATTTTTGTTCTATAGAGAGCCGACACTTATCCTTGTGATTATCATTATTTCTTTTGGATTGTGCCGTTTAATCCACAGATTTTCTACAAAGTATATTGCATACTGTAAACTTGCAGACTTTTTTTGTCACATCCTTAACGCATGTTTATTTTCCACATTTGAAGTATACAATTTTTTTTCAGATTGATATTTTTCTGATCCAATAATTCTGTGTATATTTGTTTTGGAAAATGTAAACTGATGTTTCAATATAATGTTAACATGTACCTTATCTGTGCGTTTATGTTTTGAGTTTTTACTGCCAATGTCACATCCATAACGCTGGAATTGCTCATATACTAATACACAAAAATAATTTGCAGACAAAATTTAAAAAGCATCAAACATCTATAAATATACGTTATCTACTATTTTAAAATTCATGGCGTTAAGTACTCAGGTATAGCAAATGTCTTATGTTTCTGAAGAAAACAAAAGGATGCTGGCTACTTAGATAGGAAACAAGGCAATGGTGCTGAACTGTCCTTGAGTATTTTAGTGAGTACAGTATGTGTGGTAGCTATCTCACGCATTTCTCTCAGTGCTAGAAGAGCTGAAATCGGAATGCCTATTATCTGACAGCATCAGTTTTTTGGATTTTCTCTAACTCCTCAGTCCTCAGAGAGACCTTTAGGTAGTACACCCCAAACTAGACTAGCATACTCAAGAACAGGCGGTATAAAAGCCAAATACACTTGCATTGAAACCTCACACTAGTCCTGCTTTTTGTGCTTTGCTAAGATAGTATATAAATAAATGAAATATAAATATTTGCAATCGTATCTAAAAATAAAATTACCATACAGTTCAAACAATGCTGAATAATAAAATACAACATGCAATCTGATTGTAATTTAATTACAAAAACAATTACAAAATAATATTTATAAAAATAATTAGCAATATTACAATATGAAACATTTCAGTGTTATTTAGAGATGTTTAAACAGTACAGCATCAGTTTTTTTTGGATCTTCTCTAACTCCTCAGGCCTCAGAGAGACCTTTAGGTTGTACACCCCAAACTAGACTAGCATACTCAAGAACTGGCGGTATAAAAGTCAAGTACACTTGCATTCAAACCTCACACTAGTCCTGCTTTTTGTGCTTTGCTAAGATAGTATATAAATAAATGAAATATAAATATTTTTACCATACAGTTCAAACAATGCTGAATAATAAAATACAACATGCAATCTGATTGTAATTTGATTACAAAAACAATTACAAAATAATAATTATAAAAATAATTACAATATGAAACATTTCAGTGTTATTTAGCGATGTTTAAACAGTACAGTGATTTTTTTTCAGATACAGTTCAGGGTTTCCTCTAGGATTTTTTTCCAGCTGTGAAGGCAGGCCTGTTACACAGATCTTCCAACTACCTATGGTGTTATTTCAATGACAAATGTCATGAGCGCAGTATTACCACTCGAGATCGCATTATCGCAATACGAATCTCTTTGCTTGCTCACGGTTTCCTCTGTTCATGCACAAAACTTCTTGCACACCCTCTCAAATATAAGCTGTTCAAGCACAGATTTTCTTGTGCATTCTCAAATAAACGCTGCTGAAATGCGATTGATTGCGTTTATGTAACAAAGATGCCTCTAACGTTTTTAGATTTGCTAGGAATATTCATGAATGTCTCCAATAGACCTACAGAACGGCTGTAGAATGAGAAGCTGTAATGTAGCTGTGGTGGGAATGATTTATTTGTTTTATTTAATACAGTTTTATAGTAAATTAATTACTTAAATTAGTAATGAAAAAATCTGACAAATGAAAAAAAAATTTAATATCAAAATATGAAAATACAAACATTAAGCACATTTTATATGTGCTTTAAAATCAAGAATACAGCATTTGTAGCTGTTTTTATAAACTGCTTACTACTGTAGAGCTAATGCTTTACAAATGACTAACTATTTTGCTAATGCTTAATAAATGATTCATTAGTATTACCAATACTCCAGCCCCTAATAAGTTTTGGATGTTCAGATTTAAAGCAAATATTATTCAAAGATCTCTCTCATACTATTAATGTGAAACAGACATTGTACTTATACAGTAGTTGAAATATTGGTGACAGGATGACAATAACTTAAGAGATGAAACTCTCCAGAGCAATGATGCACGGAAAGCGCAAGGTGACATTCAACCATATATTTAAGGACAGAGACACATCTACGGCAACATTACACATCACATAACTCAAAAAAACGCTTACAATGCAAATCGCCTCATAAATAGTCAAGCGATCTATAATAAAGCAGTAATATGATTTGTTCACGGTGAGACGGACGCTGGTATTGCGACAGATCTGTATTAAAGTACAGTGCAATTATATTTATTGTACCATTAATTGATGAGGAAATATAAAGTAGTATCATGAAAGCTTAGGAAATAACAGTTACAGCTCAGACGTGCTGTCCTTAGAGATTTCTGGCTTTGCAAATTAAACTCCGACTATAGGACTGGGTGAATATTAGGATGATGTTTTTGGCCATATTGTACTATTTTGATATTTATTGCATTATATTCAGTAACTATTATTAAATGGAACCTTTTTTCCACTAAAATTCTGTGTTGTGCACATTTACATTTTACATTTACCTCCTTATTAATGTACAATCCAAAACTGTGAACTAATAAAAGGAATTAATAAAAAGTAACAATAGATGTTTTACATTTTAATAAATATAAAATTACTTTTTATACACAATTTTTAATACTTTTGTGAGTTAAGATGCAGCACAACAGAACAGTACGAGTTAAAATGATATTATTTAAATTATATATAATTGCTACGCCTATTACTCCTACTACTAATTACATGTTTTATGTAATTATGTAATTTCATATAATTTCTTCAAGTCTTTACAGGATTAGTGGAGATGTTTTGCCTTTCATTTGACTGTAGTTTTTGTATAATGAAAAGTTGGATAAACAGCTGTCAAACAACCCTTAAAAGACTGAAGATTGAGTTCATTTGGACTGCACTGCAAAAACGCATGGTTCCACACCATTGATTTGTGTTGGCACAACATGAAGGAATTAAGTTAACTTACTAGTTTTTACAAATTTAAGTGGATTGAACATAAAACAATTAAGTTGTCCCCCCCAAAAAAAACTCATTTTAAATAAAGTTTTTGAGTACGTATAAAGACATTTAAAAATGCATTCGTCGTTCTGTGTATTTATGTGTAGTAGTTGTATACTTATATTCATCACTTTCCTGAAATATGCCCCATAACAGCATTTTCTAAAACAGTGCCCCTACCGCAAACAAGACATAATGCATTGTGCACTTTAATCAATGCTAAAATGGTGTAGTTCAACTGATAGAGCATTGGGTTCAACCCCAGAGAACATGCATACAGTAAGTAAAATATGAGTCTTGAATGGACTCTAATTTATGTTCCAAAGCATCTGCCAAATGTGTACTTATTTTGTGAATTTGAAATAGGATAAATTATGGATAAAGGGCCATCTACAAATTCAACACACTTAGTTTAAACAAACCTGCATTTGATTGGTTACGCTGCTCATATATATTATGGCCATTTGGTTTTGACACACTCATTATTTTTATGTCCGCTAGAGGTTGCTTTACTTTAACACACAAACTGTCATATTAACAGCTTTTATGTTTTATAATATAATACACCCCTTTAATATTTTAAAATTGTTATTTTATTAAAACTGTCAAACACAAAAGAGTTCTAGTGGGCGTCAAGGTTGCGCAGTGGTTAGCACAATTGCCTCACAGCAAGAAGGTCACTGGTTTGAGCCTCGGCTGGGTCAGTTGGCATTTCTGTGTGGAGTCTGCATGTTCTCCACATTGGCGGTTCATTCCTGAATGAACGAACGAATGAAAAGGGTTCTGAATGATTCTGCCTTGAATGGCCTAAATGGTCAAATTTACCACATGCATTTCAGCGTCCGCTACTATTTCCCCATGCATTTGCTTATGCATGATTCTGTTGCCCAGCAACCTTTGCTGAAAAAAAAAAAAAACACATTCTTTTCCAATGGCAAAAACATTTATTTCTAACTTTCAAAATCAACAATTTCACTGAAAACTCTCTCGCACATTCGCAGGCAGTCTAGTAGGCCTAACTCTTACACAAGTACAGTATAGGCTAGCATAGGCTATTACAAAAGATCTTATTTGTACGGTAACAATAAAGATATGACGACAGACATTTACAGCGTAATACTAAAATCAGAAATGAAGTTTCAAATGTAAACATGATGAGAGAAAAATGTAATTCTTAATACTGCACTATTTAACTACCAAATGTTGCATTAAAAGTACAGTTTGTAAGATTGTCAAACAGTGGTTCAACTAGGGACTGCAGTTCAAGTTCAAAACACTTTTTCACCCGCCCTATCCTCTGATCACTCCACAAACACAGTTTGCTAGATTGACAACACCAACAGGAGCAAGCCTTCTTTTATTCAAGCCTCAAAAAAGGAATCTTTTCCATGTTAAGGAAGTTTTTGTTCAAACCATCACCTGAAATTTCTATTTTCTAAAATGGTTATTATTCCTCGTGGCTGAATAACAGCATAAACTTCTATGACAATGATCATCTCAGGTACTGATTATGTGCTTTTTTGAATATCATTTTACCTGACATTCACTGCCACACTGAAAGCAGCAGCAGTTAGTTCACCGCAGGTAGTTTTCAAAAACTTGCTGTACTGTACACCTCACACGCACAATCTAAACTTTTCAGTTTCAATCTGTCCAAACTTTCATCATCCACTCTTCCTCTCCTCCTACTCCATTCTCAACTTCCCTTCATCATTAAGATAAAGTGGACAGTTTGTGGGCAAGGTGACCTCAGCTTACAGGTGCTCTTTGATAAATAATGCACGTGTATTTTTTTTACTAGAGAGCTGCGTGTCAAACTCAAGCTGTTGCTATCAGATAGTCAGCAGCCAAGAACACAGAACATCTTGGCTGATCAAAAGCATTATTATTTCCCACACACACACACACATACACACACACATTACATCTCTCCTTCTGCGCTACTATCCCCGTGTCTCGGTTGTGTACATCTCTTTGCACCAAAGACTTCTATTTTTGTGTCTGCATTTGCGTGTGTTAATCACAAGCCTCATTAGTTTGTTTCCACATACAGAGCGCCAAACTATTACAACACACACTAACACGCACTTTAATTTGTTTGTCCCATTTGCCAAAGAAAAAAAAAAACTTTGCCCGTATATAAAGTGCCTACGTGCAAATTTACAGTTGCTTTCATTAAGTTTTTAGTATTAGATTAGCACACGCATGCATTTATACACACGTGTACGCAGTTTGAACAAAGCTGCTAGCGATAGGTGTGGCATCAATCCTATTGTTTAATGCGCTAAATATGGCATAATTATAGTTATTACACCTCTTCTACTAGCATGAGCCAGGCAGACAAATCTCTTCACCCTCTCTCTCTCTCTCTCTCTCTTCATTTGTCTGCTCATTTTTCTCTCTCTCTTTTTCTCTTTTCTTCATGCACAGCTGGGCACTCGCTGCATCAATCACAGTCGATGTCATTCAGCATAAAGCACACAGTCGCCAAGCAACTGCCTATCAGCAGGCGCACACACCTCTGTGCTCGGGCCACACACCAGCACTCTCGGCCAATCAGGTGAGTCGCTCCCCAGAGATCAGAAAATACAAGGGTTCTGGCCATAATCTACAACACGCTTCATTCCTTACTCTTTTTATTTTTACCCCCCTCACCTATTTCTTCAGAGCCCACCGAGAGAAGAGGGAGATCTTGGGGTTGAATGTCATGCTTTTCACTCCGGTGGATATTTCTTGCGGGGAGGTTTCGTTTTGAAGGTCACTGTCTTCAGAGGTCCATTAACATTTCCACCAATGTCAGTTCAAAGAAGAAGATTCAGGTCACTGAACACTGACTGAATGCACGTGTTTACTGTACATTGCACTGTAAAAAGGCAACCTTATTCTTTAGATTAAAAAAATTATTTATTTTTTTGTACAAAGAATGCACTGATTAAAGCTATCAGCAATGGTGTTATTAGTAAATATTATTTTGTGTTTGTTGTTTGTTTGTTATTGTTAATCATATCTAAAATAAAAGCTTGTATTAGATTATTAATTCATTCATTTTCTTTTCGGCTTAACCCTCCTATTAATCAAGGGTCACCACAGCGGAAAGAACCGCCAACTTATACAGCATATGTTTTGGACAGCGGACGCCCTTCCAGCCGGAGCCCAACACCAGGAAACACCCATACACTCTTGCATTCACACATATACACTACGGCCAATTTAGCTTGTTTAAGTCACCTATAGCACATGTCTTTGGACTGTGGGGGAAACCGGAGCACCCGGAGGAAACCCACGCCAACACGGGGAGAACATGCAAACTCCACACAGAAATGGCAACTGACCCAGAAGAGGCTCAAAACAGCAACCTTCTTGCTTTTTTGCTGTTTCTTGTGTTACACATTATACACACACATCACATATGCGCCCACCGATCTGATGTGCATGTCTGCTTCTCATGCACTAAGTCAGATAAACAGCCGTCAGTGACAGAGGCAGACATGGATGAAGCTGAAATAAGGTCATTAGTCACAAATACCAAATAAGTTTATTTGATGTATCTGTGATGGAGTCTATTCAAGCCTTTCTGAAATGATGAGTCACACACAAATGCCATTTGCAGTATACACACACAGACATATACACACATATTCGAGTTTACTGACACCATGAAACCATGGTGATTATATCTGTTAAGAATTGCATAGCGATTTACTGTCTTTATTAGAAACATGCTCTGTTTTAAAAACCATTTTAAACTCATAAAATTAATTATCGAGGTGCAGATGATTACAGAGATTTATAACATGTTTTAATCCCAGTTTTTATTTGCAAAAAAATGTTTTGTGGACATGTGTATACGTGTTATTATGAAGACATGTAACCCATCAATCAATCGGTGGGCAGGGAAAACCACACTCCTATGTCAGTGGACCTCAAAATCACTGGAATTTGGCCCTATTTTAATGTCAGAAAAAAAAAAAAGAGACTGGTTTGGGTTTATATCACTTTAGTATGACAGTGGACACACTATACCTACACACAGTTCTGTCCAAACAGTTCTGTCAGTTCTGATTTTTAACCTTTAAAAACGTGTGTGTCATCCTGGATTCTACAGCGAGTAAAACAATCTGGTCTCACGGGTTGGGTTTTCCCAGAAGGTTCCAAAGGGTTCCTTTTTTTCTGCTATTTTTTACTAACGTATGAGCAGATTCTTGATTTTAAGTCAAATTACTTAAAGTGAAATCAAGTTAAATGAGGTACTGGACAAATTTAGGGGTCTGTCAATAGTGCTTCTTTTGCAGCAGAGTCTTCTCCTTTATTCCATTTGATTCCACATCGTCCAGGTTATTATTTCGTTTATTTTAGGTAATACACTGTATTTACTTCTTTTAAGATTAAATAAACAGCTTAATTCCTAAATACTCTACATTATTGTTGCTCATCTCAGCACTGCCTTTCTGGAAACATGCAGATTTTTAAAAAGATCATCATTTTTAAACGCATTCTCTGCTCTGGCCAACTATTCAGTGCATTGTGATTGGCCGATGTTCTGAGGCGTGTAACAGAAATGTTACACCGCTTAACATATTTGGAATATCAGCTTCCAAAGCAATGCTGACAGGTGATAATGTCGCAGTTACTACCTTATCACTTCCAGGCTGAATCTGATTATCATGTGCAGAATACAAATGAATAATCAGTACACAGAGAGAAGATAGCGGATATTATCTAGTGGATATTTCCTATACTGTAGGTTCATTTCTGAAGGTCACAGACGGTATTAGCGCATTAACATTTGTAGAAAAATCAACGCGCGAAGAAGCTTCAGGTCATTGAACACAAATTGAATAGGTTTACACTGCACTGTAAGAAAGCAACTGGAGGCTTTCTGGTTAATGAGACCTTTATAGTCACAAAATAATGGTCAAATATTACGATAAATTAGGAGCAATAATTTTACTCAACACTATTTTATCAGAAAAAAAAGAGTTTAATCAAAGTTAACACTAAAATTCTATCAATTTAAGCAAGACTAAAATGGATAATCGGTTCACAGAGAAAAGCGAGAGAGCTTGAGGTTAATTCCACACTTCTTACTGTGGTGGATATTTCTTGGAGTAGGTTTAGTTTTGAAGGTCACTGTCTGTATAGGCACATTCACATCTTGGTGTCAATACAGCTGCTGAACATTTCCACCAATATCAGTCCACAAAGTAGATTTTTAAAAAGATTTAACGGACATTGAATTCCTGTGTGCAGAAAATACATGATTTCCACTTGATGGGAGCTTGAGTCATAAATACTACAGGATTAGCTGTGTCCAAAATGGCATTTCTGTCACTTACTTAGCCTCATGTACTTCCTAATGTATTAGAAAATTGTTCATCTTCAACACATATGAACATATTTTTAAAGTCAGAGATATTCTTTTCTGCTGTTCATCCAAAATTGATGCTTTAAAAAAAGAGATACAAAAAAATAAAAATAAAAACAAATAAATAAAATAATTTAAGCATTTTAATCCAAGAGTTTTGAAGTTTTGACACAATCATTTATAAGATAAAAATATTTATTTAGTTTGATTTTCTGGTGAGCAGCAAGCATACTGTAAAAAGATTCTTGCTGTGTAAAATGTTTTAGTTGAATCAAATAAAGTTTTCTAATCATCTCAACAAACTAATAATATTCATTTAAACTGTACATAACTAAACAAAATAGTTGAAATCTGATTAACTTCTTAAAAAACCTAAAATATCATAAAACATTTGTGTTGATGTCTTTTCATATGATATACTTTTTACAATGCAAAAACTGATCCATACTTGCTTGATGTGTGAGAACAAATTTCATTGGTTATTTCAGAAGCCCAAACATGCCACATAAATGTGCCTCATGTGTGTTCTGAAGACAAAAAAAAAATCATTTCTACCATGAGAGTGAGTAACTGAAGACAGAATTTTATATAATCTGTTAATAACAAGAATTACTTGAAATGACTGGAAAAAAAACATGTTAAACAAAAACAAGTAAAAACATGTTAGAATAAGACTACTAGGATAAAGTATCTGAATACTAGAATAACAAATTTTATATTGAATAATGTTGTCTAATTGTTAAGGTTTTTGTGCCTTAACTTTTGTGCCTTAACTTGTTTCGTGTACTATTTAATGAATTAATTATGTGGTTATTATAATTGTTAAATATACCTTTTTATTGGATCTTAAACCATAAAGGCAACATCACAAGAAAGGGAGTTATTTTCATTTTAGTCAGCATTCATTAATAAACTATTAAAGCTAAACAAAAACAGCTGAATGGAGCATACATTAACCCATGTATTATTCAGTCACAAGATGGCACCAAGCAGTCAAAATTAGGGGCGTAACAGACAACAGACATACAGATATGAACGTATTCACTGACAGCCACAATGATTCGAAGTACCTGGAAGAGCCTGTGTTATTAGTTTCAGCGGTTGTTACTTGGAAATTTTAGACCATGACTGGAATGTCTAGACTGACCAATCAGAATAAAGTATTCCAGACAGCCGTGTAATAACATTAGCTAATGTACAGTGAGTTAACATCTCTTTTCAGATTTCTGCTATGATTTGGTCATCAGAAACAAATTTGAGTAATCCTAAAAGATTTCTGTAATCCTAGGCTAAAATCTGTTGGTATGATATGTTCACCTATACCCGCTTAATGGTCGTTGCCAACAATTTTCAGGCAGTGTCAGAAGATTTCAGACTCTTTCACGCAGCGTGACTTTAGCTGCAAACCAAGAATCAACAGGAGTGCCAAATATGATGATGCAATCATGTGACAATGTCAAACCAGTGCAGGAAAATGTCAAATAAATAAATAGCTTTTCTCTTGAGGTATACTATATGCAAAATTACATAAAAGTTTATGTTCACAATAAAATATCATACCAGATATCATACCAGGATAGTGAAAGTGAGTTTCCTAGTGTGACTGTGTTTGACGTGTCTTAACTATTGTTCAGTCTGACGTTATGAAAACCGAGACCTTACAGAGTGACATGGAAGCCCAATTTGTGCAGTCTTAGACAATTATTTATATTATTTTATTATATTATTTATAACAATGATTGACAATATTATATTTTATTAAATTACATTGACTAGTCAGTGGCAATAGCCTAGTGCTTAGTGTATCAACGAGTGCTTACAGCAACCCGAGTTTGAGTCCCAGCTCAAGGTCCTTTCTCTTTTAGTCTCTCGTTTCCCCACACTTTCCTATCTGCACTCTACTGTCCTAAAAAAAAGGTTAAAAATTACCTTGACTAAGATGAATAAATATTGTAATAAATGCATTGTTCATAGTTTGTTCATATTAGTAAATACATTAACTAATAGGATATTCCAATTCCAATAGAATATTCCACTAATGCGCCCATTCCAATTCTCTCATTTCACTCTTCTCCGCCATCACGCCAATTGGTGGCTCTTGGATTGCTCTCTCCATCACCTCTCTGTCATTAGTATGGCTGAAGTGTCAGGCGGAGGCGATGCTCAGCGGCCGAGTTCAGCAAGAGGACAGCGAAAGGAAAATAGAAAGACAGCAGCTGGAAGGAGGTGACAAGGTAGAAACACACACAAACGCACAGACTCACCCACACCAACTTTTCATCTCATGACCCGAACAGATACACACACACACACACACACACACACACACACACACATACACATACACACACACATATATATATAGATTTCCTGAACAGCAGACAGGGAACAGAAAAATTTGAATTACGCGTCAGGCTTCACATCAGCACCTTTACAGGACCTCATATATCTACGACAAAGAGCAGCAGGGGCAGAGAAAATCACAGGCGGATGAGAAATACGCTCCCTCGTCTCTGTGCACAATCAATACTGCTTAACACACACTCGCAAGCTCAGACCGGGGCCCTCAGGTGCCCCGAACTGCTGCTGCTGTTATTGCTGAGCCCAGAAACCGATTGTCAATGCAAAGTCATGTGGAGGCGCTGTAATGATAGCGCATTCAGAGATGGACGTCCATTAGGAATAGGGTTAGAGCGAGATTAAACTAGGAGGAAATGAAGCACTATGCTGGAATGCTGCTGGGGAAAAATACAAGAATGAATTTCCGTGGTGGTTGGTGTCAGTTTGGTTGTCTGCATGATGGATATCCCTGGTGTTCACCTGCAAAGCTGAAACGGTAATGCTGATTGAGCAGTAAAGTCGTTGGGATGAATTTGGATGATTTTTTGTCTGAAGTTGTTGGAAGGCTTGATTAAATTATTTAGGAACGGATTTTAGAGTGTTATATATACATAGAAAGAGAGAGAGTTTTGTTTATATATAGGGTTCCATGGTGGCGTAGTGGGCAGCATGTTCGCCTCGCAACAAGAAGGTCGCTGGTTCGAGCCACGGCTGGGCGAGTTGGAATTGCTGTGTGGAGTTTGCATGATCTCCCTGTGCTTGCATGGGTTTCCTTCAGGTGCTCTGATTTCCCCCACAAGTCTAAAGACGTGGAATAGGTGAATTGGGTAGGCTAAATTGTACGTAGTGTATGAGTGTGTATGGATGTTTCCCAGAGATGGGTTCCAAGATTAAGCATTTAATCTTGGCGGTTCATTCCGCTGTGGTGACCCCAGATTAATAAAGAGACTAAGCCTAAAAGAAAATGAATGAATGAATGTTTATTCATTCATTCATTCATTCATTTTCTTTTCGGCTTAGTCCCTTTATTAATCCGGGGTCGCCACAGCGGAATGAACCACCAACTTATCCGGCATTTGTTTTACGCAGCGGATGCCCTTCCAGCCACAACCCATCTCTGGGAAATACATCCACACATTCTCATTCACACACATACACTATGGACAATTTAGCTTAACCAATTCACCTGTACCGCATGTCTTTGGACTTGTGGGGGAAACTGGAGCACCCGGAGGAAACCCACGCAACCACGGGGAGAACATGCAAACTCCACACAGAAATGCCAACTGGCCCAGCCGGGGATCGAACCAGCGACCTTCTTGCTGTGAGGCGAACGTGCTACCCACTAGGCCACCGTGGCGCCCATGAATGTTTATATATATAAATAAATACTATTATATATTTAAATTTAATTTAAAAAAACAAATATTTGGTTAATTAAAATACATAAATTTGTACTTCATTATCTACACTTTGGTACATTATTTTACATAATTTAATGTATGTTTAACTAAATTGGAATCTAGTTACATTATATTAATTTTACATTAATAACCTTTAAATGATTGAAATCAATATGTGAAGAGTTCAGATGCACATACCTCTAAGTGCCATCTGAAAATTTCATCGAAAATGAACATTTTTCTCAGCCTCATTTGTTTATGTTTTGCAATTTTCATTTTAAAGACCAGGAAAATGACTTATCCTTTGCCATAAAAGTGAAATTACTAAACCTACTCACAGGAGCCTGATAAAAATGTTAATTTTAGAAGATTTCAGACGGCATTTAGAGGTTTTTGCATCTAATCTCTTCATTTATTTTTGATACAAAATTCAGTTTTTTGACAAAAAGAAAATGTTCTTGATGCACTGGCTGTAAAATTCTGGTAGTCCTACAAGAGTTCGAGAAAAGAGCCTGGCAGAGATCTCAGTCTATCACTAAACAGCACACCAGCACCCGGGGTTCAGAACACACACCACAACAGATGCTTGTGACTCGATGCGCTGGTCTTTTCATCAGCGAAGGCTGAGTGGAGGCCTTGAGCTTTACTACTCAGCTCTTTGAAGAGTTGCTGAACTGTGTATTTATCATTTATCATGCCATCACGAGTGCTCACAGCTGGGGAAGAAAGACAGAACACAAAAAAACAGAGAAAAGACAGCTTCAATTTAACCGTCACGACTGGTTTCAGATGGATGAAGCTAGTGGGATACAAGTAAGGATGAGCGATATGCACTGAAAACTATATCGCAATATTTCCTGGTATTTATTGTGATAATGCACATCCACTGAGAGAAGAAAAAGTCCTGTATCTTTCCTATTTGTAGGTGCGTATATTTTGGTCATTGGTTCTGACGCGTTTGTTGCTTGACTGGGTTGATAATAAAGTGAAATGTCCATACCTTTTGCAAATAAAGTTGGATATTCCAATCCATTTATTGTCCATTTTGTCAAAATCAAAAGGGGTAAACATCAAAACAAATATAAACCCGTTCTCGCTTCCATGACGGTCAAAAAATTGTTTGACCTCTTCTACCCCTAAGCTCGTCGCTTGGAGAGCATAAATACCTTATACACCCTCTAGTGGCTTGAAAGAAAATTACAACCCATAAATGGCTCCAACACTAGAGTGTTTTGATTAAACGTGTAATGTATTGTCTGTTTCATTCATACTGGAAGCTAGATGGTGCCATGAGGATAAATGCCACATATACATAACGGAAGAAAAGACAAGAAATAAATGCTTAAACGAATCAAACATGAAGGTTGTATACCAAATCATCCCCTTAATCACTATTCCCTAAAATAGTCAATGAAAATATCATGCAATACCACAATATTATGCACAACATTGTTCAGTCTTATGTAAAAGTACTTGTATAGCCAGTCTTATGTGTTTAGTTTGAAGTATTTTCAAGCATACTGTATGTTGGTTATGCATAGGTTTTTTTCCAGTGTTGTGTTTGTATTTATGATTAATCTATGTAGCACTGTTGTCCTTCGAGACACAACATTTCGTTCCTCTGTATGTCCACACATGTAGCGGATTGACAATAAAGCTCGACTTGACTTGACTTGAATTGATTGATTGAGTGCACTTCAGAATGTCGACTGTAGTGTCGGGCCCCACTACAAATGTCTGCTCCCTCATACAGTGCACTATTTAAGGGTACGGGTTTTCGGATACAGGCCCAAACAACATACGCTATTTTTGCAATGTACGAATAATCTGATCTGTGTTCAAGTCATCTTGGGAATTTCATGAAAATAAAGCGTCTATAATGCTATGCTAATTGACATTGCAAAACAGTACAATAAAATACTTTGATTTCTTCTATGGTTAGGTATAAAATATCCTCTGGTTACAAACACAATGCTAAAAAGTTAGTTTGGTGTAAAAATATGTACAGTGAATAAATCTTATTGTAAGTGAACAGGCTTATACACTGGCAAAACTGTATCGCACACATACCACTGTACAACATTTAAGCTCTTTGCACACTTAGTCTGAAACTTTTCGATGTGTTTTTCCACATTTGTATCTTAAACAAATTCAGTCTGATGCATATTAATTAATCCATTGCGAATCTAAATCGAGAGTCACTTGTTCAAAACTTGACACTTGTTCAAAACTTTCTTCTTCACGTTTACCAAACAGCAGCATTGGAAGATGTGTGTGCCAGGCATTGAAACCAGCATACTGTAGACTACAGCGGTGTTTCTCTGACAAATTCTGTCTTTATTGTCCTAATTCTTCTCATACAAGCAGGCGTAGCTATTTGAATATCTTTGGCACGAGACTTCCGGTCTCATTCACTTCCATTACGTTGCTTGATGTTGCAAACAGATAATTTCTTATTATAATATTCAGCTCTGGTAGGATGGGGTCAGAGGCGCTCTGTTAGCCGAAAGGCAAAGCTTTCGATTTACTGGTCAATCTACGTTACCTACTCTCACCTATGGTCATAAGCTTTGGGTCATGACCGAAAGAACAAGATCTCGGATGCAAGCGACCAAAATGAGTTTCCTTCGCAGGGTGGCAGAGCGCACCCTTATGGACAC
>CAIGQQ010037975.1:2842079-2853211 GCA_903798035.1 Danio albolineatus | reverse complement strand
GCAGAGCGCACCCTTATGGACACAAGCGGCGAAAATGAGTTTCCTTCACGGGGTGGCAGAGCGCACCCTTATGGACACATGTGGCGAAAATGAGTTTCCTTCGCAGGGTGGCAGAGTGCACCCTTATGGACACAAGCGGCGAAAATGAGTTTCCTTCACAGGGTGGCAGGGCGCACCCTTATGGATATGGAGCTTTGGGTCATGACCAAAGAACAAGATCTCGGATACAAGCGACCAAAATGAGTTTCCTTCGCAGGGTGGCAGGGTGCACCCTTATGGATAGGGTGAGGAGCTCTGTCACCCGGGAGGAGCTTGGAGTAGAGCCGCTGCTCCTCCACATCGAGAGAAGTCAGCTGAGGTTGCTCAGGCATCTGTTTTAAATGCCTCCTGGACGACTACCTAGGGAGCTGTTCCAGGCATCTCCCAACAGGAGGAGGCCTCGGAGAAGACCCAGGACACGCTGGAGGGACTATGTCTCTCGGTTGGCCTTGGAATGTCTCGTGATCCCCCCGGAGGAGCTGGAGGAAGTGTCTGGGGAGAGGGAAGTCTGGGATTCTCTCCTAAGACTGCTGCCCCCGCGACCCGACCCCGGAAAAGCGGTAGAAAATTAATGAATGAATATTATTCAGCTTTTTCTTTATAGTTATGGACACACTAGTCTGTACAGTAGTTTGACTGTTTTCTGCCATTTATTATTCCCAGTCATTTCTCCCATAGGCAACTAAACCGGAAGTTCTAAAATAATCGCAAAAACGAGCGCACTTCCGCATTTTAGAATAAGATCAATACTACATACTAGTTTGTCATAAAGTGCACTGTGCTGCGAGTGATAGTATCTTGGATTCCGCTTTCCATTATACACTGGCTCAGCATTGTCAACACCTTTCAAAAAAAAAAAAAAATTTGAAAACAGGTGGGAAAATAATCGAACCCAAGGATGTCCAAACTTGGTCCTGAAGGGGCCGGTGTCCTGTAAAGTTTTGTTCCAACCCCAATCAAACAAACCTAGGCTAGCTATTCAAGGTCTTACTAGGCTTTCTAGAAACATCCTTGCAGGTTGGTTGAGGCAAGTTGGAGCTAAAATCTGCAGGACACCGGCCCTCCAGGACCGCGTTTGGACATGCCTGATCTAACCTGATCCAAATTTTTAAAGGTGAAGAGAAATTTTGTAGGCAGTGTGTAAATATGATTAACATTGTTCAGCCATGACCAAACAATTCTAAATTTGTAGTTTTTGTCATTATCACAGAAAGACTACTTACTCCAAACAATAAAATATCAGTCACCCTAGTAACAAGAGCAAATTATATTAAAAAAAGGCACAAAAAACAAACAATGACTTCAACCGGTCAGTACAAGAGGATTCGCTTTGAATGAACAACAGCGGGGAGCCGATTACATGTCAACATTTGGTGTCTCACCGATGAGTAATTGTTGAGTCACCATCGAAACATGAAGGAGATGAATAATCAAGTGTGTTTGTGTCTCCGCTTTCTTTCCCTCCGACTCTGCGATCGATAATATTTGCATTTGCATTGCACGATGTTTGCTGGCTCACGCTCTTGCCTCTGAAGCACTGCCTCGATTATTCTGACAAGCTGGTCGCTGATGATGTCAAGCCCAAATTGTCCGTATTGTTCTCTGCCCTGCCAGGCATTCACACACTCAACAATTATACATCACACACACTCCCACATACGTAGACAAGCCGATGCAAAGAAATAAAGCTTGAAATTTTCAACATATTTCTCCTTTATAACCAGCCTCCCACACTCTTTCCATCCATTCTAAAGCCCTCGGCCGGCCGGGCCAAGATGAATAAGCTTGTTGCCCTGCGTTGATGTGCCGTGAAAGTCCTTCTTAGGGCTCCAACACACTGATGCCATTGTGTTTGCCTACAATATGCCACACAAAAAGACATTTCTCATCTGCTCCCATCCCCTATCCCATTCTCTCCCCCCGAATTGTTGTGTCTGATGTGACCTAGAAAGAGGAAGAAGCAGGAGAGCGGAAAAACAACCACTGAAAGAAGTTGGAGTTAATGAGGAGCAACCTGGCTGACCCCCGCAGGCAGGCGAATGTAATTGCAGTTAACTTCCCTTAATGTGCTGCTAACTAACAACAACAACCCAATCTACCAGAGGGGGCTCGCAGGTGCCTGAGAGAGGCCTTCCTGATTAGCCTTCTAATCTCCACCAGTGTGAAGAGTGTTTAGAGAGCCAGCGGTTCTTCTGCCGGTTCGCCAAGCCCCCCGGTCAGCTCTCCAGATCCGCTTCAGTAGGGAACAAACCAAAAGACAGGAGCCAAGAAGAGAAAAAAGGCTAAAGGAGGACAAAAACAAGCTGCTCGATTACTCGCGGGTGGCTTGATCAAAATCCTGTTTCACAGAGTATTGTCAGATATCAATGAAATTTCAATGATCAGAGCCTACTTAGATAGCAGAAACTAATATCAGGCTTACAATGCAAGTCCTCAAAAAGGAAAATCAAATCGAATTATATACTTTATGTATCCTAATAACGGCAAGCAAGAAAAACATTTCTATTAGTGCTAAAATTAGAGAGTCACATGGGTGTTTTTATTGCGCATTTCACACAGAAGCACTTCTGTGTATGGCTTTAAACTATGATGAAATTAAAGTGAGATTATGGTGTTGGTGCTACTGGGTGGAATTATGCCAGAAGGGTTTGTAAGGCTACGACACTAAAAGGCTATAGGCACAGCTAGTGTTTCTAACCATGCTGATAAACTTCCGGTGAACAGTTAAAGTGACTTTTTTTAAACGTTATACATGTATCTGGTTCCTTTTACAGCATCGATGTTGTAATGTAACTAAAATATGATCAGTTAAATAGACTTCAGCCTTCATTTCACTAAAACTCTATTAAAACTCCATTGAAAATACTGGGGTAAAATAAATGTTTTAAAGACATGGCGTGGAAAAATTTAAATTAATGCAGTGCTTCTTCTACATTCTGAGACCCACTTTATATCGCATAACAGGCAGACGATTTTGTAAAGGCATACAGTTCACTGAAAGCACTCGACCCAGGTTACTGAAAAATGAAAAGTTCTTCTGCATGTACCCCATACTGCCTTTGCAATGATCTTCATGATAAAATGTTGCATTCTGCAGGCTACAGTAGGCCAATAGTTGGTGATGTCTCTTTGTACAGAAGCACACATGCAGTGCTGGTACCAGCCCTTGGCTGATGTGGAGGCATAAGATATGCTGAGATGGGACAATTTACATGAATGCATACACTACAGTATAATACTCCCAAATAAATATATGGTACTGTACATTCTTTAGCTTTTAATGCACCAAAACATCACTGAATTATAAGGTTCTATCTGACATTTTTTTTCAAAATTGAGTTATTGACATATTCTTATTAATTGACAACTTATTTACATTATGGGATGTTTTTTTAATAAGTTGTTTACATTTTAACACATTTTATTTTTAAAAATAAATGTTACACACGTACTGTTTGCTATGGAATGCAAAAACTTTGAAGCTCAATATCTTAAAATCATTCAGAACGCAGATAGAACCTTATAATTCCAAGGTGACGAAAAAACAATCATCTTACTGCTACAACAACATACGATAGAGTTCTGATAATTAGTTCTTTAAATAGGTCTTTATCATTTAACCCTTTAAGAAAAAAAAATATGGAATAAGAACCTGAAAACTGCAACTAACCATTAAAAAGTTTCTAAAAATGTGGAAAATATTTAACCACACATTTGAAATTACTTCAGTGGAGCTGCAATTTTCTTTTCAGTGAGTGAGGGACACCTCCTTTGCTATAGGGTTGGGGAATGTGCTTAAACAGCAATCAAATTCGACCTTGCCAAAGAGACTGTCCTTTATTTTCCTAGTGCGCATTGTTATTTTAAGGTGAACAATTAATCCATAATAGTATCGATAATCAAAGTAAAAAAAAGTGACTATATGCTTCTGCATTTGAAGTAGCAGCCCTTCTCTGTAAACATGTGATTGACAACAGCCACACTGTAATAAATCCAACTTACAAATTGTTCACTCAGTTTAAAATTGTACGTTAGGTGGACATATTTTTGGGCTCAGAGTTGAATTTACTGTATGTTTGGAACTGTTTGTTCAATGAAAGTAAAAAAAAATCAGTTGAGAAGACATTAAGTTTTGATTTCTCCATATCTTCAAAAAATAAAAAGTTGAGTTAACTTAAAAATTTAAAGCAACTGGCTGCAAAGATATTTTGAGTTTATTAAGCTTCAGTGTTTGAAGTTGTGCCAAACTAATCCAGAAAAGTATACTTGACCTAAACCAGCCTTTTTGGTCAACTTAAATTAATTTAGCACAACTTCAACCACTGAAGTTCAATAAACTCAAAATTTCTTTGCAGCCGGTTGCTATAAAATATTAAGTTAACTCAACTTTTTCATGATATTCTTAACAATGCGCTCTTACCACTAGCTCGCTAGAAGGGAATGATGCCCCTTACCCCAACTCATTATTCCAATTCAGCATAAAGTACATGAACGTACTGAAATGATGAAATAAAACTCTAAGCAACTCTTAGCAACTCTAAACCCCAGATTAATAAAAGGATTAAGCCGACAAGAAAATGAATGAATGAACTTAATATTCACTCAAGGAAGACAATCTATTTGGTATTCATATTCATAATGGTAGAATAATTGTATTCTGAGGCGGCAGGTGACCCCCTCACATCACCCCCCACCGACTCCACATTCCCATTAAAGCACATTTGTGTTTTACATACTGTTACCCTTCTCAAAAACACACTTTAAACCTATTTTCAAAAGTTTGTTTTCAGGCCACCAAAGGGGCCACTGTCTTGTAAATAAAAGCCCATGATTCATAATGTTTTTTCCATTTTCAGTTGGTGTTGTGTAAACATATACCTTTAGTTCCTTCTCAATCTACAATCTATCGAACACGTAATGAGCATTTGAAAGTCAGCATTATCTGACACACAGACCGCCATAACAGACAGAAATAATGTGCAGTTGATATTACAGAGAGAGGGTTTTTAAAAAGGCATCACACTGGTAGAAACCGTCGGTGTGTTTTCATGTCGTTAGGGGGAACTCGCTTGGACTCGGGTCTTTGTTTAACCTAGCTGGTGGTTAGTACCAGGTGATGCGTGGCCTCTGTGACCTGTCATCTGCCACAGTGGGGCTTCAGCTCTTCTCTAGCACGAAGACCACCAGCAGGAGTACTCACACGCTCCCTTTTACAGTGTGCTTCCTCACCTCTCATGGTAGTTAGGCTGTGATTCATTCTCTGCCTGCGTCTGAGTTGTTTTCTTTAATGAATAGAGTTGTGCGTTGCCAATACCACTAGATGGGTTTTTGGGTTGCAGAGAGATGGCAGGGGGGCTGGAGCAGAACCATCATGAAGCCGAGAGAGCGCGTGTGTGTGTGTATGTGATAAAGTGCTGTTGCCCACGCGTGGCGATGGGGATGGACCGGGCAGCGGGATGCCCGCCGGAGAGACAGCTCCACACCCGCGCTGCGATCTGGAGTGCAAAGAGAACATCTCTTGCTGTGAGCAATCTGTACTCTCTCCGATGCCTTCTCTCCCTCGCTCCGCTTTCAACATCTCTCATTCAACCTTTGCCTGCTTTGGTTTTAGCAGCAATTTGTAAAACACAGACCTCCGGTCACCTCTCCGCCGTCCCATAATGCCTCTCTGCGTGACTGGTTCACAAGTCCCCCTGTCACTTAACTGCTCATTCTGTAGCAGCGGATGGATCGTCTCTGTAAGAACGCCAATCGAGGCTGCAACAAGTTGATGATTAAATGAAAACACTATTTGTAGTATCACTAATGCCTTTACTGACCCAAGAACATTCCGTCAAAATGTCACATCTGCGTTTGTTTTTGATTTAGCAAATTCAGGTAATCAACTTTTTGAATGTATACTTGAATAAATGCGTATTAAAGTAATGCTAATCGCAATAAACATTAAATTGATGAATATTTTGTGAACAGTAAAAATGACAATAAATCCCTTTAACTGCTTGCTTTACCAAATGGTTGACCATATTTTGACTGTTTTAAACAATGACTGTTAAAGTCAGCATTGTTGGTTTACAAAAAAATGAAATAAATAAATAAATATAATAAAACAAACATAATCCTGTTGCACTATTACACTTGATTTTGGTTTCATTGTAAAGAAAAACAAGAAAACAATGTTAAATAAGAATCTGAAATATTTTACGGCAAACTTCAAAAAATATAGATGATTTAGATAATTTAGTATTCAAAAATGTTTTATTTTGATTATGTTTTTAAATAAACTGGTCTTGCACTTCATATTTTTTAATTTTCCATAGTATTTGTATCAATTACAATACTTTTAACATAAACCAAAATGTCAACCATTTGGTAATTTAGTTGGTATTTTATAAATTATGGAATGTGTTGAAAAGAACACATTAAGTGTGGTAACTAGCAACATTAGGAGTTAAGAAATGCAATCTAAAAATGTTTGTCTTGGTGGGGCATTCAAAGGGATAAAGCAGAGGTGCACATTGATGGTCAAACTAATTCTCAAAAATAAAAAAAAGTTCTCAAAAATATGATTTGTGACAATACTTATCATCTGAATATAAAAAACAAATTATATACATTGAATCAAATTAACATTTCTAGACAGTTCGATTCACTTCAAATTGACTACAAAAGTTAACAAGAATGTGTCATGATCGCTCACACTTCCATAAACTACAGATCAGCCGGTTCAAGAACTACAATTCCATTCATGCAGCACACACACTCCTGTTCCTGATCACGACTGATTGCGCACGCACCACCGGAGGACTGTCCGTAACTGATTACACGCACTACAAGAGCAGCACATACACACTCAGTCTTTGCAGCGATATTGTTATCTGTTTTCTGTGAGTAGCAACGGTTTTCTTTGTTCCTGTTTATTCTGTGTGTTTGACCTCTGCTTTATGTTTTGGATTTTCCGTGTCTGCCTTGTGATCTCGCCTGCATTGACTTTGATTTTGGATTTGCCCCTTTGTTGTCATACTGTTTCTTTATTATTAAAATACTGCAATTGGATCCTCGCCTCCGTCAGCTCACACGTGACAGAATGTTCAAATTTGCTTAACTTTTTAAAATAAGTTAAAGCACCATCTACACATTTGCTTTCATGACTTTTTGTCATATATTTTTTTACAGTGTAGACTTTTGATCCAATAAATTAAGACACATTATATTATGAGCTTCTTAATAATTAAAAATTATGCTAATTGTCTCATGAAACCAAAACAACAACAAATATATTAGTGTATATTATAGTGGTAAATTATATTTATGCGGAAGTTATTATCCATTTATTACTGGTTAATAACCTTTAGCATAAGTCTGAAAATGAGATGTCAAACTTAAACGGCTGTATGTAAGTTTAGTTTATCCATCCATCCATCCATCCATCCATCCATCCATCCATCCATCCATCCATCTATCTATCTATCTATCTATGAATGGCATTTTGCAGACTATTCCTATAAAGCTCCTACTTAGGATTCAAACTCTTAACGTCTGGCAACCCAAACCATGAAAGCTTGTGGAGGCTTGTTTCCAATGCGAGATAATGGAAATGTCAAATGAGAAAAACACTTTCATAACCTGCGGGTGATGATTATTCCTAATTAATCGAACAAAACAGAAATTGAGAATATGATTAATTGCGCAGCCCTACAAGAAAGTTGTTTTAATAGTGCAGCAGTGTATGATATGATTCCCAGAACTCTTTTGACATTTTTCTTGCAAACCTCCCAACAAGGATAAATGTTCTAAATTGACGACCAAAGGGAACCCAATTTCACAGAAAACCATTATAAATAAAATATCTCAAATGTTTTCTCATTAAATATTAATAGTTGTTTCTCGATTCAGTTTTTAATGTTCAAATACATCCGTTTTTTTTTCCATCCGTTTGGTATGGATCAATGATCTGGCATTGAGACAAATCCCCTTCTCTCAGAAAGTTCCTCTCAGAGTGCAGGTCCTAAAATGCTGAGCAAAGGGAACCAGATCATAAACAAACAAAAATATATATATATAAGTATAATGTATTATGGCCCAAGACCACAAAACCGGTCTTAAATTGCACTGGTTTATTTGTAGAGATTAGAGGAGAAAAAAATGTAAAACTTCAGTAATACATGTAAACATTTTTTAAATTTCTTACAGTAAATATATCAAAATATCATTTTTGATTAGTGATATTTTAACTATAAGGGCAATTAACTCAATATTGTTTTTTTTTTTTTTAGGTGAAGTGCTTTGAATTTTTCGATGTGTGATGTAATTTGAACTAAAACATGAAGACAGGTGGGACATAGTAAAGCCAGTGGCAATTAGTTATTATCACAGCTCTGCCAGTTTGAGTAATTGAGCTCAAGGGCATATAACAATAGTGTCTGGAAGAATGGCATTTGATACTAGAGAGCATTTGATTGGTCAGAAGATTTGATGAGAAACTAAAGAAAAATAATCATTTATCCAATTAAGTGACAAACTGCAAGTTTTGAAGGCTTGTAGCTTCTTAACGCAAATTTGTTCAATGTTATTAACAACACTAATATCTATAAAAAATGTCATTTTTACCCTTCATTTTTACCCTTACCTAAGATTCCAGATATTCAAATAGCAGTATCTCTCCATCTCTGCAAAATATTGTTCATCCTATCAAACCATATATCAATGGACAGCTTATTTATTCAGCTTCCATATGACATATACACATACTTCAATTTAAAAAATAAACGATTAAAAATTATCTTTAGGACTTGTTTTGTGGTCCAGGGTAACATAATATATTACTATTATACAGTTTAATTACATATACAGTTGAAGTTGAAATTATTATCCCCTTGTAAATTTTTCTTTTCTTTTCCAAATATTTCCCAAATTTTGTTTAACAGAGCAAGGATGTTTTCACTCTATTTTCTAAAATTTAATTTCTTCTGAAGAAAATCTTATTTTGTATAACTCTTGTTTTATATCGGCTAAAATAAAAGCAGTTGTTAATATAAATTAAAAAAATGTTTTAAGATCAATATTATTAGCCATCTAAAGCAATATATATATATAAAATAATTCTACAAAACAAACCATCGTTATCCAATGACTTGCTTAATTACCCTAACCCAGTGGTCCTCAAACTTTTTTCACCAAGTACCACCTCAGAAACATTTTTTTCCCCTAAGTACCACCATAATGACCAGTATTGAAATACAGTAGCACAGTAGGCAAAATTAAGCAGCTACAGCCCTGCGCAGTTCAAAAAACGTTACAGATAATTATTATTCTGAATATTTATTATTATTATTTATTCGCCACTTAACACATTCTAAATTGTTTGAAAAGAGAAATTAGAAATTAGATCTCCGTACTGCGCATTAAAGTAGGCTTTGTGTGTCAGAAAAGCAAGTGATTAAACTATACCTGTCAACAATGGGATATAAAAATATGACATACACCCCCAACAACCGTTACAGATATAGGGAGGAAAATAGCTTCAAATGATAGAATATATAACATTAGAAAATTGAAAATAAAATAAAAGGTTTTGCCTGATAAAATCACAGATAACATCCGTTTTCGTATGCATCAAAGGGTTAAAATTGTGTTCATTTTTTAACTTTATTTATTCAATGATTCCTCCGCGTACTACTAGAAGTAAGCCTGCGTACCACTACTGGTACACGTACCACAGTTTGAGAACCACTGCCCTAACCTATACGCTTTTAAACACTTAAACAAGCTGAATACTCGTATCTTGAAAAATATCTAGTAAAATATTATGTACTGTTATTATGGCAAAGATAAATGAAATCAATTACAAACTGGTTATGAAAACTATAATATTTAGAAATGTGTTGAAGAAATCTTCTCTCTGTTAAACAGAAATTGGGGAAAAAAATAAACAGGGGGCTAATAATTCAGGAGGGCTAATAATTCTGTCTTCAACTGTATTTCATCGTAACGTAATATTTCTATAGTTGATTCGTTTCACTTTTCTTCTTGAAATCTTAACAATCTTTTTCATCCGTCTGGTATTGACTACTGAAATTCTGGCGTTCAGACAAATCCTCTTCTCCTCTCAGAAAGTTTCTCTCAGAGCGCAGTTGTTTTCTCATCTGCTGTAATCCTAACACATTCCTTTCACAACTCAATTTCTCTCAGGCAGCCGAGTAAAAAACCCTGCTCTCACTTTCCTCCACCTGTCTTTCCCTCTGCCTTCCCAGTTTGTCAGATGCCCGCCATCAAACACCAGCCAAACAGCATGATAATATCACGCTAGAAGAAACCGTGAAAAAGAAGAAAAAAAGAGAAGAAATCACTTCTTTCCTGCCCTCGCCTCCTCCCGAATCCCTAATGTTATATAGTTATCCCATTACATGCCGCCCTGCAATATGCCCCCTGTCCAGTGCTTTGCTCCGTAACGTCTTGATGCCCAAGCGCTGCCCTCCTGCCTGTTTGTGTTCTTCCGCTGTGCATCACTGGGGGTCGCCATGACAACATCACCCTGCCAACCAACCCTCCTCCCGAATGTTCCGCTCGTTTGCATCTCATTTGCATGTTGTCACAGCAACGGGCCACATTTGACTTTGACAATAAAGGGGTTGGTGTAACCCGCGCCAGCACTCTTTAGCCTGACCCCCAGCTTTCCTATTCTCTCGCTCCATAGGACAAGCTATTTATTTTTAATTCCTGTCATACACTCTTCCTGGGGCCCTTCTCTTAAGTCATTTTCCCTTTTTTCTTTTTGTTTCAGACAGACTTATAAAAGCATTTAGCTCATAAAAAAAATCAATCAATCAAAAGTTGGCTGAATTATTTATTTCCTGTCAAATCAAATGTTGGGCTTTTTAGCCTGCTTTTGATTAACACTTCTGTTCATGCCACAACCCTTTTTACTGAAGCTCCTTTCACTTCTCTGTTTGTCTCGCTAGTTACACATAAAAGAAAAAAAAAGTTGAATAAAATCCTAAATTCTAGTGAATTTCCCAAACAGCTGAGAAGAAATTTGAATCAAATGTGAAATTGAACATTTAAATGTAAAAATGTTAAGCAAAAAAAAAAAAAAA
>CAIGQQ010037975.1:2780802-2829257 GCA_903798035.1 Danio albolineatus | reverse complement strand
TGTGTGTGTGTGTGTGTGTGTGTGTGTGTGTGTGTGTGTGTGTGTGTCTACAGCATGTGGACCGTGGGAGTGTGTGATGTTCTTAAACTTCAGGTTTCGTTATGTGCATAACACACAACATTAAGGTTGCACGAAGGTTTTAGTGTGTGTGTACTTTGTATTTTCCATGTTGTAGGTACCAAATGGCCCCAAAAGCAGAGTAATAAAAGTAATGTTTTTGCCTTGTGGGGCCATTTTTGGCCCCCTATGAGGAAAACAGCTCATAAATGATACGGAATAATTATTTTTGGAACAGGTATAGGGTTGGAGAAGAGGAATATACAGTTCTTAAAGTATAAAAATCATTATGTCTATTGAGAATCACCATAAAGATTGCTCTACAAGTGTGTGTATGCGAATGTGTGTGTATGGCTGGGAGTCGATTCCAAACAGAATCAATTCCTCGATACCGAGGTGTTTGGAAATGGTTCCATCAAGGGAAATCAACTCCTCTTTGAGATCCTTTTCATAAGAGCTAATTATCAATTAGTCTGTAATTTGCTAATAATGATCATAAGTCAGATACATTTTTGTGAACAGATTATTTTGGATGGTTCGCTTCTGTGAGTTTGTTCAAATAACAGTAAAGCCATAGACTTCATAAGAGCATATTGCTGATGCATAATGCAGAATGATCAATGTTTCATTGATCCTGCATGTCAAATAAACCACTGACAAACACTCGTCTTGGACAGGTTTCCTACACTTAAGTGTTGTACCTAATGCACACTACCTAATGAGAAATTGGTGTTTAAAAAATGTGTAGTACATGTCCTAATAAAGACATCTAGGTTAACCAAAGATAAATACGTGCTATCAGTGAACATTGAATACATGTCTAACAACTGTCCAAAAATAGACCAGCCATCAAATAGACAGATTAGACAGACTTCACATGTCTAGTCATTCATTCTAACTGTTGAAATTTTCACTGACAGCCCAATGTTATCCTCATTTTAGCCAAAATTGTCTATGTTTGGATGTCTATTAGACGTCTTTTAAAGAGACAAAAAAAAATGCTTCCCAGGTATCTAGACATCAATAAACAAATGGTGTGTCTTATAAATTATCTTAGCATGACTAGGCATTGCATAGTGCCACTGAAATTATCCACAACAGAGAGTTTTGAGCTACACTCTGAATACATGAAAAGATAAAAGATGCATGGCGTCAAGGGCTTTATCAAGTTTTATTATTAAACCTAGACAAAATAATGCTGAAACCCAGTGTAATGTAACGGTCATTTAAGTTTGCTGTTTACAGTCTATTCAACAATTGTGCACGTCTGTATATAAAACCACCACCTGCATACATTCACAAGACCCCAGTGTGAGTGAAGACATGTAAAATGTGACTCTGGGTTAGCATGGGTCGCTTCGTCCGCTTCTGTCCTAAAACGTTGAGCGTGTGCCAGCTAGTGGGAGCCTGCTCAGAGTGCCTAAGTAAGTGTGTGAGTGCATTTGTATGCGTGTGCGTGTCATTGTTCCCGCTGCAGCTGTATAGTTGGCAGAAGTCTGGATGGTACTGCTCGGTTGGGATATTTCACGAGTGGATGAGGACTCAGCTAGCCTTTTTATTTTCAGACTGCAGCCTGTTTCACTGGAGGACTGTGACTTATATAGTTCTTTTTATCCTCTTGTAGAGAGTCTTGTGACATATGTATGTATATACAGTATAAATGGACTAAAAACGCTTTGGTAGTTGGATCGCGACTTGACTAAACGGCTGAAAAGTGTCAGGATATATTTGTTAGTGGGAAAATTCTGTCATCATTTAGTCACCCTCTACTTGTTTCAAATGTGTTTGAGTTTCTATCTTCTGCTGAACACAAAAGAAGAATTTTTGATGAATGTTGGAAACGGGGAGCTATTAGCTATGTTTCCATTCACCTATTTCAATTAAATTCAATTTGTGTTTATTTCTATAGCGCTTTTACAACGTAGATTGTGTCAAAGCAGCTTAACATAGAAGTTTCAGTAAACTGAAACTCTGTCAGTCTAGTTTTCAGAGTTGAAGTTCAGTTTAACTCAGTATAGTGTGGTTTTTCTATGCACTTTTTGGAATGGCGCATTAAAAATGCTTAATGAAAATGCCAAGATGTGCATAAATTCAGAAAATGCGCATACAAAACTGTCACGCTCCTCAAGAAAAAACAAAAAAACAATAACAATAACAAGGATCCACATGCAAGGTCTTTTAATGACCGATGAAAGACAGACAGATACCAAATAATACAAAAACAGAAAAATAAGAGTGGAGCTGTAAGGAAAGTCCAGTGAAGTCCAGATCTGTGATGATCTCCGGAAACAGCTGGCAGATCCAAAAAACAAACGCAGAGCGTCCTGACGAGATACATAGCACAAATGAACGATAACGAACTGACAAGATACAAAGAATATCACACACATATATAGGAGAGATAATTAGTCATCCTCACAGCTGATACGAATGATCAGCACAGCTGATCAGCAACCACGTGATCAAAACAGAATGCTACACAACGCACATGAATGAGGCAAAACAAAACCATGTGACAATAACAGAGACACACCAGAAAGTGCGCACAGCCTCCAACCGTGATGTAAAACTTAGGCGCACAAGTGAGAAGGCTCAACTTTTTATCTGATAAGAAAAAAATGCAGATTTACTGAATAAATTCCAGCATATATTCCATTCAAACCCATTTTCTATTTGATATCTGGCAGGAGTTTATCAGGAAATCATGATTTTGTTTTCTTTGACTCATTGGAACAGAGCTTTATTCGCAAGTGTTTTATGCTACATTCCATATTGGTGCATAAATCTAATCTGAATCTTTAGATGGAAACATACAGTGAAGTTATTCATCCAGAAAGTTTTGGGTTTTTTACTGGAAATGACACAGGCTTCTCCAAAACATAATGAGACGATGTACAAGAGCCATCGTTGTGGAAAAAAAATATTTTTCAACTTTCATTAACATTTGAACAAAAACTTTAAGTCAGAATATGCCAAGTGGTATGAATAATTTCAAGCCTGACTGTAGCTATTGATCTCTAAGGCATGTTTGTGTTAAGAAGTATGTCAATGGCTACCGTTTTTCAACAGTGTTCAACTAATAAAGGTTTGAAACCACTCAGTAAATAATGAGTCAATTTAAATTTTTTGTGAACTATCCCTTTGAGATACTGGCCGCTGGAGGGTTTGTGCCAAACTGCAGTTTCAAATCATTCTTTGGCAAGATGCAAATATTTTGTAATAAATTCATCCCATGGTGCTTCATGTCTAGCGCAATGGCAGCTGTGTAAGAGAGTTGCTCCAACTATGAGCACTTTTGGCCCTGTGGACTTTTAGAAAGTAATCAGTCTTAAAATACACTTTTCATACTCTCACCATTCTATTTAATTACATAGTTAACAATGTTCAGCAATGAAATATATGTACCGCAGGAGAACTGTCACATTTTCTGAAAGTAATGAAAATTTCCAACACATCTCAAATGATGTATTATTCTTAGTAGCGTTCTGTGCTGGAAAACACTTTTTCTTGAATAAAATGGCCAACTTCTTTGTCTTGATTTATAGCTATAATTTTATGCACCCTAAATATGCAACAACACAATGTTTCAACATGTTTTGCATGATTTGAACATGTGATTTTATGAATATTTAACTTTGCATAAATGTTTCTCATATTCTTTTGGGTTTTTTAAAAAAAGTATCTGGAGCACTGTATTAATATCATCATTTTAAATGGTTTTAAACAAAAATAAATCAAAATCAACAGTGAGACATAAAAGGGCAAAGACATACTGGTAACATTGTAAAATAAGGTTTCATTTGTTATCATTAAATAGGCATTAGGTAATATATACAGCATATGTATGGCCTTTATTACTTTTTAACGTTAGTAATATTGTAATTGTTCATTTTAGCTCATAAGATGCCTTAATGTAAACCATTCAACAGTGTTTTAATAATTGTTGGAACTAACCTTTACTAGAAATACAGTTGAAGTATTGGTTAGTGTTAGTTCATAGCAATTTCAAACGAATTAAGCCTCATAATAATGTGTAACTAAAAATCTCCATCACCCTGCTGGACACCAATTTTAATAATAAATAAATAAATTAGTGATGCTTAGATTACACTACACTAAAGCCAAACTTAGTAAGCTGTATCCTTCTTTCTTCTCCCTAGTGTTATAGATGCAAAAGCGTGGTCGGGACCTATTGTTTATTTTTTATTAAAATTGGTGTCCAGCAGGGTGATTGAGAATTTCTAATGACACATAATTATGAGGCTTAATTTGTTCAAATTGCTATGAATATATTCTGGTCCTGTACAGAAGTATCTGAATTTTGGAAAAGTATATTATTCTTTGGAATTTATCCTCCGGCTTTTGAAATGGATATTATTATTGATGTGGAATTAGCATTATTTGGATGTTCAGACCAGGTTCTAACTTGGCCTAAACATCAACAACTCTCCCTTATGTTTGGCATGGTGCTGGCCAAGAGAGTGATTCTGATGGGAGTGGAAATCCTCGACACCACCACATTTTTAAAATAGTTTGCTGAAAAGGTTTCTACCCTCAAGCTGGAAGGTTACATTTCTGTAGATTTGGCAAACAGAAGATAAATAACAAAAAGGGGCCCTTCCTTAGATGTACATTTTAACAATGTGTCTGTAATTATTTTTTCTTCTTCCTTCTTACATGACATTCTATTTCGTTTCTTGTTCCATTAGTTCGGCTGAGATTTTTTTGATGGTGCTTTACAATTGCTGTACTGTTTGCTAGTGTTTTTGGTGCACGTTCTAGTTGGTATCAGGTAATAACACTGAGATAACTTTGTTAACATATGATGTACACTATTGATACACTAACTATTGATTGTTATGTTTTCATTACAAAACTTCTATAAATGGTCTGAATATGTCATTGCAAACAATTTGTGATAGTGTATGTCAAATGAACTATGACTCGATTTTGTGACCCTTATGACAACCGCTTTGTTTTTTGTTCTTTGTTATTATTTTTATTTTTTCCCCTCCTGTCCCCTTTTTTTCTGTTACTCTTTTCTCTAAATAAAATAAAAAAGTAAAAAAATAAAATAAAATAAAAAACTTCTATAAAAAGTTAAATAATAAACAAACAAACAAACAAATAAATAAATGAATAGGTATATTAAAAAATAGTTTCTAAAAATAAAGAACAAATACAAAAGTATTTCTATTAAATTTGGATAGCATTTAGTTCATAAAAATATTTATTTATTTTATGGATTTTTTTTATCCTATAGGGACTTACTCTATGATAAAAATATTTTTAAAAGACAATACACAATGTTTTTATTTTAAATGTAAACATAAATAAAAATACCTAAAGGCTGTGAATAGATTATACTGTCTAAAAGCCATTATACTATTGGAAAGCCCCTATAAACGTGGGTGCATGCAAAGTGACTAGGCCATGCTTGAAAATGCATTTTGCATAATAATGACACAAGCCTATTAATGTGTGTGTGTGTGTGTGTTCATGAGCTACATACAGCTGAGCCAATGAGCGCTAATATGCCCAAGTGCACATTACACACACATCCACACACACATACATTCATACAGACCCAGTCAGTCCCCTGCTTTTCCCTGATATGCACATAAACCTTATGCTATATTGCTTGGCAGAGAGACATAAAGAGCAATATATAAAGGATAAAGAGATAAACCAGGCTTGAGGGGAAAGAAGGAAACTAAGGGAAAAGAGAAGAGAGAGATAGAGAGAGAAAGACCAGTCCGCTTTGCATTCCTCAGCATGACAATAATGCAGAGAGATGAGAAAATTAAAAATTGATGCGAGTAAATAGTTTTAAACGTCCCACTGCTGTACTGAAAAAGCTCCCGCTGGATATCGCCCAAACTGAGGGATGACTTTAAATTCAGACAGACGACAGAAGGGTGAGACTTCTGCAAGTAAAAGAACAAAAAAACAAGAGTGAGAAACGCTCATGATAAGTGGAGGACGAAATGAGGGGGAGCAGGAAACTTTGGTGAGCTGAAATAGAAATGTGTGAATGATCTGCTGAAGAAAATGCAAAGTGCACACTTCAGCATACCGGACCGAGAGAGAGAAAGACATATGAGAGAAAAGAGCCAAAGTAAGAGACTATTAAGCAAAGAAATTAGGGCTCCAAGCAGAGAGAGGATGGCCATAGGGACCAGGCAGAGGGAATGGGCGAGAAAATTAAAGTTTAGACAGCTTTAATTGTAGCAGTACATTAAACTGCTATTTATAACACTTAATATAAAGGATTATGTCTAATGCATAATGTTTAAGGAGGTATATTTCTTGACCCTGACGATGGCACATTTTTACTAGTAGTTAAAGTAATTGTTCACCAAGGAATAAAAAAATCATTCTGGCGGTTACACTAAAATCTTAAGTGCTCCGTTCTGATTTATTAATAAGATTGGATCAGATTTGATGTGTTTATGGAATAATTTCATTTCAAAAATGTGTGGTCACATGATCAGTCTTTTCGGCTGAAAATGTTCCAGAACCACACGTTTCATGTGCATTTTACAAGCATTTCATGTTTGGACATGCATTGAGCAGACATCGTTTTGAATAGTACAATGAAAAAGGAAGGAATTCAATAAAAAAGAGAAATCATTTCCCTAAAAATCTACTGCGAAAAAAGCCTTATTTTTTAAGTTGTATCAAACTTGCAGGTTATTTCAATTACAAACTGACATAAACATTAAAATAAATCTCATATAAGGTAAGTTCACTTATTTTAATACATAAAAATACATTTTGCCATGACTTTTTTCATGATCTTCTTAGAATTTTGAATTAAATCCTTTAATGAATAAGAGTTTTTCAGGGATTCTGCTTACTGGATGAGGTTGGAGATCATTCCACCATTAAGGAACAGTGCAGGAGAAGTTTCTGGAAAGTGATTTAGTGCCTGCGAGGGTATTACAACATGCACACACTTACTTTAGGCTTCTAAATTAGATGTTCAGCGGACTCCTGAGGTTAGGTGAGGTTAGGTTAGGTTAGGTCAAATTGATTTTCTCCATAGGGCAATTTGATTCACAGCCAGTAGTATATCATACAGTACCCCACAAACAACAAACACCACAATACTCAATAAAAAAATACAACAACTTCCATTAATAAAATACTTTAAATGATTGATGTAATTACACTTGAAAAAGAAATGTTTCAAATCCATTTAATAAACTGTTTGAGATTTAAATTTAAGTAAAACAAAAAAATGGCAACTGGTTATAAATCTGAAAAGAATTCAGCAAAGTTTGATTGGTATCATTCAAAGTCACTCAAGTCAAGTTGCACCAACAATCTTACCACATGCTTTAACAATACTTTGTGGTCAATTTTTTTTGGGGGGGGTGGGGGGGGGTCAGTAAGTGACTCATACGTCACACAAATCAGAAAGCAATGATAGATTCAATAAAACAAAAAATAAAACATATTCATAAAAGTATTATCCATAATAAACTATGAAGCTTCCTCAGATAGAACATATGCTGGTTCTATTATGGTCCCAAGGTATTTAAATTGATGTACCACCTCAACACCGTGATCATTAATAATAAGAGCGTACACAGAATGCCACGCTGTCATACTGAAGTAAACACCGGACCAATAAAACCAGTGTCTTTTCTGCATTTATTGATAAGCTCATGCGCATCATACACAGACAATAAGGTGGACGGTTTTTATTTTTCACTTAAAGTTTGCTTGTATTGAGCTGTCAGCATGATAAATACACCTTACTGTCCTTCCACTGGCTAACTTTCATAATAACAGTGACCAGTTTATTTTTATTTTTTATTTGGAGTGCCTCCCATCAGCACAGAATTGTAATGAATGTTGTTCCAGAATGACACGAAAGTCACATAAATTCCAATAATATCTTAGGATTTAGTACTATACATTTTGTTTAGATCAGATGCTTCAGTTTTCCAATTCACAACGTATATACTTTAAATAATGCGTGACCAGAATAGAATCGAATGCAATGTATGCACAAAAAGAATAATTACAAGACCTCACACAACACGCTGTCAATCAAAAGTAAACATGAAAGCGACTGAAGTCAAGGTTTATAATTTTATTCATGAGGTGATGAGCTGTGGAAGCCAGGGAATGTCAATAAAGAGAACGGCAACAAGGATGACGAGAAAATAAGCAAAGTTTTTAAATACTTACGCCATGACATCTTAAGTTTAGATTGTCACTCCAATGTTTTAAATTGCACAGACTCCTCCACAGCTGTCTATCAAATTCACCATGCGATCAAAGAACTACCGGTTATGTAAAAAAATGCTGTCAGAGGAGAATGAATGACTGACTTTTCAGATTGAGTTCTCGATGCCAAACGTCTGACCTGTATTGTATTTAGGAGGACCACATATGGAAGTGGTCCAAATCAGTAGTTCACACTGTCACGAGAAAGAAAACGCCACAAATGGTCATATGTTAAAAAGATACACATGGAGCTACATTTACCAGCAGTCCAAATGATAACAAATCTGATTTGAAAAGATCAGATTCTTTGTGGTTTGTGCAGATTAAACAACAGAGCAAAACATGTTATTCAGTTTTGGTTCCTTATGTTTTTGACCATTTTGACCAGGAACTGAAAGTCCTTGTTTACCAACGTTCTTCAAAATATGTTCTTTCATGTTCAACATATTGTATGAGTTAAAGAAAAACTTTCCTATTCATGCAAACTTGAATTAGTTTACTGGATGCGTAATCAGCACATATATATCTAATCAGTAAAAAAATGAATAAGTAATCAGCACTTTGATTGCTTTGATTACAAATGTGCTGGTAAGAGCGTTCTCATCAGGACATATATTTCTGCATTATTCTTATAATTCATACATTCCGTTTCCGCAGGACTCCTAAGAGTAAGCAAACTATTAAATGTTGCTGTCAAAGTTGACCTTCAAATACCTCACAGCGCGCAATCATTTTGATTAAAAGTGTTGCTAAGCATATTATTTAAGTTTTAAGTTTTCCATAATTGAAAGTTGAACTCTTATAAGAAACAGAAGTAATTGTAGTTTTTAAATAAAACCATATATAGCGGCAAAAATATACAAGACGACATCTGATAAAGTAATCAAATCTGCTTAAGGACTTACAGTGCAGTCTTTTAAAATTCATATTTTTAATAGGAAGCTATACAATATTATATTTGTGCATATTATATCTGGAGCTTATCTAGCAAAATAACTTGCGATAATGGCTCAAAAAGCAGCCCACCCAAATTTATATTATAGAAAAAGATTACATACAAATTTTAAAAAGAGGAAAAATCAAGAGAAGCACAAAAAACTGAAAAATGTAGTTGAAATTTTGTAGGTTGTAATTTTTTTTTGGCAATAATTTGCTTGAATTTAATTCATTTTTAATATCTTTCAATTTCTAAATATGTTGTTTGGTGACTAAAATATTATTTTAATAGATATACTGTATCTGTTTAATAAACCTGTTTTGTTTAAATGCACCAAAATACATTGCCTAGATTCACTGAGAAGTAGATAAAAATATTCATTTTCAAAACGGGGTGTACTCAATTAAGCTGAGCACTGTATGTGATTATTTAATTGTCAAAATAACGCATATTACTGTAAAAATGTTTAGAAAGGTTGTAGCCTTAAAAACACAGAAGGAACTAAGAAGAGGTGTTGAGTCTGCAGGAGGTGAAAAAAGAATCACAACAGACTTTCGGTATGTAAATGAGCGCAAAAGTGCCACAGGCGTCAAATCTGGACACCAGGACCAAGTGCACTTGGCGAACACACACACAGTTTCTCCTACAAAACACAGCCCGCGGCCATTACCATGAAAATCACTTTCCCCTACATCACAGATACCACATCACAACTTCAGTGACCACAAGAGGAACAGCTTTTGTATGCGTGTCTGTTCCAAATAAATCACAAGAGGTCAGAAGGCAACAGAGAGCGAGAGAAAGAAGGGAGAAGATGTTGAAAACCTTAATAATAAAAAAATCCATACGGATGTCAGATCAGCAGTTTACCTTCAGGACATGAAGCGAAAACAATTTTAAACTGCCATTTCCAAGAAGCTCAAAGAGATTTGCCTCAAAATGAGGTCTTCCTTCAAAGAAGAGTTCAGCCAGAAATGAAAATTCTGCCATCATTTACTCATCCTCACATCATTCCAAACCTGCATGATTTCAGAGGAACATAAAAGAAGAGCTTTCGAAAAACACCTCTTGCTGTGTCCAAACTCGCATGCAAGGTACTATTTGGTTTGAAACTTGAAATAAAAAAGTTCTACAGTCTAAATAAGTGCAGTGCGAGTAAATTTCGACATACTACACCCACCTTGTCATCACTTCATGTCATGTCAGCTGGTTCCTTTATGTCGTTTTCAGCCATCTGATCTGATTTTACTGTCATACAATACATACTGGAAACGTTTTTGCCCATTGTTTTATGAATACAACATACATTTGGTCTATACTCCTTAGCTTGCACAATGTTCCTCACCTATTGAACAGTATGAAAGTAGCCACATTTGAATGTAAGGTGGATTTTAGTTGGTTTGTTTTGTTTTTTATCATATGCATTTGTTTATATGGCAAAACATGTCTTTTTCACCAAGAAGGTCCATACAGATTCCAAAGGCAGATACTGATAAGATCAGGAGACTTTTGGTGGTTTTACAATATGGTCACATGTTGATTGGTCAGTTGGTATGTCTTAGTATTTGGGCTTTGGTCACATGATCAAGAAATGTACAAAATAGGTGGTAAACTTTGCTCTTTCTTTTTTCCTGCTCTGGCTTTTGCTGCTTTGGAGTCTATTTTCTCTGACTCTACTGCTATCAGGCTCTCTTTGAGGCTTTCTCTCTGGTATTTGTCTCCCTCTCTCCCTACCTCTGTTTGTCTCTCTCTCTCTATCTTTCTCTCTCTCCCTACCTCTCTCAGGTAACTTTATTTTACATTTAAGCTGGGTACGATAAATTTCATGTTTTTATCATTTTATGTTTTATCATTTTATACAGTTATTTTGTAACTAATTCAGTTGTAACCATAGCAAATTATTGCCATTATATCATTTAATTTTCAAGTATTTGTAAATTACTTTAAAATTTAACATCAACACCTAATTGCTTCATATTGCAGTACAATACAATCAAAAATAATAGCAACGTTCTTCCACATTTTTAGCTATTAAAGGGGAGGTCCAGAGTGTATTTTTAAGGCTTGGTTATGTTTATAAGATGCAAAGCAATGTGTGTTCATGCTTCAATTGTAAAAAAAAAAAAATCACATAATTTTTTCATATATCTTACTTTGGGGCGCCACGGTGGCGCGTGAGTAGCACGTTCGCCTCACAGCAAGAAGGTCGCTGGTTCGATCCCCGGTTGGGGCAGGTCCCGGTTGGGCCAGTTGGCATTTCTGTGTGGAGTTTGCATGTTCTCCCCGTGGTTGCGTGGGTTTCCTCCGGGTGCTCCGGTTTCCCCCACAGTCCAAAGACATGCGGTACAGGTGAATTGGGTAAGCTAAATTGTCCATAGTGTATGTGTGCGAATGAGAATGTATGGATGTGTTTCCCAGAGATGGGTTGTGGCTGGAAGGGCATCCGCTGCGTAAAACAAATGCCATAAGTTGGCGGTTCATTCCGCTGTGGCGACCCCGGATTAATAAAGGGACTAAGCCGAAAAGAAAATGAATGAATGAATGAATGAATGAATATATCTTACTTTGATTATATACAGCTACGAAAAGGACGGTCATCTTTCCTAGCTCCTCCGAAAGTCTGCCCTCAAGAGGCTCTGATTGGTCAGCTAAAATAATGGCAGCGTCACACCTCTACTAGCACACACTTTGCCTCTGCTGTGTACCGTAAATACTGTCCGTCAGTGTAACTGTAAATGGCCTGTCTCAAATGCCAACTATATCTTTTTTTAATAATTCTTTGCAGCATAATTAAAATTAAATTGTAAGCACTTATGTCTTTGTGTCGTGTCCTTTGAAAGCCCAAAAACAGAATCAGAAGAAGCTCTGTGGAAATACCAGCATTTAGACAGCATTTTAGCTTTCTCTGCAAGAGCATTACAGCGCCTCTGGCCACACCACGTCTCTGCGCTGGGTATATTCGTGTGATGAATGCGTATAACCAGAAGCGTTTATGACATCATTAACCAGGATGTATTTTTTTGTAGTCCCCAAACTTCGTTCGCTGTAGGCTTTGCTAAGCTAACTCTGTAAAAGCCAATGTCTCCCTCTGCATTGAACTTTAAGCGTATTACATTCAGAGACGTTGTTTATGTTCACACAGCTACATTACACATTAACTAAAGTTTAAAGTATGATAACCACCCCTTTAATGCTGCCCTTAATTTTGTTTTCGGTATTAAATTGCAGAAGGGTAGTTTGACTAGAAATGTACAGTTTTTTACCTTCATACTGATAACTTTGGTAACACTTTATTTTGTTGGTCCATTTGAGTACTAGTAGACGTCTGCTTAATATCTGCTGATACCGACATTCAACAGACATTTGACTGACTATAAGAAACTTTGCAACTTACACCTTGGTGTAACTTGGTGGTGTCAACTTACACCAAACCTAACCCTAACCCCAACCCTAACCCCGACTTAAAAGTCTACTTATAATCTAATGAGAGTTAGTTGGCATGTAGATGAAATGTAACTTAAATTCAACAAACGGACCATCAAAATAAAGTGTGACCATAACTTTTTAGTCATTCAGCAGAACTACAGTGCAAACCAGTTAAAAACCCATTCTTACATTTTGTTTCAAACAATGACAAAGGGATGAAATTTTGTTTCAGACTCCACTGACAGCTCAACCATTCTTCAAAATATCTTTAGCTTTTCAAAGGACAAAAATGGCTGGTTTGGACCAACATGATAGTGAGAAAATGAAGAAATTTAAACTTCATTTAAATGTAAACTTTTCCAGAAGTAGAAAAACAACCTTCAGATTATAAAAATCTTTCTCACACTATAAAAAAGGGTGTCTTTGAAGAGTATTTCACTAATAGGTTCTTTGGGGAACCAGAAAAGGTTATGCTATGGCATCACTGGGAAAACCACCTTTATTATTAAGTGTGTAAGCAACCTCTAGCCTGAATCTGTTTACTATAACAAGAAAATTAATAACCAATTCTATTAACTTCAGCTGTCCTCAAACTCATGTACCCAAATAAATGTCACTCTGAGATTCGTCTCCTGCCATCCATCTTCCACAATATAAGCAATCTTTTTTTTAATTAGACAATTTCCTGTAGCAGCCAGTTGTGTTCCTCAGAGCTTCATTAGTTGAACACAGATAAGGTGAAGGAGAATCATGGGTAATTAAAGCGGTATATACTGACAAATTCCACTTTTCCCTAAGGTGCTAGAGGCTGATATTCTCCTCAAAAAAGTGAATCTCGGAGATTTGTGTGTTTGCATCAGAAATTACTGTTAATATAACAGCTTGCACAGCAAACCGATTTGCCGGCGAGGCAGAGGGGGACGTGACTCATCCCACCCGCATGCAGAAAATGATAACATTATTTCTTTTTCAGATGAGTTGTGAGATTGTCGAGCGCTCCAGGTTTGGTCTCAGGGGTGCGAGAAACAAGACTTCCAAATCTCCAGAACAGCCAGTCACGCCTGCGTTCATTCCGACTAAAAACCTTCCCGGTCTTATTATGCATTTTCCTATTCTCACTAAGAGCTCCCTTGAGCTGAGCTCTCGCAATCACCCGTCGTCAAGGTCACGAGTCCTGGATTCCCAGAACCTCACGCACGGCCCTCGAACCGAAACAATCTCGGGGACGTAATCCATTGTTAGTGGAAGTAATCTCTTGCTATCGAAGCTTGGGCCAATTCTGCCCGCCAGCTCTGGAAGGACAAACTCTCCGCATTGCCTGAACAACAACAAGATGACCTCACGCTCGCTACTGTGGTTATTTTACCAAACAATAAGGAGTCTAAACAACACCGAAGGCACATCCCGCAAGCAATGTCCTCGTCCTCGAGGCGTGCTTTGAGATTTTAATTGAGGAATTACTGGTGACTTTTTGATGTTTTTTGTTCTGTGGTGTAAATTCATTACAGCTAATGAAGATTTATTTACAGCTTACTAATTATCCAAGATCAAAGGTTCGCTCTCCGAGCCTGAATTCATTGTACTCGGATTGGGAAGGGGGACAGCGTTGTGCTGATGCAGCAGTGTTGGATGTTGCTGTACTGTCTGGCTCTGCTCCACGTTTGAAGTGCTTATCAATCCTGCATCTCCCATCACCTCAATTTGTTTTCAAAGTGATCTCTAGATAATCATCATCACTGAGAGCATCTATCATTTAGTGTTTGTTGTTAGCTGTGAGGGATCTCTATTGTCTGACTGTATATAAGTTTCTCTCTGTTTGGCCGTTGACCCCTAACAGTGGATCGGACAGTTTTGTGAGATTTGAGGAGATTTTTAGCTACCAGATTTCAATCAGGTCCACGCTTGACATTCATAGTTGGAATTGTTTTACCAATTGAGCATTTCAATTTCAGAATTTGAAGTGCAGCAAACAGGAAGGATGCATTATTACCAATTTGATTGTAAGATGTAGACCAGGGGTGGCCAATCCTGTTCCTAGAGAGCCACCCTCCTGCAGATTTCAGTTGCAACCCTGATCAAACACACCTGAACCAATTAATTAGGACCTAAACATCACTTGATAATTACAGGCAGGTGTGTTTAATATGGGTTGCAACTGAAATCTGCAGGAGGGTGGCTCTTCAGGAATAGGGTTGGCCACCCCTGATGTAGACGTTATACAGTAATGCTTAGATAATGTTTATATTATATATATTTATATGTGATAGTACATTTTATACAACAGTTCTTTCGGGTAATGCAATATTCTACTGCTATCAGAACTGTTCCATCGTCTTTGTGTATCACTCCCTTGGAGTGCCAAGTAGAGGACTATACTCCAGAGTAATGCTGTCAGAGGTGTTTAGTCCACTACTTGGACTGATGGATGTACAAACTGGATTATTCATTCATCATTCATTCATTTTCTTTTTGGCTTAGTCACTTTATTAATCTGGGGTCGCCACAGCGGAATGAACCACCGACTTATCCAGCATATGTTTCATGCAGCGGATGCCCTTCCAGCTGCAACCTATGTCTGGGAAACATCCATACACACTAAACTGGATTATTTTGAAAACATAATTGGTATATCTTATGGCAATATTTGGTCAGTTATCTGTTAGTTACTCCAGAGCAAATATATTTGACTACAATGTTAAGTGTGTATTATGCTGAATAAAAACTTTTTTTTGTTTTATTGTTGACAATTGACTTGACATTGTTTTTTGTTAAATGTTATTGCTCAATAAAAGACATTTAACATAAATTGGGGAGTATTTAATAAAAACAAGCGCTTTAAGTATTGATTGGCACTTGAGTCTGAATAATAAAACCACTTTTAAACTACTACTAAAAAGACAAATAAACCACAATTTAGTTTAATTTCTCTCTCTTGTATTTTGTGTTTTCCAATTAGAGTAGCAATGGCTTTCGATGTTTAGATGGTCAGCTGCAGATGTAGATGTATGGTAGAAATACAAAGTTCATCAGACAAAATGGTTTTTGAGACTCTACATGGTTTATCCTAAATTTCACATACACAATTATGCCATCGAAGTGTTGTATAAATGCCATACCACACAGGTAACACTGCAAAAGGCTGTATATTAGCACTGCAGTGATTTACTGCTATGCAGGTATCACAGCAATGCTAATACAGCCATATCACTACTCATACTATATATTTCTCACATATATTAATGTAATTGCTAAGTAGAAAATATATTTGCATAGACAAGCTTTAAACTTTTCGATCGATCGATCGATAGATCGATAGATAGATAGATAGAACAAATTATTATGCAAATAACATTAAAATAACATGAATTCAAGTTCAGTTGGCTGTGAGATGTGGCAAATTCAATTCAAACTGATGCTCACGAATTGAAAGTGAGCCAATTGTTCACTTCTGAGTGTTGCACAACCCTGCGGTTCTCATTTGGCAGCCCAGTGCTGAGCGCTCCAGTGGGCATATCAGAGAGAGCAGAAGAATGGGAGGGAAATGTGATTGTGTTTGAGTGTGTGAGCGCTTCACCTCTGACCTGCCACTCAGCTCCAGACGGGTGGGTGGCCTGCAGTAAAACGTCCTCATTGATCATCTGTTCTCACTTTGTGATGGTGCCATGTATTCGCTGTTTGCTTCACTCACCTACACAACTAGTTCCATTTAGTTTGTCCTTCTTAGCTCTCTGTCTCTCTCTTCCCTAAATATCCTCACTGGGCGGAGGATCTTTACCCTTTACTTTGATATGTTGCTCTTTCTTCCCTGTGATTTTTCAAATACTCAGTTGTTTGTTATTCTTCCCTCCATCTCTGGCCCTCCGTTTTCCTCAGTCAAGTCCTGCACACAAGTCTCTTTAACTTCCCATTCTCCACTGTTTCACAGACCATTGAACTGTGTAGTGTAGGTGCTGAGACCTTCACGCTGTTCTCCTTTAAACCTTCAGCCTTTTCTTCCTGTTCTTTTTTTTTTTTTTTCTCAGGCCTCTCTCTGTCTCCTTATAGAAATGAACCATGGTTGCTAGGTGTTTCTTCAAGCATGGGTACTTGTGGCCCAGTGGACATTTAGAAATTATCGTTTTGAAAGGTCATGCTCACTAGCTAATTTAATCTGACTACTAATGATTTTAATCTGTCTACTAACGATACTGTACACTGAGATATATATACATATATAGAAACACACACACACACACACACACACACACACTACCTGACAACCCTGTCTTGTTGCCTATCCAAGTTTTAGGAACAACAAATAATAACTTGACTTCTAGTTGATCATTTGGTATCAGAAGTGGTTTATATGAAAAGGCAAATGCCTCTAGATTACGCTTATTTTACCAAAACAAAATTGATTTTTTAAGATTTAATTAGGACAGTAAGGTCTGACTTTTCTTAGATAAAAGTCTTGTCACTTAACAGAAATAATGTACAGTACAGCATAGAATATAAAGTCATGGTGCAGTGGAAAAAGAATTAATATTGTGTACGACTCCCATGAGCTTTGAGGACTGCATCCATACATCTCTGCAATGAGTCAAATAACTTGTTAAAGTAATCTGACTGGAACAGCAATAAAAGCGTTCTTGCTGGACTCCCAGAGTTCATCAAGTCTTTCTGAATTCATCTTCAATGTCTCCTCCTTTAAATTTAATTGCCTCCTCTATCTTACTCCAGACATGCTCAATAACGTTTATATCTGGTAACTGGGCTGGCCAATCCTGCAGTATTAGTGATGATTGGGATGCAGCTCAACAGATGATTCATCTGAAAAAAAAAAATCTACCTTCTGCCATTTTTTTTAAACGATCAACAATTTTTTTTTTGTTTTTTTTTGTTTTTGTTTTTTTTCTCTTACGATGGATTGACGACAAGACTTTTTGTCAGGTAGTGTCTACGATATCTACACTGATTTAAATAATCTTCATATAACCGTCATTGAGTTACAACATTAGGTCTGTTTGAAGATTGTTGGAGTATGTTTTAAAAGAAAATACTATTTCTGTGTTTCTTGAAACTTGAAAAATGTTACATTTAATTCATCATACTTAATCATATACCTGGCTCAAAGCAGCAACAGGCGTGACACGGTTTTTTTCCTAGCTTCCGAAAAGGACGCAGTCATCATTTTTTACATCTTGTTTAAATAGCGAGTGTGTTTGTGTGCCCTAGGCATGCTAGTCTGGCAAACAAGGTGTGTTTGGGTGCATTGGTGGAACGTTGCTATTTTGAGCCAACTTAAATAGACTGCACCGGTGACCAACTGAAACCTGGTCTAAAGACAATGGTGCAATGTATATGCATCTATAGGCAGCTGCAGAACCTGGCAGTGTACTCAGTTTATTACATAAACAGGTGGCAAACAAACCAGGCAAACAGTAAAAATTAAAGCATTGCAATGTTTACAAATATTGCAAGGGCCTGCGTTTTGTGTTTGAGATGGTCTGCATACTTTAATCTTCCACATGTGCAAACCTGGAGAAGCATTCTGTTTAAATTCCACCATTGCAAATAGTGAATCCTTCATGCACATTCACATCGTACTAAAAGGTTCTTGAGATTTTTTTTCTTGGTTCTTTGGAAACTAATAAAGGGACTTTCACACAGGAGAGGATGTTTTCATAGTTACTAGAACTACTTTCAGTATAGAACCCAAGGATGGTATGTTCACAATAAAAAAAAGAATGAATGGTTTTAGTTATGAGGAAAACTAATAAGCTTCAAAAGCTTCAAAACTCTTTGCACTACTGGTGTATATGTGAATAAATACCATTGCAAATCACTGACAGTGTATCTCAATGTGTTACATACAGAAAGCAAATAATTGGCTCCTAAACTCTGGAATAGCCTTCCCGACAATGTCCGGGGCTCAGACTCACTCTCACAGTTCAAAACTAGATTAAAGACCTATCTTTTTAGTAAAGCATACACTCAATACATCACTTAGCGGTATGATGCACGAATGTGCTCCACGCATCCCCTTTATATACACCATGAACTGCAGCTACGCTAATTATTTTCTTTGTTCTCTTTTCCAACTGGGGATACTCTTCCCGAGGCCCCCAGAGACTATGCAGCGCCACGGATGCGATCCAAGACCCGTGACGAGACGATCCCAAGGCTCCTTAACCCTGGACCAGGCTGTATCCTGAGCAGCTGCTTGGCGGAGTAGCAAGCAAGAGACGGATTCCCGTGACCCTCCAAGGACAAACAAGCCTCGAGTTCTCCAGCCTCCAGCGACTAGACTGCAGCTAGAGCTGCGCATCGATGGATTACTCTTCAGTGTTTGGACTCTAAGTAGTGAATATTAAACAACACTGAACTGAACTGAACTCAGCTATATACTAGCTAATAATTTACTAGCTAATAACTAAACTGACATTTTCAATTTACTATAACCTTCTATGTGAAGCTGCTTTGACACAATCCACATTGTAAAAGCGCTATACAAATAAAGGTGAATTGAATTGAATTGAATTACTTGTTGTTCTTTTCTCAGCCTCAGTGATATGTGATGTCGACAGTGATTTAGTCTTAGTCCTCCTTGCCCTTTCAGTCACACCTTATATGTCTACATTCCATCTCAGTTATCATGAAACACACAACATAATGAATACACAGCTCATTTCACTGCCTCTTGAAAAACTACAATATACATTAGTAGTGCATTTACAAGCAGTTTACTGGCATTTTGGGGATTTAATCAGTGTCTAAAACAAAACTGCAAGTTTCTCATTGACAGGTAATCTAAACTCAATTAAACACATATAAACCATTGATTAAGCTAACTATAAAACAGCAAAATATTGTATAGATAAGAACAACCTTAAAGGCAGGCTCGGATTAAGAATTCAGAGACCCCTGGGCACAATGTCTTGTAGGGCCTCTACCAGGCCGCACCCCTATAGACCATTTTGAGGGATGTAAACAAAAACAATGGTAAACAAAAACATATTTCCTGTTTTACAGTTTACTTTTCTGTAGCTTCAGACAATCAAAAAAGAGCCACATATTGATAAATAATGTTATGACAGCTGTTTTAACATTAAGTTATGATTGAATTGCCTCTTGTTACACTTAGGAAATAGTTTAATAGCAACCAGGAAATGTTCATGGGCCAATGACATGACCACATTGAAATGGTCTATAGTTGAATAAAAAGATAAGATGAATATTATATTTTTTTAAATAAAATTAATCTATAATGTGTTGCCCACATTTTTTAAATAAATGATATACAGTACTTATATTTCTAGTCTACAAAGGTTTCACTTATTTTTAAAGCATTTTAAGCACATTGTGAAATAAAAACACTAATAAAATTAGTGAAAGATTTATGGATTTTAATATACTTGTTCAAGTTTACTGAAGCAGTACTAATAATATATATTTAAGGGTATTTTTATTGTATAACTTCTAAAAACTTATAATGCATACGATTTGGATATATCACCTCTCCAGTCTAGTTCTATGTATCCGAGTCCTCCATAATACACACACTTAATAATGATTACTTGTCTTCCTCGTGATGAAGAGTAGGCAAAATCTGATATTTAGTGGGGGGGAAAAAATGAACGTGTTCGTCAGACGCTGGATTCGAACCGGCTTGATGATCGATCGCGTCAATACATGTTGCCATGCGCTTTACGAGCTACGCCACTCACGCTGCTGTCTTTAGTTATGTTGTCTCTGTCAATCAAATAGTAATGCGCGAGGAATCATTCAACTTATTCCATGTGCGCTATTTGCACTTTGCTAGAATAGACACGCCGCCATTTTTTGCCCCTCTCGCCCATAATGCCCAGTGGTTAATCCGGCCCTGCTTAAAGGTGACATCGAATGCAAGTTTTACACAAAAACATCTCAGTCTACAGTGACTGATGAGCTAATTAGCATTAGATGCTAATGAGGGGCTGCTCCCCCTCCCCTCTCTTTGACTGTATCTGGAATACTGATCCATTCTTGAGGAGCTAAACTTGCATGACATACACGATGCTCAGCAAAGCTTGAGTTTCTGCAAAGTTTTGTCTGTATGACTGACATATTTGAAGTATTTGAAGTGGTTTCCACGTTATGATGACAAAATGTGGGATCACACTGGTCCGCATGTATAATCATTACCCGCATCATTGGTTGACACTGCAGCCCATCATTATCATACAAACACCCATACATATGATAAGTGACACTGGTGTATTTCACTATTGCTTAGCTGCGGGTTCTGGCTACACTGACAAACACAGCTTTGCACAGGAAGGATGATGATCTGATTCTAAAGTAGTAACTGTAACCATATGAAAAAACAATTCATTTCAAGTCATCTTTATTTCTATAGCGCTTTTACAATGTAGATTGTGTCAAAGCAGCTTCACATGGATTATAGCGAATTGAAACAGTGTCAGTCCAGTTTTCAGTGTTGAAATTCCGCTTAGTTTAGTTCAGTGTGGTTTAATAGTCACTGCTGAGAGTTCAAACACTGAAGAGTAAATCCATCGATGCGCAGCTCCACAAGTCCCAAACCATGCAAGCCAAAACACAAATTATATATATTAAAAAAATGGTTTGCACACACAAGGGAGTTTTTGCCTGGATATTCCCTTCATACACTCTCAGAAATAAAAGGTACGCAAGCTGTCACTGGGGTAGTACCTCTTCAAAAGATACCAATATGTACTTAAAGGGTCCATATTGGTACCTCAAAAGTAAATACTAGTACCTAAAAAGTTTAAGAGAAACACTTTTGTACTTTTTAAGGTACTAATATGTACCATTGAGGTATTAATATGGACCCTTTAGGTACAAATGTGTACCTTTTGAAAAGGTTCCACCCCAATGACAGCTTGTGTACCTTTAGTTCTGAGAGTGTATGAAACTAATTAATTTTGCTGTTGCCTCTTCTTAAGCTGTGATTCTGTGTAATGATACCTGTTAGCCTCTAAAGTTACAACAAAAGAGGTGGAGAGGAGTGTGAAGGCTTTATTTAGAGGCAGGTATATGTGATGGCACATAAATAAACTCAGACCTTTTATCAAAAACAAGTTGCGTGTTTTCTTTTTAACTTGTCTGAGCTGGCAGAAACCTAAACCAAACACGCACACAAAATCTACAAGAATGAATTGTATACTGATGTCACCTTTAAGAAAAAGTTTGGTGGGTGTATGGCATGTTTTTAATGGTAAAATATAATATTTGTAATTTCAAACGAACACCCATACATATGATAAGTGACACTGGTGTGTTTGACTATTGCTTAGCTGCGGATTCTGGGCTGGTTAGTGCGTAAATCAACAACAATACACTGACAAACACAGCTGTGCACATGAAGGATGATGACCTGATTTTAAACACAAAAGTGATCTGAAATTGGCATTTGCTAACTGTAACCAAATGAAACAAACACAAATTATATATAAATGGTTTGCACAAGCAAGTTTTTGCCTGGATATCCCTTTTATATATAAAATCAATCCATTTTGCTGTTGCCTCTTTTTAAGCTGGGATTCTGTGTAAGGACACCTGTTAGACTTTAAAGTTACAACAAAAGAGGTTGGGTGGAGGGTGAAGGCCATAGTTTGCTTGAAGGCAGGCATCTGTGAAGTAGATGGTTACGTATAAAGCGGCAAAAATTATGGCCATAAATGCACTCAGACATTTAATAAAAAACAAGCTGCAAGTTTTTTTTTTTTTTCAACTTGTCTGAGCTGTCAGAAACAGTAGAAACCTAAACTAAACACACTAAAAAATCTGCAAAAGCGAAATTGTATTCTGATGTCACCTTTAAGAAAGAGTTTGGTGGGTGTATGTTTGCGAAGGTAAAATATGCTTTATATTTGTAATTCCACTAGGTGACACGAGTTACGCAGAAACTACATACTTCACTTTTAAACAATCAGAACTATATTTTGACATTTTGCCTTAGAGGCACAGTGTTTACATATTTTCAGCATATTTAATGTTGCCTCTGCATATTAAACTAGGATTTGGAGAATGCATTAAAATATCTAAAAAGCACACACTTCTGCTTTCAAAATTAATTTAAAAAAAAACATCTCTTCTCTCTCCTCCCTTCATGATCAGCTCACGCTACGCACACACACCTGTCCCGTCTAAGGACCGCTCCCTTCAGCCCTCTGCGCCCGTCCAGAGCCTCATTATCACCTACACACTCTTCACATAACGTAATCGGTGCAGTCTGCATTAGTCTCCCTCTCAAGAAGCTACAAAGCCTTTCACACACACTCCATCTGGAGCAGGGGCCCGTTTTAGTTCTAATGGGTCCTTCATCCAATCAAACCTAGTGAGGGCTTTAGTGTCTCTCAAACTCTTGTAATTACCGCGAAAGTCTGGGACCTTTACCTCATGTGGGTATAGGGAACAGAGACTCGTCGGGCGCCTTGGAAACAGGTAGAAAGATGAGGCAGAGAAATGAAAGCAGGAGCAAGAGAAAAGACAGAGGTTAGGGGGCTCTTAAACAAGCACAGGGCAGAGTTTGCCAAGTCATGGCAACCCTGCCCCTATAAGGAGGAATCTTCACCTCTGTGGCAATCAACCACAACATCCACTTAAGTCTGTCTCTCTCTTCAGCACCTCTCTTTTCATGTCCCTGAGCCTAGTCTTTTTTTCTTTTCTTTTTTTTCGATTAGCAACTCTGTTTCTCACAAGACGCTCTCTAGATAAAATACCAAATGGTGACTTGCTTTGTATAATAGAGAGCAGAACTGAAAGGATTTAGCTCATGATGTTGGGATATTGCCAGTGCGAGGGATGAGTAAAAGCACATGTTTTCAGAGAGTAGTCATCTTGTTTCCAAAACTGAGGGTTTTTCAAACCTTTTAGTTACCAAGTACCACCAAATATGATCCCTTTACGACACGTCCCAAAATACAGCATAAAGACCTATTTATACTTTTACAATAAAGCCAAAACAGGTATTTAAAATATTATGTGAAAAAGAAAATCTAATTTTAATGATAGAAATAGGGCATCACGGTCGCTGGTTCGAGCCTCGGATGGGTCAGTTGGCATTTCTGTTTAGAGTTTGCATGTTCTCTTCGTGTTTGCCTGTGTTTTCTTCGGGTGCTCCGGTTTCCCCCGTAAGTTCAAAGACGTGCAATAGGTGAGCTGAATAAGCTAAAATGTCCATAGTGTACGTGTATGAATGAGAGCATGTCGATGTTTCCCAGTGATGGGTTGCAGCTGGAAGGCATCCGCTGCGTAAAACATATGCTAGATGAGTTGGCAGTTCATTCCGCTGTGGCGACCCCAGATTAATAAAGGGACTTTATTAAAGCCGAAAAGAAAATAAATGACTGAAATTAAATGTAGAAAGGTAGAATTTACTAACATTTAAGTTAGAAAATGCAGTACCAGACAAACCAACATAACAATGACGATGATCAACTTTATTTAAATACATAGATAGTACTAAAGTAAAACAACGAACAGATTAATTAAATTAATGTGACAAGTAACGATGAAAAATATGAAAACTAAACAATCAGTGCGTTTAATGTGGAAGTTAAATAAGATTATTCTTTTTCCAATCACATAATTTATCACTGTATCATTTATGTACACATTACCGTTTATATTTTTATTAAAACATGCAGATTTGTGTTTTTTTTACTGTGAAAATAATCAAATTCAACCAATTAATGAATGATTTTGGCAAATGTGTTTTATCATTAATCATTTTATCTCAGACACCTCTAAAAAAAAAAAAATTATAAAGCCCAAATTTTTAACATCCCCTACAGAAAGTAGAATAATTCCCAGCCTAGGCTCATTGGAAATACTTTCCTCAGCTTACAATTTTTGATAGAAATAAAATACGGATACATTTCGTTGGACATTTCAGATGACAAATCCACTAGGGTGTGCAGTCCACATTTTTGCAACTGAAATGCGTTTAATACAAAAGGATCTCATTATGGTTTTTTTTTTTCAGTTTTGAGCTCAAACTCTCCTCGCCTTGCAAACGGCAGGAAGCCCTGGGCTCGAGGATCTTATGAGCACAGGGTTCTCTCCCGGGACAGCATGCCAAATAAGCTTTATAATCAATCATCAGCTAAGTGTGAACTCTTGAAATGGTTAATAACATTTCTAACCAAAACACTATTAAACTACCAATAAGCTTAGTGCACATTAGAAAAAAAAACAACCAATTTCAGATTGATAAAAATTTTTCTACTTCCCAAACTGTGATATACTGACATTAAAAAAACGGATACATTCCTTTTCTGCCGTCTTATTTTCCATGCTGAAACAATACATCGCTATTGTGAAGTCTCATTCTCCATGCCGAGAAAGACATGCAGGCACCAGACAGCAAATCTGCCACTCAGACATCTCACAGGACAAGAGGAAGAAAAAATTAGATCTGAATCAGACTGCACTTCACAGCCCAAGTCTGAATTATTGACAACTCATGTCTGGCGAGGTTTTGCCTCCTCACAAGTGACACAGACAGAATCGGGTCCAATACGAACTTGCAAATTTCAATAATTCACATACTTATCAGAGAGCGAGCACTTAAATTCCCACAATGAATGTGCCAGGATTCAATCAAAGCGAGCCGCAGAAACAGCTTGAGAATGATAACCCTGAAATATAAGCTTGTTTAATGGGCGCACCTTTTCTGAGCGACTTTCATTAGAATAATGGTCGAGATTTCTTTTGGGGGGGAAGATTTTCTGTTCCGTTACAGCTGTATGCTGCCTTAGCATAACAGCAATTGTAGTCAACTTGACCACGAGCGTCTGCTTCATCATTTCTGTCATTTCGAAACCACAGTCCTCCAATAAGCTTCCAAATGAGACATAAAATATTGCATCTAATATGAGTGACCGCAGGCAGGCAGGCGATGAGAGCGAGCAAGAAAATTAAAGGAGTATCTAATCAGTCGAATCAGATTGAAGATAATTACGGTGAAATACAGTTACCGAGAAACGCCACCTGCGACAAACCCGGCCCGTGTAACGACACCATAAAACACAATGATGAATCCAGCCCTTCATTGAAACCCTTTGAAATAGGGCTATTCCGCCCTGTGTTTATCTCTTCATTCTCAAATTAAACCTGTTTGTGAGTTTCAGCACAGCCATTCGCTTTTCTGTCTTCTTTGTTGTTGTGTAACTCTAGGATCCCTAAAGGAACATCTGTTTATATAGGCCACTGAAATGGGTAATCTATTACAGTGATAAGAGAAAGTCAGGTAGCTACGTAACAGTCTGCCAGCAGCTCATCTTTTTTTGTCTAATGGGAGCCGGGGTTCAGTGTTCACTGTGAAATGAAAGTAAAAATAAGCAGTGTGTACCTGAAGGCTTTACTACACGTCTGTTTTTAACAAACTGGTAGAAAGGCTTCCTCTGTAATTAAATGTCAATGGGGTTTTTTAACTCAGGGTATTACACAACCATACACTGGAATCAAAGGATAAACCTTGGCTTAAGATAAAGGCTTCCTCATGGCATTATAGAACAGTGTCAGGTGAAAATACCCATTTCTGCACAACGAGCGCTGATCCTATAGCGCCTACCTTGCAAACTGCACCAATCCTGCATCTGAATATGACATAAAGGTAAATCAAACATTCAAAACAAAATATATACAAATATATAAGGACAAAGGGGACAATATTTAGGCCTTGTACTATATAAAAAAAATAACTAGGTAGCTTTATGACTAGTGTATGGCAGTTTGAAAAAAAAAAAAGTCACTGATTGTTTAATGTGATTAAAACATATAATGGTTCACCCCAAAGACTATAGAGTGCACAAGAGATATCACTCGTATAGTTTTAAATGGGGAAAAGTGTAACGGTGAATAACATTAGTACAGAATTAGTACAGGAGCCATTCACTGATGGCTATAGACCAGGGTGGGCAAACTCAATCCTGGAGGGCCGGTGTCCTGCACGGTTTAGCTCCAACTCTAATCAAACACACGCGCTAATAGATTTCTAGTGATCTTGAAGACACCGATTAGCATTTTCAGATGTGTTTGATTAATGTTGGAGCTAAACTGTGCAGGACACCGGCCCTCCAGGACCGAGTTTGCCCACCCCCGCTATAGACTGATGATTCTCTGAGGGAATTCTCTGTGCTTTTATGACAGTTTTCTGGTCTACAAACACACAGGAATCTCAGCGAACTCTTACTTCACAGAAATAAGAAATTCATCCACATAACGCTTGAAATATATGCTTTTAAATTAACCAAGTGTACTTGAAAACAAACGTTTTATTGGTTTTGTAATTTGTATGAAACTATAGCGAGGTACAGTCCGTCCTGTAAAATGCACTTCACATGATAGCCGGAAGCACATAAACGCCCACTTGTAAACAAAGATTCACTGTCATTTCTGGAGATTCGCCGTCACGACCAAGTTTTGAATTACTTCAGAAGACCAGCGCGATGCAACAAAGCATTATTCAGAGGATGATATTGTGTAACAACCATAAATGAGGTTGGTGTCGTGATCTCGTTCTTTTAAAGTGCGCATGCGCATTAGCTTGTACAACCTAAGAAAATTCTGATTTAGTTTGATTAGAACGTTTACAAATTAAACTTATGAGACAGTTGTTGTTTAATTTTACTCATAATTCCAAATATGTAATGTCACCGTAAGCTTGGCAAAGAATTTCATGCTTCCCCATTCAATCAGAATGCCAGAGCACACTGTCCGAGAGGAGTTTCAAAGATGGCTGCTGAGTGAAATGACTTGCCTTAAAGAGGCTTTGCTCACCCACTTTATACTTTTATTACCAAACAATGTTAACCTCTGACTCTTTTGCTGTCTATGCAGGGTCACAGAGCTCTTGAATTACATCTAAAATATCTTCATTTGTGTTTTAAAGATAAAACAAACTCTTTGGGATTGCAACGACATGAGGGTGTATAATTAATAACACAGATTTAGAGGGATATATTGCAACTATTGAATTTGGCATTGCTTAATCATAGTCAGTTCAAGCCTAGTATGGGTCCTGAATGATTCACTGAGAGGATCTGATGCTAATTAGCAGCACACAAGCCATTTTTATTTATCATTTTTGTTGACTCTGTAAAATAAAAAAATAAAAAATAAAAATAAAAAGAGCAATTTGTTCACAAATATGACATCACTTCTCTGACTATACAGAGTTGCAGCGAGAACAAACTAGTGAACAGTGCCAAAAATGGCATATGGCACACAAAGTTTCCTCAGTTTTGCCAGTGCTGATTAGATTTCAAATTACTCTCATAAATCTTTATTATTTGTCGCATTTGAAACCATTTCAGCTGCAGTATGAACCCCTGCTATACTACAATAGCACTATTTCAACGTTTACCCACATGACTAGTCAAGTCAAACCATAGAAGAGGAAGAAAACTATTATAACTACAATATGTAATAGCATTTTACTTGAAGAGAAAAGAAAAATCCATACAAATTCTCTTAAACTGTGCTGCTATTTTTTTACTTTTTTCCAATTAGGAGGCAATTTGGAGCTCCAGCACAAGCAACATTGACAGAGTCCCAAAAAAATGATGAAAACAGATTCAAACGAATGACTCTCATATTGCTTGCCATCGAATAAACAAATAGAGATGATTAACTGTGCAGGGCCAGTGATGAGAGGGTACGGGCAAAGAATGCAGCATGCAGAATGCGACCGGCGCAGTTGTGGCCCTTCATTGTGTGTGTGCTCGTGTGTGTCAGTCACACAGCACTGCAAAAAAAAAGGGGCATGCAGAGAGAGAGAGAGAGAGAGAGAGAGAGAGAGAGAGAGAGAGAAAGGGAGAGAGGTGGAGAGAGAAAGAAAGACAATAAGAGAGAGGAAAGAGAGAAAGAGGGGCTCAGATGGAGAACACAACGTGAGTCTGCAGGCCTGTACCCAAGGGACAAACACACACACACACACAGTCACTGAGCCTAGTACATTCTGTATTTGTTGATGCTGGGGGAAGGGGCAATTTTACACACATACACACACTATTCTGTTTCTTTTTGTTCCCCGGTTTCTACATCTCTCTTTCTCTCAGTTTATGATAGAGTCATTTCTTACAGGTTCAAGTCTCTTCCTCCAATTATCCCTGTCTCTCCATCTGTTTCCCAGGCTGTCTTCTACTTTTCCACTCCGTTTACATCTTTACTTCTTCCTCATTGTCAACCTCTCTCTCTTTTTTTAAGTCTGCTTCGAGATCCTTTCCTCTGAAACCCTTCCCTTTGCTTAGTTTCATTGTTTTTCCCGAACGTTTCCTCATTTATTGGCAGGTTTATTATTTATTTTTGATTCTTTATTATTCAATCAAAATAACTAGTTTTAGGGGGGAAAAAATAAATCAAAAAAATGTTATTTGAATTCTTTTTTTTTTTTTTTTACAAATTGTACCTATTTTTGGTAGACACAAAATTACACAAAATTAACCCCAGCATATGGGTTCAAAGCTTTTCAACGTATAAGCAAAACATTTCAACTTGCAAGCAAAGATTCAATGACAGCAGTTCTGAGAGCAAAATGAATGAGTGTGCAATGAAAATTGTGGTTACTGCACAATAGGACATTATTTTTTACAATCCAAAATATTTTATTATAATTAAATTACTATTTTTTTATTTGCAACCTTTTTTTATTACTTTTTTATTACTTAATTTTTCCCTAAAACTAAATATTTTTGATTGAATAAAGAAACAAATCTATCTACATACAGATTCAGAAAATTAAGATATGTCGATCGAGTATCTAAACTCCCGCTATATTGATTTACATGATGAACGGGGGTGATAATCAGTTGACTCCCTCTTCTTCCTTTCCCCAACCCCCTTTTATCCCTGTCACGGGAGAGATTAATGGCAGTCATCTCCACAGCTGCCTCTTGACCTCCAAGGTCCAAATGAGGAGACACCCTGCCATTTGAACAATGCGCAAATGCCCACAACAATGCAGCTCAACACATTTCTTCATCTTCATCTGAACGTATGCCACAACAACATACAGCGAGAAATGCAGAGTACAGCTGTGCAGAAGAAGAAAAAAATCTCTCTTATTATTAGAGAGTGTAAAACAAACAGCCCGGCACACACACAAACACAAACCTGAAAAGGCTCAGACCACAAATAGCTGAATTTCAACAAAGGAATGCTTTTCGAATTTCAAATAGACAAATATGCTAATACTGTTTTCATGGAATTCCAAAAACATCAAGTGGAACTGAAATGAGGAACTAGCGCTTGGCATTTTTTGCTAACACTTTAGTCTGCACAACTAGAGAATGCACATACATATGAGTGCATCACACATATTCTGTACATCCCAATATTGTCTTTGTCATTGACATTTTGACACTTACCTTGCAAAAGAGCGTAAGAAACTATTAAGACAGTATGTTCTATGTGAATGTGTGTAGCATGAATGAAATCTGAACATACATCTAGCTTGTCAGTGTCCTGTCATGTTACACATGGGATGGTTTTAAAGCTATCAAAATTTTCTGCTATAACGCTCCAAAGGTATTCGTTTTTATTTACTTTTTTTGTTTGTTTTTTAGGACAACAGTTTCTCCAGCAGAAAAGATCTCCAAAGATGCAGTTTTAAACTGTGAAAAAAGTTAGCACCAGTAGCCTAGTGGTTAAGTGTGCTGACATATAGTGCCATGGTGCTCAAGGCGACCTTCATACTTTAATAGTTCCTGGCTCGAGGTCCTATGCCGATCCTTCCACTCTCTCTGCTCCCAATACTTTCCTGTCTGTCCTTCACTATCATGTCTCAATAAAAGGTGAAAACCCATAAATAAATAATTGTAAAAAAATCTGCATTTTTGAAACTAATGAAGACAACAGTAGTCAATGATTCATTTGAATTATTTAGCCTGACATGTTTACTGCTCCAAAATATTTTAAATGTTTTTGCAAATTAAAATATATTATGTTCAAAGAGGATTTTTTGTTTTGTTTTGTTTTTAACCCAAACAATTAAAAAGAGTGTATTTCAGAGCAGTAATCCCAATACTGTGAAACCGTCATATTTTTATCCAAGGTTATCATACCATCAGAACCAACCCATGCCTATAGTGACAATGTGGCATAATGAAGTGTACATGAGAAGCACACTTCAGAATCTTGCCAGAAGTATTAAGACATCCAAATTCCTCTCAATTCCTCTTTTATGAATACAATATTAAATTTGACATACTACTTGGCTCACATACATAGTGTTATGTGGGCGTATTTGGACACATGGAATGGTTCTATTTTAATTTCTCCATGAATCCTTGCAATACATTTCCCTCCCTAGTGAACAAGAAAATCTGGAATTGGGTTAAAGCAAAGGAATTCTAACACTTTTAGAAAGAAACTGATTTTTTGTTGTTGTTGTTGTTGTTGTTGTTGTTGTTGTTGTTCCAGTCAACATACTGTACACTTCCAGACCCACATTGTGTGTAATCACACAATTCAATTCTCTTTGATTGTTTGATCAGGAAATGTTTAATTCTACATTTAGACCTGATTAACTTAAATGTTCACACTGTCATTTTTTTAAGAATGAACCTAAAGATTTAACCAAACTGCTTTTATGATATGTATTTTGTGACAAAACTTACCGGATATCCAAAACTGTGCTGTGTGACGGGATGAACACGCACACATGCAAAGGTTTTTTCATCACTTAAAAACTCATAAAGATCTTATGAAATTTGTAAGGCGGTAGCAGAATGAGTCATACTGCAAGTCAAAACGGCAGAAGAGATTCCTCCATCCCACTCACAAATGAGCATCTGCTTCAAGAAGATACATTTCCAAAGTCTATGCTGAACTGTAATAAGCAACATTATAGATATGACAAAAAAAAAATTAAAAATCACATTTTACAGAATCATGGTTAGTTTTTTGGTTTGTTTATGATCCGTATAGTGTTCATATTTCAGTCCAACCACATCAGAACACTTTTTCCAGTGCTTTCAGTCCACTTCCAGAGTTCGAATCAGCATCCACACTTCTAAAAATGAACTAACAGAGTAGTTCTTTTAATTTAGCTGGAAAACTTTTTTGACTTTTTAGTTAATCCCTTGTTTGAGATCAGAAAATGCAAGCTTAAACACAAATGTCAGCAACGTATTTAACTGGTTCTTCGTAAAAATCACAATCTTGCTGCTGGGCTTCATATCAGAATTAAACTCAACACTGGTAAAAGACATCTAATAATGTATTTTTTTTTTTATTCAATGCTATTTTCTCTCTTACTTAATAATTATCAATTTGTGCCTCATCTTATAAACAGATGGCACAGCTTGAAGAGGAGAAATAAACGGCCAGCTAGTATCTCCAAGATGCTCGAGTAAATCCAAATCCCAAGACAACAGCAGATGCACTTATCATGCGATGGCAAGCATGAAATACGCGGCCCGTGTTGGGAATTGCACTGACAAGTCTTGTATATTTGAGACTGATTTGGGACAGTAACCCCTGCGCAGAGGAGCCCTGAGCGGGACCTCCGAACGGCAACAATCCACCGTGACACGAGTATGGCAAACTGCGCTCGTGCACTGACTGTCGCAATACGTACACCTCGCGATCCCCAAAGGACATCGGTTAATGAAAGAGCATTACGTATACAACAAAGAAGAAATCACAGCGGGTAGAATCTGAACAATGAACGTAACATCAACGTAATAATAACACTGCGAGGGAAGACACATGTATGCGTAAAAAAAACATTGCTACATCAACAAAGCGCGTGCATGTGCAGTTATTAAGCATATTACTAGAGCAAACGGAGTCAGCTGAGGTGCAGGTGAGGGACGCAAACTAATGAGGAAAATAACGACTGCTAGCATATAAAAATAGCAGAAAAGCGCGTAAACAGGAACACGAAGGAGAACTTCAGGAGAAGCTAAATTAATTTCAGTCTAGTCTGAAGGCTTTAACGTGGTTTCTGTCACATTTCACGCTGACGTGCTGTAGGCGAAACGCATGACGGTGTGTTTACACAGGCTGCGCACTATTCCATACATCCCTACACATGTTTTCTCCAGTAAAACATAAGTTCGCGTTTATCACAAGTTAACTTCAGAAGTGTGTATAGCCTGAATAAATAGTCTTACCTGTGTGCGAATAGGACAGGAGCAGCAGGAGAGAAAGGGGAGCGCAATACTTCCAAACAGAAGAAAATGCCATCATGTGTGTTATTCCGATCTCTCAGTTTATTCCTCTTCCTCTGACAGGAATTAGAATAACATGAGCGCGCAGGCTTTCACCTACGAGTTGTGTCTTTCCTCAACTCCAGTGTTCGCTGGAATCGGTTGTGTGTTACATACTAGTGCTCACACACACACATGCACGCTCTCAATGAAAGATGAAATGTAAAATGTAGCAGGGCCGGTTTTTCTTGGGCTCAGCCACAACCAATCGGATCTGACAATGACCGGCGCGCACACCCAATCAGGGCGGGGTATGATTAATATTATAAGATAAATAACCGTTTGTTTTTGATCAGAAAGACGCCGGATTCATGGCTCTGCAATAACAGCCTCTGCTGGAATGAGCCCTGGCTTCCAAACGAGCCACTCTGTATACACATTTATTAACTTGATGAATTACAGTGGCGATCGATAAAGTTTTTGAACGCTCTAAATATAAATAATTGGAATTTACTGGAAGACTGAGCTGTTTTAATGAATCTCCAGCGCGCGTTGTGGGATCCGTCAGAGATAAATGACAGATTCACTGACGGGACCAATTCAGAACAAGGAATTAGAAAGTGATTCATTCAGCTGTGAGGAATGTACAGATCGACGAGCGGAATCAACGCGATCATTAGCAAGCTAGCTGGCATGAAAGCAGCTCGAGCACGACTTTAATATCTTCCTCAAACTCGCGTAATTAAAACCGAAAACAATTTGTTGGCTTTCAAGCGGAGTTCACGGCTTGTGTTTAGCGACACCGTGAGATGATGTGAGGAATAACAACGTGGTTTTCAATGGTTGGGTACAGGGGATGCTATAGGGCTAGTTGTCGTCATGCTAGGTCATATTTATCAATATATTAGGCAATTATTGAATCTTAGAGAACACTTTGCTGATGTTCTGGAAAATGTTGTCACACAAGACGGGGAAAGTAGTCACATATTTGGTCTTTAAGCAACATTGCAAAACAAAATCTATATTAAAATGCATAATTTCCTGGCACAAAGTAATATAAATGGCATTGATTGATTGATTATACATTACATATTAAAATACATTTAAAACATGCTTTTTAATAAACAGTTGAAGGCAAAATTAGCTCTCCTTTCATTTTTTTATGTCCAATGTGCTGTTTAACTGAGAAAATAATGCATTTATTTCAAAACATTCTAAACATAGTTTTGTTTTGTTTTTTTGCTATGATGTTTTGTAGATTTTATCATTTCTAATCACTAATTTATATTGTCTTTACTCTGATTACAGTACATAATATTTTAATTGTTAATTTGCACGATACTAGTTTTCTGCTTTAAGTGTCTAAAATGTATAAATTTAAAGGATCGATGGGGTGTGGGGGGAGAAAGGCCTCATAATATTGACCTTAAAAATAACTGAAAGCAATTTAAAAAATTTTTTAATTCAGCCAAACTAAAAGAAGAATAATAGTAAATACTGTGAAAGTGTCATTGCTTTGTTAAACATCATTTTAATTTAATTAAACATCATTTAAACATTTTAATTAAAATTTCAACTGGCCGATCATTTTGCCTACAACTGTAAAGGACAGTTTCAGTCATTTCCTGCCAGGACATTAGTTTATGCTTCTTTAATAGTTGAAAATATAATTATATAATTGCTTTTCCATAAGGTCAGTTTGGTAACATCAGAATGTAGTAATACATTTAACTTTTTCCAAGAATAAACAATAATTATTTTAAACAGTTAATAAACTTACAGCTGTCAACTTAAAAAGAAAACATATATTATTAATTGTGTTTGTTAATGTTGGCATTGGCATCAAATAAAATTAATAACCATTTTCATTTTATTAATGTTAACAAATTTAACCTTATTGTAAAAGTATATAAAATAATATTATTTATGAAGCACAATATATATAAAAAATGTCAATGTCACTGTTATGGCCAACAAACATTGTAAAATTGTAATGCATACCACATTTATGAAAAATACTGCTGTCTTGGTCACATTATTCATCTTTTAGCTTGGAATCTATTACAAGTCATATTTGTGTGAATATATGGTGGTGTTGTAAAAATTATGATTTTAAATTATTATTAATATTTATTTATTTCATTTATTTATTGAGGGCAACATTTACATATGCCCTGTAGCCTATACTATAGTATCAGTTTTTATGCTTATTTTTTAGGTGAAAATATAATGAATTGTCAATTGCTTTTCCCACAAGATAAGCTAAAAATATATTGTATTGTTTTTTTATACATTAATACATTCTTGTATTAATGCACACTTTTTATACATTAATACATTTGTGACAGTGTTTATAATTGTAAACATTAGTTAAGTATAGCTGTTCATAATGAATGTTTATTAAAAGAAAATCGATTCAGTTCATTGTCTTAATGTTGAAATCTGCATTAACTAAAATTAATAGTTTCATGTTAATTAATGTTAACGAATGTAACCTTTCTGTAAAGGGTTACAAAATTAGTAACTAAAAACAAGACAGCCTAAAATACATATAAATGCCATTGTCGGACAACAAACATTGTAAAATTGTAGTGCGTGCCACATTTATGGAAAAATACTGCTGTCTTCGTTACATAATTCAGCCATTAGGTGTGAATCTATCTTCATAAGTCATACTTGTGTGATTATATGCTGGTGTTATGAAAATGTATGATTTTCAAATTCTTATTAATATTAATTATTTGCAAATGAGGATATTATTCACACACCAAAAAAGCCTGTGACTCTCTTTCCATATAAAGTATCTGAAAAACAAGTTTTCATAGTCTGGTTATTTTAACTTTTAACATATTATTAAAAATTAATCAAAAAATATAATAATTTAATTATTCATTCATTCATTTTCTTTTTGACTTAGTCCCTTTATTAATCTGGGGTAGTCACAGCGGAATGAACCGCCAACTTATCCAGCATTTTTTTTTATGCAGCGGATGCCCTTCCAGCCGCAACCCATCTCTGGGAAACATCCATACTTTCTCATTCACACACATACACTACGGACAATTTAGCTTACCCAATTCACCTGTACCACATGTCTGGACTGTGGGGGAAACCGGAGAACCCAGAGGAAACCCACGCGAATACGGGGAGAACATGCAAACTCCACACAGAAATGCCAACTGACCCAGCCGAGGCTCGAACCAGCGACCTTCTTGCTGTGAGGCGACAGCAATACCTACTGCGCCACCGTGTCGCCATAATTTAATTAATTAATGCTAAAATATGTCCGGTAATAACAGCCAAAGAACAGAAAAAAAGAACAACTGCTACAAAATATGTTTTGTTCCTGCTGTTTTCCTATTATAGATAAAACAGTGTTTTCCAATTATAGTTACTCATAAAAACACATACTGTATTACTAGAAAAGAACAGCCAGAAACTGAAGAGTTTCCCACAGTACATTATTTGTTCATCCATTCAAGATAAAATAATAGTTTGCTTTGCTTCTTTTTTTCACCATACAGTACAGTGACTCACGGCTGCCAGGGTAGTTTATAATTGGTCGGCACGCATCAAACCTTTTGAAAGTATTTGGTCAAAACATAAATAATTTAAAAGCAAAAAACATGTCGGAAACCACAAGTCACTTTAATGAGGAAAAAAACATGACTGTTGACAAGCACCATAGTAGGTGAGTTCCTTAAGACGTTTTCACACATCACTGTTTTTATATCCAAATTGAATTGGCATTTTAACCCAAGTTATTTATGCAGCAATCTGTGTTTGTTTGTTTGTTGTTGTTTTTTTTTTTGTTTTTTAATGTTTGGGACCATTTGGAAGTAAACTGTGTTGAGGGAAAGAGGGTTTCTGTGAATTAGCAGTGTAGGGCATGTCCTACAGCACTAAATAACTGCAGTAAAACAGTATACATTTAAAGGATTTATTATGCAGACTTCTCTTTTATGAATGTCCATTATCTAGATGATGTAAAAGTGAAACGTTTGACCCTTTTGGAGATTTTTCTGCTGCAGGCCATTTACTTTGAAGAGCCCCAAGAGAAAGCAATATTTAAAAAGGGGGGGAGTTTTCCTTTTAGGTCCATAGACCATTTTAAGTTTTGCTACACCAAAGAGCTTACCGTGCAATTATTTCTTCTTTTTCAACGACTTTGCGAATAACCGTGGTAGAGGACGAGAAATCTTGAATAATTAGTGTAATAATATTGTTGTATTCCATTCCATGTACCTCCGGTAATGAACTGTCACCATTAAAGCACACAAAACACAGTTATTAATGGTGGCTTCTGGTCAGCCGCACAATGGCAATAAAAGCCACACAGAATGAAACACAAATACAGCAGACAGAAGAAATGAAATGAGCGGCTATGATAATGTTTGCAGTGATGAACTGCTAAGGTTAAAGCATTGGAGGGTAAAATTAAGAAACACACTTGTGGTTATGTGGTGTGTTGTTATAGTGCGGGCAATTCCAGTTCACGTTGTTTGTGGAAATGTCAAACCAAGCTGGGCTTGTGGCAGCATGTAAAGATGAGATATTCTACATTCTGAAAGAACACCTCAGGACTGCCTTGAGGCCTTTATGGATATATTTTCCCTGTTTCTTTTGTATTCAAAGAGCTTTCTGACACATTCCCGGCTTTATTCATGGACTTGACAGAAATATTGTATATTTAGTTACTACCCACTGGGTATAATACCAGCCCAGAATAAAAATGAAGCATTATTTCTTACAATATGAATTGCTGTGGCTCCATTGACAAGTCTGGTTAGCTTCAGTCCTTCTCATCGGTCACCAGTTGTTCCTATTGTGCCAGCTTAGTTCCTACTCTGAAGTAGGAACTAATTAGTTCTCCCCCTAAAAAAAGTTCCTACTACTAAATACATTCCTGATTCCTGAAGTGTAAATATGCCAGCAAGCTGACTTCTGTCAATAGTTCTAACTATAAAAGTGCTTCTGCAGTGTGAAATCGCCTACAACTTCACTTACTGTATGTAATCCATTGATTGAGCGATTGAAAACAATAAAAATTGTTGGCTCTGCTTTATGTTTGTATTTCGGTTGGAATACAGTAATAATAAACTGGCAGTATTGTGTTTAACTTCCTATTGAGCTGTTATAAAAAAGCATTATGAGAAGCAACGATCAAATCACATGATAGTCAAACGTGAACAACACCAGTTCTGCTCATGTTATATAAACATATATAATATATAATGGTCAACAAATCAAGCGAAAATGTTGTATGTATCAGAACGCCTGGCTGAGAACAGGTGTTTATTTATAGCTCAGAAGTCTGAAATGAAAAAAGCTTTTCATAAACAGAAGCAGTGGCATTTACATAGAGATGAACTCTCTTGAGATTTCTAAGCAAAGCTGAGCATACATTAATGTCTATCTTAATTAGATCAGTAACAACACTGGAGGGTGATTATGTTGTAAAATGATTTTAATAGCTTTACATTCAAAGATATAGAAAAAAAAATCAAACTTGTGTAAAAAGTGCAAGAGTTTGAAAGTGCTTCAAGAGTAATTGGTTCAGTGTTGGTGTGGATCTTATCTACTGTCTTTCAAGTGAAGCGGAACATTTATATACTTATGTAAAGCAATACCCACAAAATTTATTCATCTGACTAAGCGATAGTACAGCTCGCAGACGCTGGTTTTCCTAAAAAGAAATCTTAATCGGTTTGAAGAAATACGCCAACCCCAAGACTGGTGGGAAGAAAGGAGCGTTCAATGTCACCTCACAAAAACATCTTTTCAGCATTTCTCAATTTTGCAGGATTGTTGAATCAATACAGAGAAAATTGCACACCTTTTGTTGAAAAGCACTGCTGCCATCCATGCTGGAAAGGACTTTGGACAAAACCACCATTTGTCCTGTCGTTGTATATATATTTTTTTCGATTCCCCCCATAGACAGTCTTCTAATTACATATCTGAATAAAGACCCGAGAGCATAACAAACTCTATGTGCAACACTCTCATTAACTCCCTTCTACTCTGAATAGCCAATACCCCTCATCTTTATTCTCTTGTCTTCTTTTCTCTCCAGTCCTCCATCAATCTCACTCTTTACACCAGCGGCTGCTTGTCAGAAAGAGTGGAGGGCAGGGACTCCACGCTGGATCTGTAGATGGGTTTCTTCTGGGAACGGTCATCACTGAGAGGATGAGAGAAGAAAATATGACAAAGTGAGTGTTTTATCGGCCAGAATAAGGTGCTTTATGGACATATTTCCCCAAGACTGTTCCTTGAGGCACACCATCACTACACATTTGCACTCATCAGCTCACTAACAGAGACTCCCACTGCGTCCAAAATCACACACTTGCCATAAAGTGTGCATTCAATGGACACTTAACTATCCAATGAGGCAGCAGGAGAGGATTTATCCATTTATTTAATGATGGGATGCAACTGACACTGGCAGGTCATGTGATAATAACAACATGATGTAATGGAATACATACTAATTTCATTCATAATATACTTTTTTAATGCTTATGACTGAAGTTCAAATTAAAATCTAGCTTCTGATAGTATGGAATATCGGACACTGCATCTGAAAGAGACGTGCACATGTTGGTATGTTTCCACAAAAAGGGTTGGAAATTGCACAATTGTAGGATTAAATGTGTGCGCTTTAAAGTCCACTGTGGTTTTGAACATTACATATTGCTGTCCTATCAGAATGTGCACTATATTAAGGTATTGGGGAGAGTGATCATTCATTCAACCAATTCACTTAGTGGTTCATTCAGGAGCAAAAGTACTCAGTACTTTCATCTCTCGTGATTCATTTCTTGAATAAGCATCTCAATTACTGTATAAATGTATGTACCGTCTAGATCAGAGGTGCCCAAACTTTTTCTTACAAAGGGCCAAAAAACAACTTGAATGAGGAGGGTGGGCCGAAGCCAAATATACCAAAACTATTAAGTGAAGTTTATTCATAAACAAATATCGAGAGGATCACGTGCTTATGATTGTTCTCAGCTGTTACAGCTTCAGCTAATGACCGATTATCCAATCAGACGATTCCTAACTCCCTATAAATAACCAAAGTTTTCTTATCTCAACATCTTTGTCTTGAAGAAACCCCCCCACCCACCCACTCCTACTTTCCCTCCTTTCAGATGGGCGACACGGCGGCCCAGTGATTAGCACTGTTGCCTCACAACAAGAATGCCTCTGGTTAAGTCCCTACTAAATCAGGTGGCATTTCTGTGCGGAGTTTCGCTTGTTCTCCCCGGGCTCTCCGGTTTCCTCCCACGGTCCAAATAACACGCACTAAGTAATTTGAAAACAAGATTGATATCATAGTCAAGCTCTTAACGAATACACCTCACCTCAGTCCTTCCACTAGCTGGAAATAAGTTGAGGGGGAGTTCATCGAGATCTACCTGAGCTCAAACTCTCCTCTCGCCCTGCAAACGGGAGGGAGCCCCGGGCTCGAGGATCTTATGAGCTCAGGGCTCTCTCCCGGGACAGCTTGCCAAACAAGCTTTATTATCAATCATTAGCTAAGTGTGAACTCTTGAAATGGTAATTTCCTGTTTTACTAATATTGAAAAATAAATAGAAAAAATTACTTTAATCATATTATTAATTCTAATTTATATATACGTATAAATTCTAATAAACTTCTTACAATAAAAACATAAACAGACACATTTATAACACAATGTTGTTCAATGAGTCAAGCTGCCTTTGCCTTAATTTGCTCGATGTCTTGTGTATTGTCCTCAATCTTCGAGTGACAGTATTTACATTTTTAAAAATCTGATTCATGCACAACATTTAATTGAAACAATTGATTTTAGTTGACTTTTGTAGCTCAACAATTAAACAAACAAAAGGTTACGTAAATTAGAAATGATGATCTCTGTTGAAGGTATTTGCAGAAAACTTCATTCTAAATCTCTTCTCAGATGAGGTGGTGGGCCAAATTATAGGTTACCATGGGCCAAGTTTGGCCCACGGGCCCTACTTTGGGCATCTCTGGTTTAGATATTTCTGGCTTTAAATCAATTTCAGCTCCTTGCTTGTTACTTTTATTTTTGAATTTCCAATATTGTGTACTCTGTACTTTTCTCTCATATTTACTTTCTACTTAATTGTTAGCATAAAGGTGTAGTTCACCCAAAGCTGAAAATTCTGTCATCATTTCTGTCACCCTTAGCTTTTCCAAAGTGTTTGAATGTCGTTCTTCCATTGAAAGAGCCAATGAAGATATTTTGAAGAAAGCTGGAAAACTAGTATCCATTGACTTCCATAGTATTTGTTTTCCTTACTATGGATGTCATTAGCTATGTTTCCATACACCTATTTGTCTGCGCATTTTGGAATGGTGCATAAAAATGCTTCAAGGAAGAGTAAAGATGTGCATACATTTTGAAAATTAGCATAAAAATCTGAGTAGGACAAACTTTTTATTTGATGAGAAAACAAATGCACATTGACTACAATGGAAACACATTTACTGAATGAATCCAGCATGTACATCAAAAATATCATGTGATAACAAAATGGATGCAATATGATGGCCTTAACTGACCATCTAGGGGACCGACCACATTGTAAAACATCTAAAGCTGTTGTTTTGGTCATTCTAAAATGCCTTAAGCTACTTTTCCACTGCACACGACAAGCGATAGACCTAAATTCATTCATTCTCAATAGAGAAGAGTTTGGATTATCACCATATGCTGAAAAATCGGATCCGTTAAAATATTTGAACCCCTGCGGCCAGACCGTATTCGACTGGCCCATCGGATGTGATATATTATATTGTTGTCCAATCAGTTCTGTGTGCGCGAGATGAGCATTATATATTAAAGTCTATATAAATAAAAGACATTTCTATTCATAAAAGAGTCCTAAAAAGAAAACTGTGTCTCCACATTCCCTCTAAAATTTTTAGCTGTCTACAGTATGAATTTATGGTTTTCATTCATTCATTCATTCATTCATTCATTCATTCATTCAACTATAGTGAATGCACAGAGAATAAAAGCTCTTACTTTTGCACTCCTTTATTGGAGACGCAAAATAAAGTACAGCAAATCAGTGCAAGTAAAATACAATACTATTTGGCACTGCCACAAGGGGGCGTATTCTCACAGTAGTGTCTGAATATCATATGGAAAAACAGCTTTAGACAAAGTCCAACATCAAAGTGGTTCAGTATCAACACCTCCTAGAACTTGTCTTGAGTGGTTGTGCTCAGTGGCTACTAGCTACATTTTGGTTCAGCAGAATAAACGTTTGGAACCACCCTTAGTGTGAAAAAAATATATATTTACACAATATGCTTTGATTAATCTATGGCTAAAGTGTGCATTCATTAATGCAATATGTATAAGCCCAAACTATGCACCTACAGTATTGCTTATTTCACACATTGTCAAAACAGCATATCACAAAGGAGAACACAGAGTAGAGCGCGCAGAGAGGAATCATGAGAGAGGTATTGTCTGCTTTGAAATATTACTGCTATGCTAACATGTTTTGGAATAAACAATTTCCATTGGAAAATAGACTAAGAAGCAGTTTAATGTAAGCTACTCCGTTTGATGGGTTTCTTTTGTTCTGGGAACGGTTATCACTGCAAGGACGACAGAGTGAGCGTTATACGACAGAGTGTTTTATCGGGCAGAATAGGAAAAGATTTGGGCCTGGGGGAGTGATGCGAATAGCGAGCCAGTTATTTGCACATAAACTAGTGTGCCTGGACAGCTTTGAGGAACTGAGAAGACCTGTGGAGACTGCGCATCGACTGATGCTCACAGTAATACACTCGACGGGATAGAGAAGGGCTAGAGGTCAAACGCCAACACGAATCACTGCAGACGTTTCCAGAAAACATGACTAGGGTAGTTTGAAATACTTACATGGGACCCTTGCACTTCCTCTGCCTAGATCTGCGGTAGAGGTAAGTTGTCATGGATACCGCAATCACCAGAAGGACAAATCCAGAACAAAGCACCAGAACAATGCGACCGGTGGTTGACTCATACCATGCTGCGTCCTCTATGAGACAAAGACAAGATTACATTTTATATATCAGTCAAGCTGTCTTTTGCTAACAAAATAAATACATGAAAAAAAATACTTAACTTAAACAACATCATAACTTGCTGAGTTCCCACTTTAAGCCAAACACTGATTTCATGACTTTCATTGACTAAAAAGATGAATTTCCATATCATCTAATGAACGAAAAATATGGCTGCTGCTGCTTATATAATAATAAAAATTTAATATTAAATTAATGTCAAAATAGGGCAGCACAGTAGTGCAATGGGTATCGCTCTCGCCTCACAGTAAGAAAGACGCTGGTTCGAGCCTTGGCAGGGCCAGTTGGCATTTCTGTCTGGAGTATGCATGTTCTCCCCGTGTTTGCGTGGGTTTCCTCCGGGTGCTCTGGTTTCCCCCACAAGTCCAAAGACATGTGGTATAAGTGAATTGGGTTAGCTTAAATTGTCCGTAGTGTATGAGTGTGTATGGATGTTTCCCAGTGATGGGTTGCAGCTGAAAGGGCATCTGCTGCGTAAAACATATGCTGGATAAGTTAGCAGTTCATTCCACTGTGGCGACCCCAGATTAATGGTTTTTGCTGAAATCTCATTTGCATGACTTTAATAGTCACCATGAGAGCAACAATGGACAATTCACCTCAGACTTTGGAAAAAATTTTATCTGATCTGATTTATCCATTGTTGTTCTCATAGTGACTTTTTTTACCTTATTTAACAGGTACAGTCTGGTGACTGCATTTGAATTTTATTCAAAGAATTGCCAGTTGGTGAGCATGAATGAATTAAAAGGCAGCTAAAAATTGTCAAACCATAACAATAGGGATGAAAAAACGCATAAAAATATGGTACAGAAAAATTACATATTGATAAATGGAAACTAAAATTTAAAGCCACAAAAAATCCCTGATATTCCATGACTTGGACAAAAAATCTATAAAAATTTCCTGACTTTCAATGAGTGGAATACAACATTTAAAATTCCACGATACTCCAGAAATTTCATGACCTCTGGGAAGCATGTGATTAACTATCGCAGCATTGGTTATTGTTGGAGGAACTAACTAGTCGGTCAATAGGGTTGTTTCCCAAACGTCATTCCAACCACATCGGTTAGAATTGTTGTTATTGACGTCACACAGCTGGTGTAGCAGTAACTTCTGCTAATTAAAAATATTAGATAACGTCAGATTATTGTTGGACACACATGGCATCTATAAGGACTGATTCACAATTTTTTGATGTACACGTATGGTTTTGCAGGTTGCCTTGTTATGTCACTCCAGAATTTTACTGTGGTACTAAATCACATACAGTGCACATGTGTACACTCTTTAAAAAACTGCCTTAATTCTTTGATCAAACTATAAAATATTGAAATCTGAATATGTGTGGTGTATCAAAAATGAAAAAACTAGGATTGTGTGCTTAGTTCTATTCAACACGATTTCATGGTATTTCACATTTGTACAATGTGTAAGGAAAAGTGCTCGGTACATGTTAAAATGTTTCAGTCACGCAAGACCTACCCGTTTTCACATGCCATTAAACGTGTTTAATCAGTCAATGAGTCACTAACAAATCATTTATACCATTAACGAATAACATATTTCTTATTTTATTTTATTTTATTTTATTTTATTTTATTTTATTTTATTTTATTTTATTTTATTTTATTTTATTTTATTTTATTTTATTTTATTTTATTTTATTTTATTTTAATGTACTGCATTTAGTAGAAAAAATCTACTTACTTTCAGTTTGCAAAAATTTACATTCCAAATCTGTATGGTGACGCATCTGAAGTACCATATCTATTTCACAAAATACCAATACATATTCTGAGTGATTTAACTCAGTGAATTGTTGAGAAACAGGTGATTTACTGTGAGTTCTATTTAAGGCACGTCTGCATTCATTGCTACAAATGTTATCTTATTTTTTAAAGATTTATTTTTGGTGTTTCGACTTTATTTTTATAGGACAGTAGTTAGCCAAAGGAAGCAAAGTTGCAAAGAGAGAGAGAGGATGGGTTCGGGAAAGGTACGTGAGCTGGGATTCAAACTCTGAGTTCCAATCTTTTCAGATGAAATCTTAATTGTCAATTGGTCTTCCCAACATATTGAAGACCACAGAGACAGGACAATAAATATATCACTTTTTTATGAAAAGAGATAATAATATCTAATTACAAATTCTCAATTCCTGGAATAACTAACAAGTAAACTGTTTTTTGGATAGACAAACACATTTCAAGATGAGCTCTTTATTACAATATGTGTGGCTTGAAGTATATATTTATCTTGCCTCAGGCACATTATTAGTTTAAATCCAAAAGTCATAATTATTCTTCTAACCACAACTGAGAGGTGTACTTTCAACCACATGTTTGTAATGCGCATACAAATGTTCATTGGAACTATGGATTTAGCATAAAAACTGAATATTTTGGTATAAGATGCTCAGACAGACAGGCCTAATTATGGGGAAATGTCAATATCAAGTTCAATCCTATTAACTTTCTTAATTTGGCTCTTATTGTGAATGATTTATTAGTGTATAGCAGAGCAAATTAAATAATTGACTTCATAGTCTTCAGATCAAATAAAATCAGAATGCAATATCTTGCTCTTTATGAATTTTATGCTTACATCAATTAATTTTTTACACTTTGAATCTACTGGATAATTTTAAGTACTGATAAATCACAGTTTCACAGTATTGAAATTATTAAAATTATTGCTCTTTTTAAATGTCTGAAAAAAACTACAACTATTCCTCCTGTAAATCACAATTTATTTTATTTTAAGAAACATTCAAAATATTTTGGAACAGTAAACAATTCTATGTATCAGGCTAAATAATTAAACTAAATCATTGACTTCTGCTATACCAATTAGTGTCAAAAACTGTTTTTTTTTACATATTAAAAATGAATCTTTGAATATCTTTTATTTTCTCTGGATATAAATAAGCAACTGCGCTGGTCAGGTCCAGGACCAAAGCATGCTTGTATGTTGGTGCATAAGCAATTTGTTTTTCAAAGATTTGCTGAATTGTGGGCCGACCAGTAGCTTTTAATGTGGATGGTCCTTTTCTGTTGGCGATACTGTTGCCCTAAAAAAATAAATAAAATAGTCTTTGAAAACACATTACAAAAAAAAAAGTACACATACCGCAGGAATGATTTAACAGAAAGTTTTTTTTGTGTGTGTGTGTGTGTGTGTGGTTTTAAAACAGCTCCTTTTCCAAATTGTGGTAAACCTTAAAACCAGTTATTGTCCCAAGCCTTATTGCAAGTACATTAAACCCCTAATTACACCTGGTTTTAGGACAGATTTCATAATTACAAGTGGTAATGCGAATTACAGATGTAAACATGCTCCAAATGTTTTGAGTTCATTCACATTTGAACACTTTCAGAGTTACAGCTGGAAATGCATTTAATCTATTTGTGATTGGATCACTGAAAAGAAATAGGCCCTAAGGCACAATCAGACCCATTTATATATAAAGCTGCTTTGAAACGACATGGATTTTGAAAAGTGCTCTACCAATAGATACATCTGAATATAAGCTTTTAGAGCTATAATCCTCACGACAGTCAGATGTAGTTTATGTGCAGTCATACCATAGATATTATCCTGGCCATGGGGTATCATTAAGAAATTACCTTTTTATCTAGTCTTATTAAGAAACGAAGCAAATTATGAAAGTTAATAGGGACAAATAGATTAAAAAGGCATTATGAACATACTGTGTATAATAACTAGTGCTGTCAAACAATTTATCATGATCACCACTAAAATATGTGTGTGGTTGGAGTGTAAACATATTTATATTATATGAATTAAGTTCTCAAGAGGCAAAAAATGTCAAGGCAAAAACCTCTAAGAACGGATTCATCAACATAAAAGTGAAATAACCTGAGAAAACTGCTCATTCTTAAATAAAATATCTGGTGGCACCTGCATATAAATGTATATATAAGTTGTTTACTGTACGTCAGACATTATCATCTCCTTCTGGCAGCTCTAACCTTTTAGAACAGTGATGCTGATTGTACGTTTCTTCATGAGGGACCGTACAGTGGGCGACTGAGCCGAACAGGTGTATCTTCCACTGTCATCGTCCTTCACCTTATCCAGCTTCAGCTTATTGGAGGGCAAGAGCCAGTCTTCTCCCTTCAGAGAAAACAGAAGTTAGAGAAAAGTGAAAAAACAGAAACTACATGACAGATATGACGTGAGAAAGATAAGGCAGAAGTAATCATTCTTTAGAAGGGAACCATGTAAGAGGGTGAATTCCTCCATTTTTTTTTACCTTTCATTAAAAATCGGATAAAATAATGGATTTAAAAACAAAACCAACATTTTATTTTCCACATAATCCCTGTTCTACGTACACTATGGGTCAAATGATTTGCATTGATTTGATAAAAAACAAAGTATATTTAAAACAACATTTCTTATTGGACGTAGCTTAAAATGTAATGTCATGGTTCAGTATCAGTACTCCAGTCTTCAGTGTCACATGATCCTTCAGAGATCATACTAATATGCTAATTTTCCAGATCTATAATGATAAATTGTTATTGGTTCTGCTTCGTCATTGGGTAACACTTTATTTCAATGGTCCATTTGAGTATTAGTAGACTGTCTACTTAATATCTGTTGATATGACATTCAACAGACATTTAACTGACTATAAGAAACTTTGCAAGTACATGTCAACTTACACTAACCCTAACTCCAACCCTATCCCTAACTTAACAGTCTACTTATAATCTAATCAGAATTAGTTGCAATGTAACTTAAATTCAACAGACAGACCATCAAAATAAAGTGTGACCCATCATTGTTTTGTGGAAGATGTGACACATTTTACTTTTTAGGATTCTTTCCTGAAAAGTAAACCTCAAAATAACATCATTGGTTTGAAATGAAATAAAGTATTTTCCATAAAAAAAATCTTCTTCAATTTTAATTGAAAAATGGAATGCGTCCTTGATTAATAAAACAACTTTAATGGTACTTATGAACGGTGCTGCACTACAGCTTCCACAAAAATATGAAGCAGACCAAACATTTTAAACACTGATAATAATAATTTCTTGAGCAGATGATCCTATTAGAATGATTTATACAGGTTAATGTGGTGTGGAGAGACCCCCTCATGATTGTGAGGTGCTTTGGGTGTATGGCCATACACGATAAATGCACTATATAAATACACATTACATTACATGTAAAACTGAAGAAATAATTCTGAAAATTCAGCTTTACATGAAAGAAATACATTTAAGAAGCTTAGACTACGTTCAATAAGAAGTGTTATTTTTAACTATAAAAAATATTTATACAATTTTTCTGTTTTTACCATATTTTTTATCAATAATTGCAGCTTCATAATTTAAAAAAAATTAAAAAAAAACTTTTAAAAATCTCTTCTTAAAATTTTTTTGACCAGCGGCGTAAATAATGTTGGTGGGTATGAAAGACTAAGGGAGTAAAAATCAATCATAACACCATACAATTGAAGGAAACAACTGCCAGTGCAAAAAAAAAAAAA
>CAIGQQ010037975.1:2703658-2780402 GCA_903798035.1 Danio albolineatus | reverse complement strand
ATATATATATATACATATACATATATATATATATGTGAACTGAGTTTTGAACTATCACAGAATTGATAACATGTGGTTGGGGACAGGCTGTCACTCTGAATAACACGAGTGAGTCATTCTGCACTTCCATCTCATCACATTGTTTGGTCATTCATCACCCACACAATGACATTTAGACGGAATTTTTTGTTAATGTTGTGTTTATGAAAAAGAGCACGCTGCAGAAAGCGGAGTGCATATGTAAGTGTCAAGATTAATGTATTCAGTAGTTAAGCACAGAACCTAAATGAACCTGTCTGACCTGCATGGAGTTTTACCGGTTTTCCTGCAATATCAATCTGGACTGCTTGAAAAGCTGTTGTTACTCATTAGTTTAAATTTGTTTTTATTTTTAGGTTTTAATTGCAGATTTAGTACTTTGGTTGTGTGTTTTTGTTATTTTGAATATAGCTTTATCATTTTTTCATAGTTATATGTTTTATTTAAATTAAATTAACACTTGAGAAACTTTTTCATGGCAACTGACTGAAATAAGACTTATGTTTTATATGTTTTTGTTTTCTAATATTAGAGAGCATTTATTTCAAAGTAGCCAAGTTTATTTCAAGTAACTTTACTTTTAAGTTAACTTAGTCTGGTCTAATGAGTCTCCTGCCTTGTATTAATGGTTCAGGCTGGTGTTGGTGGTGTAACGGTGTGGGGGATATTTTCTTGGCACACATTGGGACCCTTAGTATCAAGTGTCAATGTCACAGCCTACTTGAATATTGGTTTGAAACGAAATGAAGTATTTTGCATAAAAAAATCTTCAATTCTAATTGAAAAATGGAATGAGTCCTTGATTCCACAAAATGAAAGAAAATACACATCAGGATTTTGTATATATAATCAGGATTTTTAAATATATACATATTTATTAATTAAATAATTTATTAATTTATTTATTCATTTATTCATTTATTTATTTTGGTGGCTCAATGTGAGAAAAAAAATTCACGTTGACACATGGCAAAAATATAAAACATCTTGACATCCTAAATAAACAAATGTTAACATATTTTCCACAGAGACAGATGATGCACGAGTGAAGACAGATGTTTTCTTAACCAAACATCTGTCTTGACACACATGACACACTTCTTTGAATAGTTTATCACTGAGGGCCCGATGATCATTTTTGCAATTTGACTTTTACTAAACCATCATATTAATAAAAAAACACACTCAACGGGAGGTAACTGGCCACTGGTGAGTTTCATTTTCCCTCTAAAGCTAATTTATGCTCACATTTGGCTGCAATCTTGGAAAGTGGTTGCACAAAGCTCATAAATAAACATAAAAATAGAGAAACAGAACTGATAAGTGTGGTGTAGACGAGACATCGCCTCAAGAGACTGCTTAATGTAGATCTGTTCATTGCACATTCCCTGTTCTAACTAATGAGTTGATAACTTTCGCAACTTTTTTTTCCCCAGACCTGAGCGAATAAGCTTATTTTCACTCCAGTGGTTCATTAAGAAATCTTTGAGATGTCCGTTGCATAAAAAACAGGCACCTGCGGTCCCAATACAGCAGACAGAAACCAAGTAAATGGCTGTGAGGGAATAAAAAATAAGGCAGCAAAAAAAAAAGGAAAGCACGAGTATTACATATTAAATCTGTCACCTCTTTGGCCCAGAAGTACTCAGGTTCCTCGGAGGCTGAAGTAGAGCATTCCAGCTCCACATCGTCTCCTAATCGCACTCGGAGGTCCTGCACTGAGTTGAAATAGCGTGTTAAGTATCCTAAACCGGCCCTGTGCACTGCCACCTCCCGCATATCTGCCAGAGAACATACGAGGATAAAAGGATTAGTCAAAACAGCTTCGCTTCCCAGATATATTTGCATAGCATAAACACAAGGAAGTAGGACATGGAAATTCAGGTTTTCTCAAAACAGGCACACACATAAAGCTATATATATTTAAGCATAAAGTTATTAGCCCACCTGTGAAATGTAAATTCTTTTTAAAATATTTATTAAGAGCTATTTAATAGAGAAATTATTTTTTCACAGTATTTCCTATACTATTTCTTTCTTCTGGAGAAATTCATTTCTTTTAGTTTGGCTGGAACAGAGGTGTAGCAACCGGGGGTTACGGGGCGGATACGTCCCCCTCACTTTTAGAGATAGACCATTTAAAAACAGGTGATTAATCATTATGTGAACGTAAACGTTTGGATGTCATACAGCTGTCCCCCCCACTTTTAAAATGTCCACTTCGCCACTGGGCTGGAATAAAAGCATATGTAATTAACCCATCTTGCCTAGTTAATATAATAATCTGGTTATTATAAAAACTTTCAGTTGCAAATGAAATAATATAATAATAACTAATAACAAAGTCCAAAGACATGTGGTATAGGTGAATTGAGTAGGCTAAATTGTCCAAAGTGTAAGTGTGTGAATGAGTGTATGGATGTTTCCCAGGGATAGGTTGCAGCTGGAAGGGCATCCACTGCATAAAACATATGCTGGATAAGTTGGCGGTTCATTCCGCTGTGGCGACCCCAGATTAATAAAAGGACTAAGCCGAAAAGAAAATGAATGAATATTTATATTTAATAAGGTTTAAGTGGCGTGTTAATATTGTTTTACTCCATAACAAATTATTGAATTCATTATGTACAGGGTTATACCACCCAGTCTTATTCTGCTGAACTCTACTCAAGTTTAACCACTGGTATTGTGTTCAACATAAACAAATATGAAAGCCTTTGCCTTTTCTTGTTTTATGCAATGCTCAATTGCATAAAACGAAGCACAATGCTCTAAATGACCATATTTAAAATAAATAAGAAACGACAAACTGTATAAATTACCATACTATACATAACTATAAATTGGAAATCAAGAGAAAGCATCAAAAGAAAAAAAATGCAAAATAGTGTTTTTATGCAGGTCAGAATAAGTGTGTAACTTCAAAAAGTACTTAAGCAGCAACTTTCATGATCATAATGATAACAATAAACTTGAGCCTTCTTGAGCCTTAACCTCCTAGGGCTTAGTGGCCACATATGTGGACAGCACATTTTTGCTCTTATGTCCACAATTGTATACTTTGAATGTTTTATATTTTGTTACAGGCATACAGTGACACCCTGCAACTGTTTTGTAGCATTTGAAATGTCCCAAACACTATTTTTAACTGTGCAAAATGGGCAAATAGTTGTTTTTACTTTCTGATAGTTAAGACATGTTCAAAAAAAATGTGTGTGTATGTGTTATTAACCACAAATCCACATATATGGACATCATTTTTCTCTAAAAGTACATCATATCAAAAAAATTATACTTAGGTTTTATTCTAATTAGGTTCCACTAAGCCCAAATAGCTAAGAGAAATAAAAAACGCATGCAAAAAAAACCAGCTTGGGCCATATTCGAATGATTTATAAATGATAATGTGGCATCAAAGACTGTAGTAAAATGCTGTAAATTGCACTGTAAAATGTAAAAAACTGAAAAAAATATTAATTTAAAATATAATATATCACAATTTTATAGCATTTCAAGCAAATTAATACAGCCTCAGTGAGCAAAGGAAACTTTCAAAAACATTTAACTATCTGACCTACCCCAGACTTTGAAAGTGTACCATAACTTGTTGCTGACTGCCATGATCTATTGTCAACGATTATAGTATATTATGCCCAGCTTGACTATAGTTCATTAAGTCCATCATGTCTGCATTTCAGCTATTCATATTGAACATCTCTGTATATCAGCTATTTTCCCCATTCAGCTTCTTCCAATTCATCACCACTCTCAGCTTATCCTGGCCCATTGCAAAGCCTCCAATCAATATCAACATCGATTTTGTCATCGCGGGTGATAAAGAGTTTTATTTGTCATCTAATCTTTAAATTCCAAATATAAAACCTCCCCGAGATGAAATGTCAGATGCAACTTGCTTCATGTGCAGCGATGGAAAGATTGAAGCACCTGGACAATCTTGACACGTACGGATAAATTTACGGATGGAGCGGTCAATGGGGATTTGCATGGCAGCTCGTTCGCACTCATACTCACAGTGGATGGGGACGGTGAGGGGATCTGATGTGTTTTTTGCTGTTGAGTTGTCCTCGGTGATGCAGCGATATGGACCCTCGGACCAGGACTGCATGCTGGCGATGAAGAGGGAAAGTTTGCCTTCCTCCCGTCTCACATCCACGTCATACAGAAAACAGCGGCGGTAGAAGAACTGCTGGTCTGTTTCCAGCCGATACCACTTCTTCATGTACTGTTGGGGAAGAGAATTCCTTCAAATTCAGAATAATGTTTTTTTGCGTGTTTGTTTCATTCAGTTTTTTGCTTTTGTCTCCTTTTTTAAACTGTAGATTCCTTGAAATATATTTAGAATATTGTAACGCAAAGTAATGCCGGAATTATTATACTGTCATAAAAAAAGAAATCTCCTCAATTATTATTTTAAGAACTTATTGAGCAAGGCCTGACAGAATCTGCTGACAGTTTTTGCTATTTCTGCACAGAATTTTGTTAAAAAAATAATAAATCAAAAAATCAGCAGATTTATGTGGAATGGTGGTTTTGGGAGTATCGTAACTTAAAACTTAATATATGAAATAAAAAACAATTACTTTTTAACTTTTATTTAATGTTTATTTAATGTTTACAATGCAAATCCAATTGGATCAACCTATTTGGTAAACAAAGCAAGTCTCTTATATAATATATCTACTGAAAGACAGTAAATATTAGTAAACATAAGTAAACATTTTCATATTAGTCAATAATATTACTGAAATTAATACAAAAAACTGAATAAATATACATTTGGCTCAACATTTGGTTAAAAATCTGTGGAAATCTGCAGATTTCTGTGCACGCAGATTTCGTGTGGGCCTACTTATGAGTCATGTTGACTAAATGTTAAGTGTTTTTTTTGTTGCTTTTATAAAATATGATATATTAGACAAATGTATATTGCTTATTACACTGTAAAAAGCAAGTAGTTACTTTACTTAAGGAAGTGATTAAACCTGTTGTCTTAAAAGTGATAAGTTGACCATACTTAGAAATGTGAGTAAACCTGTTAAAAGCTTGTTATTTGGAATAACTGCAACTGTTATGTTAACTTAATTTTTACAATTATACACATTGTTCATTTACTTAACAATTTTAAGGTAACAGCTTTACTCTCCTTTTGAGCAAAGTAAGCTAATAGTTTTTTACAGTGTTGTGTATTGTGAATATTTTGTTTGTTCATTTAGTTGAATTTTGTTTGTTTAGTTGAATTAAGTTGTTTTATTCTGGCTGCTAATGCCTATTACTTTTTATCATACTTAAGATAATAATAAAAGTAATAATACGTATATTAAACTTTTTTCTTTGTTTATTTACACATTTTCATATTTTATACAAAAAAAAAAACATTATGATCCTTTAAAAATAAACCAATGTAAAAAAATAGTTTTTTTTTCTTCTTTTTCTTATTGATTTAGAATAAAAATTTTGGGATTGTTTTACCTTCCTTAACTCTGCAAAGCATGAAAAATGTTCGAATAGTCAGGGGAAAGTAAGGGGTGAAAAATCTGTTTTAATAGATTTTAGAATTATAATGATGCTTTATTATTATATATTTTTAGAACATTGAACCTTAAGATAAAATCTTTTTAAAAATGTCAACTTATAATGCAAACTAATAGAATGTTTGTGAAATATATCAAAAAAATGATGTATGATAATTGACAGATTTTACCATGATATTTTTCTTAAAATGAATGTTCTGTGGAAATACAGTAATATATAAGTATATACCACTGGCTGTGCAGGTTCTTTCACCTATCTACTTCACTGGGATGCTTTGTTAGCCATCTCCACCTTTAGCCACGGCCCTCTCCAAAAAACATAATTTAGACAGGACAACTGTCTCAAATCAGACTCATTTTAGACTGTAAAGGCCCGTGCACACCGAGACATTTTTTGCTTGCGTTTTCGGTCGACGTTTGACGCCTCGTGACTAAATAAAGGGCGCCAATGTGATTGTGCACACCAACGCGCAAAACGCCAGGCGTAAAAGCGTCATTTTTAAAGAAACGCCACATGCTCGTTTTTTTGTTTTGACGCCCCGCGTCAAAACCTTCTCCACCAATCAGATCGCCACTTTTGTTCACGTGTACGGAGCCACTGAAGTTACAGTGAACACCCCTTGGAGGCGCTCAAGCGCAAAAGTGCTGGTGCGAGCGCAGATGCCCAGAGGTGATGTGAACGTGGAGCTGCTTATTGCACTGGTGAACAATAATCATTTCCTCATTGCTAGAGCTGCTACTTGAACCATCCTTACTTTGCCGGTCGCAACAACAAGCGTGTAAACTTCCTCCTTTCTTCGTCTGTGTAACAAGCGGGTGTCAGAAGCTTGGCGCCACCCTGTGCGCCATCTAACGTCAAGGAGTGATTTTGCATGCTCTTCTGCTCGACGCCAGAGAAAATCGCTTGGGCTTGAATGCTGAAAAACGTCTCGAAAAACGGCGACGATAAACGCAAACGAAAAGCGTCCCGGTGTGTACGAGCCTTGAGGCGTTTCTTTAAAAATGACGCTTTTACGCCTGCCGTTTTGCGCGTTGGTGTGCACAATCACATTGGCGCCCTTTATTTAGTCACAAGGCGTCAAACGTCGACCGAAAACGCAAAAAACGTCTCGGTGTGCACGGGCCTTAAGAGACTCCTGTAGGCTCTTGCAGACTAGTGGACTTTTTAAAGATGCTGTCTGACTGCAGAACAAACAACACTTCTCAATAAAGAATTCTGCTTGTCAAGTAGGCATGTGATGATAACCGGTTTCAAGGTTTACCCCGGTTTAAAAAAGTCAAGGTTTTAAAACCGCTAAAATTTATTGTTATATCGTTCCCAAGGTATATGTAAAGAGTTTTTTATGTGTTGTAAAGAAATCTGTGTCATTGAAATTACTGAAGACAGCAGAAGTCAATGATTTATTCGAATTATTTCACCTGATATGTTTACGGTTCCAAAATATTATAAATGTTTCCTAAATTAAATATAGCATTCATTTTTAAAAAATAGCTGTTTTTTTCCAAACTTTTAAAAATAAGTTATTTTAGAGCAGTAATCAAAATACTGTGATACTGTACACCGTAATAATTTTATCCAAGGCTATCATACCATCAGAAAAGTGTACCGGCCCATACCTATTGTCGAGTCTCCTGGTTTGGGTTCTCATTTATCCAACAGTACCAAAGCTGCTTCATTTCACTATTACTAACAATATAAAACATATTCCAACTCTGACTTCATAAAAATCAGTAAAAGAAAACCTATTCTAAGCAAAAAAACACATGTACCACAACCTAAAGGGAAAATCAATTACACTAAGAGGCTTTTTACTCGCTAAAAACAAGTACAAACTATCGATCAGACGACAGGAGAAATGTAGCAAACAGTGTACGACAGACTTTTCATCAGAAATGTTGATCGTAGTGATATTTCAGAGGCTTAAAACCATCTTGCCGATGAAAAGAACAGTTGCCAAATTTGATTAAATACGTTACACTCAGAGGAGAGCAGACTCTTCGGGGCAGCGGCACTTGGGGTCTGACTAACACAGGTTAACGAGAGTTTGCAAAACAAAACATCTGTCTTCGTGACTGCCGATACGGAAAGCCTTTTTTTTTGTTGCTTGAATGCGTCAGATAGCTGGAAAAAGGTGACAAACAGACTGTACACTGACAGAAGCAGCAGATGTTGTGAATCCTCCAAAGGCCCCTCACTGCCAGATACTAATTAAACCCAGAATAACAGCCCTCAGAAGCGCACTAAAACACACACCGCCTCCTGCTGCTTAAATACCACTCGCCGTCTTGATCTCCAGACAAATAAATTCAAAATAAAGTTATTGTTCTTTATGCTCGCTCGCCCTGAAACCTTGTTTACGCCATCATGAGAGCAGCGCTGTTGATATTTGAGAGTAAGCGTCCCTGACAGGTACGTTTGTAATTTTAGATCTCTCACTTTCTGTTTATACAGCGATCAGAACGGCTGCCGAGGACGTGTGCAGACAATCCAAATCGTTCTCATTTCCCACGAAAAACAATGTGTCACTTTGGTTTCAATCTGCTGTTTTCTTGACATTTACAGACAGACGCACGTTAAAGCGTGTTGCGTGACTGATATTTCCTTGCTATTGTGCTGGTGACCTTACCTTGGAGAACCTCTCAAAGTGCACCGTGCTCATGTTCAGCTCTGATTCTGTATCCACACACTCCAATGTCACATCTTGGCCTTCCAGAATCGGCTCGGATGGGCCTTTAACCTCCAACAAAGCTGGAAAATAATAAATAGTCAAACAAAACAGTATTGACGCAATAAAGAGACACTAAACAAGTAGAATTTGTAATAATAATAGGGCTGTGCAATATGATGACATATATTGTATGGACAGAATAAAAAGTCTTTCATTCGTTTCATATTATGCTGTATAGTTTATTGGGTGGTGTCACAAAATACATTGTTTGTGGTAATACTTTTTCATAATTTATATAAGGACAAAAACTTCAGTAGCAGCACTGTGCCAATGCTGCAACCTTGAAAAGTTTACATTTTGGATTTTATTTCAGTATAAGTTTTTTTTTATTTTGATGTTGGACCTGTAATCGTTTTTGTGAAGTGTTTTATTAATATTTGTTTTATATTTCTACATCTTTACTATTAACATTTTTCAACACTTGAACTTTAACATAAAAATTACATTATTTTTTTTACATTTTACCTCTTCCCCCTCCCTCCCCTAAAGCATCCAAATTTATTTGAACAGGTAAATGTACGGTTGAAATTAATAGCCCCCCTTTGATTTTTCTTTTTCTTTTTTAAATATTTCCCAAATGATGTTTAACAGAGCAAGGAAATTTTCACAGTATGTCTGTTAATATTTTTTCTTCTGGAGAAAGTCTTATTTGTTTTATTTTGGCTAGAATAAAAGCAGTTATTATTTTTTTTAAAAACCATTTTAAATTAAACCATTAAACCATCAAAATTATTAGCCCCTTTAAGCTAATTTTTTCTTGATAGTCTGCAGAACAAACCATCATTTTACAATAACCTGCCTAATTACCCTTTACTGTTTATTTAACCTAATAGTTAAGCCTTTAAATGTCACTTTAAGCTGTATAGAAGTGTCTTCAAAAATATCTAGTAAAATATTATTTGCTGTCATTGTGGCAAAGATAAAAGAAAAAAACAGTTATTAGAAATGAGTTGTTAAAACTATTATGTTTAGAAATGTGTTGAAAAAAAATCTTCTCTACATTAAACAAAAACTGGGGGGAAACAATAAACGGGGTCTAATAATTCAGGGGGCTAAGAATTATGACTTCAACTTTATGTACTGTTATACATCAGCTAAGGCAAAGAAAAACACATTGCATTCCACATACAAACACACACATATACACATATCAATCAATTAACCAGTAAGGTGAGAGGGATTTGCTTGAGCCATTGTGTGGTTTTGTTACAAAAATTGTATAAACAGATCCCAAATTTTATAGTACTCCTTTAATTTGCCCTTTATACTGTAGGTGATTCTTTCTAGCGCAATGTAATGTGTCAAATCTTTCAGCCAGTGGTCAGTGCAATGACTTTCTATGTTCTTCCAATAAAGTGCTATCAAACGCCTTGCAATAACAAGACACATGTCAATCATTTTAGCTTGATAACCTGGTAATGGCAAACATAAAGGAAATAAAGCCACAGCACATATTTCAGGTGTAAATTGGTTTTAAAAACATTGAGGAGATTAATGTGAATATTAATGTAATTACCAGAAAACCTTAAGCACCTCACATTCCCGGATACAAGAAACGAATATTCCTTTATGTTTTTAGCATTTTAAACATATACCTGGGATGTTTGGGTTAAACCTGTCTAGTTTTTCAGGTGTGATATAAGTGAGCATTGCCCAGTTATATTGGATCTTTTTAAATCTAGTATTAATTGACAAGTTCTGGGCTTTTATTTTGACATTTTTAATCAAACATTTGTCCTGAAGTTTTAAATAAAGTAAGAAATATGTTTACATATGAATCAGTACATTTCTGTATATACTTTAAAATGTAAAAATGTAAAAAGAAATGGTACTATATTGTGATATATATCATTATTAGCATATGAGATCTTTGTCATATCACCCAGCCCCAGGCTATAAGCTGAAATAGTGACCGAAATGCGTGTCCATAAGCAACATTTGCTCAATATTTGAAAAATTATTTAGCAAAAACGGATAACTCGCTTTTTGCTTCTAAATTATGTTTTATTATTATGCATGATGTATTAAAAACATGAAACATGATTTATGAAAACTAATAAAAACTGAGATGTCTGTATTCTTCATTTGTTTTTTTAATGAGACTGTAAGTTTAAATCAATATATTATAGATAAACTCGGTTAAGGTATTTAATTGACAAAAATAAACCTACAGTTATTACAGAATAAGGGTTTGATTTTACTCTGTAAACAAATGCGCAGGAAAAAACTAAACCCTCACAGGAAATAAAGTATACAGTGAGTACAACATAATCAGTAATTAATATATCATTGGTTCTCCCAATTTTGAGTAGCAGCTATTCTCATGTGCATTGCTCATAAACATGTTGCTTTGCATCATAACAAATGAAATATTTGATACTGCGCACATTATAAAGGTTTTATGAATTGTCACTGTTGCATTTGGTTTAGCTGCTTTGTTTCTATTTCTGGCATTTCAGTATTAAATCATATTATACTACAGGGCTGCAGTATATTTTATTCTGATTCGAGATGTTTAGTTATTTTCAGATAAAAGCACATTTAAAAGTAGTTCCAGGCAGATCATCAGTACTAGGACTGTACGATTTTGGAAAAATCTGATAATGCGATATTTAACTTTTCTGCGATGAATATTGTGATATGAATACAGCTTCAGAAAATAGTTTGAATAGCTCTATTTGATGGTTTTCTGGGAGTCTAATAGTATTCAGGTACAGAAATTTAATAATCACAATGCAAACAAAACTGCTTTTCTTAGTTTGTTTTGTCTTGTTTCTAGTCCAAATATCAAAACAATTAAAAATCCTCAACCAAGTAAAAATATGGTTTCAAGAGTTCACACTTAGATATTGTTTGAAAAAAGTGTTAGCAGGTTTGGCATGCTGTCCCGGGAGAGAACCCTGAGCTCGAAGATAGTTGAGCCCAGGGCTCCCGCCAGGTAGAATAAGCATGTAAAGGGGAGTACGAGATCAGGTAGTTCTCGAGGGCTCCCCGTGTTAAAGATAGAAGGGGGAGAAGGGGTGGATGGGGGGTTTCATCGGAAAACGATGATAAGGGAGTGTTATTTGCTGGGTTACTTATAGTGGGATTGAATTAATTTTTATTGGCTGACTAATGATTGTAGATGAGAGACCAGGTCAGTCATATCACGTGCTCCTCTCGAAATTAGTTTGTGAAACTTCACTTAGTTTTCACAGTCAGAAGAAATAAGTAAAAATGATGAGTTTTAAAGAAATTATCTGCCAGTGGGGTAAGTGAACTACTCTTGTTTTCGCTTTGAAATGCAGATTTTTTTTTTTTGCATAAATCATATAAATTTTATATAAATACAATCATTAAATACAATTCTGTAGCTCCTGGTCAACTATAATTCTAATTGGACATTGCACATCTTTGCGATGTGGCTATTGCGGATGGGCATATGGATATGAATGCTGAAACCATACATCGTGCAGAATTAGAACATTTCAGCTCCATTTCACTACGCTGAATGATTTTGGTTACTTCACAGCCGACAACTGGCAAACATTAAATGAAAACGAAACAGAAAGCTTAGGATGAGATGTGCAAGATCCTCGTTTTACACACAACAGTGGTTTGAAAACAAGTGTTTTGAAATACAACATCTGAACAGTGTCGTTAGGTGCATCATGAAATAATTAATTGCTTCATAACCAGTCACCACCCTTTTAACAGATATTTTAATACAAAAAAAAAAAAACGCAAACAAAAACCCGCAAAAGTTACTCTGAGTGTTATAAGGAACAAATTTTGACCATCAAAAATTTTTCAAAAAATTCTTTAGAGTGTCTATCAAAGGGTCCAGCTGTGCCCAGCATATGATTCCCCCTTGTAACAGCCATTTCTCAACAGACTTCTCTTTAAGCTTGTTTTCTTGTATCATTACAATCTAAACATTTTAACACATACTGTGCCTGTTTTAAACTTTCCATACACACGCATTTACAGAGCTACGGTGTAGGCTATAAAAAATGTACTCAAAACACACACATCTTTTCAGTGAACCAAGTTTTGAAATGTAATATGGAACATTAGATTCCCAAGCTGACAATACATTTAGACTGAAAATGACTTTTGTCACTACTGTACAACATATCTGTCAAAAATGTTTTTACATGTACAGTAGAGTGAAACGTCACAATGTTTTTTTATTCGGTCTTAGCTTCCTGGTCTGCTGCTTTATTTGCATGTATAAAATGACAAAACAAGGAACATGCGAAGACTATTTACATGCTATCAGATGTGCCTCATAGTCTAGAGCAAATATTCTATAAAATATCCTACAGAAATGTAGCTAGGCTTTTTCTCCCCATCATCTTATGTGTAATGTCAATGGAACAACTATTATCAAACAATGACTAATGTGCTTTCAAACAAATACACCTGTCCTCAAATGCAGTCAAACTGGTTGGGCCAAGATGGTGTTGCAGAGAAGGTGGCAAATTCCTGGTATTTTTCTTTTTTACCCTACATACTTGTGATCACCTGTAACGTTTAAATATTTTATATATACATATATTACACTGCAAATTATATTGCTAATAAGCATATTATAACTCTGTAAAATAGACATTTGCACTTTAGAGTAACTGCAAAGAAATACCTAGATTACCCCAGAAGAACACTGTTCATTAACAGAGACCATAAGTATAGGAGTACATAAGTTTTATTATAGGTTATGCTGAAGCCAACAACATAATACCAACACAAACTTTATAAGAAGTGCACCTCTTGCTGGACTCTTACACAGGTGACAGACATTAAAAAATAATGGTTTTGTAAGACATAAACAAAATGTTATTTACCAGTGGATCTTTGAAGAAAGGTGATCGCCAGGACTGCGAGGAGAATAAAGCCTCTCATTTTGAAGGATCTTGACGTCTGTGTTTGAAAACGACCTCTGACAAAATGAAAGTTTGTAAACACAATATATGTGCGCGGAGGAAGAGGGTGGAGCTTCTGGCCACTGAGCATTTGCTTTCTTCTATTTGCTTTCTTTTTCTTTTTCTTTTTTTACAAAGCTATTCTTTCTTATTTGTTCTTTCTTACAGTGCTGTTATAACGTAGCAAATCCATTTGTTTTGTATCACGTTAAAATTACAGTGTTTCAAAAAGACAGCGGAATATGTCATTGTTACAAAAGGCTGCTTATGCAAATCAAGCTGACGCATCACCTGTTTCTAGCACAGTCTGTGTTCAGAGGGTGCGAGGGAACAGTTCGAGAGTGTTGCTGTTTTCTTGGCGCCCTGACGTAACTCTGTAGAAGTTGAAGAAGTTTTTTTTAAGTGGTTCATCTGTGAATGTACCACTTACAATCTCTTTATTTGCTGATATTCGCTAAAGTTATAAAGCTAATTAGCCAACCGCCAATCTCTGGTGTATTTTACCTTCTGAAATGACTAATGTGGTGTTTGTTCACCAAAATAAGAAGTAATAAAAGTAAAGAGAAAGTGCATTATTTTTGTAATTATGCTGAATGCTACTGTTGTTGTAGTTATTTTATAAGTTTAGCTGTAATTGTGTTTTCTGTACAAATGCCTGTGAATGAGTGTTTACAGGGAGCGCTGCCAGGTTATAGCAGTGAAATATGAGAAAAAGCAGGTGAAGCAGATCTATTGGTTTGTAGAGATTACCAGTATGTTGCTGTAAAACTACTGAAGAATAATAAAATCCTGTTTGCTTTGTTCAAAACGTTCCAGTGCCGTGTTTCAGTAAAAATACACCTATTTCCACTACCGGACACAACAACTAACAACTATTTACTGTTTACCCCTACTTCGTGTTTTAGTTTCTGCGATCCGAAAACGCAATCTCACGGCAATTCTTTTTTTTTTTTAAGTGGTTAATTCGTATTCATTTGAGGTTTAGGAACACGACTAATTTTAAAATCCCAATGTTGTTTTATACGAATTAAACCGTATGAATTCCTACGAATAGCCTACTTTTCTGACTACATAAAATAATACTCTAAATTTGTTTGAGGGACTGGTTTAACCAGAGCTGCTATTGGCGAGACCAAATACATTTGAACCTTAAATTAAGTTTCATTTATTCTTTAACCAAAACTCTTACCGTCCCAGAAAGAACAGAAAAGTGGTTTTACAGTGATAGAAGAGCCTTTTCAAGTTTTCCAAAGATATCTATTGTTAAGTTCTTAAACTACAAGTTGGGCCATTTATATGGATACACCTTAATAAATTACATAGACAATTGCCTTCAGATGACCCCAAAGGTAAAAGTCTAAGGAAGTCAGATCGGGAGACTTTGGGGGCCATTCAACTGGTCCACGACGACCAATCCACTTTTCAGGAAACTGTAATCAGGAAACCATTCCCATTTTATTAAGGTGTATCCAAATAAATGGTCCACCATGTACTATATGTTCATTTTCATATATTTTAGTAATCTAAGGAGTGTTAAGTTAAAGGTTTATTGGTGCTGATACTTTCCGTTAACCTCGTATGTAATTGAGTGTTGCTAAATTTTGGGTCAAAGCCATTTTAGGACTAATAAATAAATAATAAGCATATGTAAATGAATAAATACATGCACACATCTATTTAGATTTTAAACAATCAAAACCTTTTAATGAATGCTTATGCTAAATGAGAAAATTAGGTAAATGTAATTATTATTATTATTATTTTGCATTAAAGTGGAGACAGTTCTGCTTATAAGACTATGGCGGGCACCATTTTTGCAATTCAGATGACTGGTTTAAGTTTCCAGTTAAACTAGTTCTATTCTTTACTCTGTGTGAAAGAGGCTACTGTTAAAAAGAAATCTTAATTATTTTGAACAGGCCCAGCCTAAGATTTTATATATATTTTTTTCACTATCATCAACAGAAAAGTACAAAACAAGCCTTTCCTACCATCTTCTTCAGCAAAAGCAGAATAATTACAGTAGGAAACGATTGACATACTGTGAAGACTCACTTTTAATACTGTTCCATTTGTCTGTCTTCATTTATTATAGGATGGCCTGTATGAGTGTGGAATTTCCAAGCCTGAAATAGTGTGGATGTAAACAATTGAGTTTAAGTTAAATGCAAGTTTTTAAGAAAATATAAAGCAAGAATAACAATGAACAATATGACATTGGCAAAAATAACTTGCTTCAGATATTTTTTATACTATTATTTGCTGCAGGTGCACATGGTGATCATGTTTGTTGTTGCAACTCGAGGTGAAAAAGATATGGTGCGATTATGGTTCTTAGCCACAAAAACAGACGCAGGTCAGAGCTGCTGAGCTGGAAAGACAAGAAACAGTGACCTGAGTCTGCAGTTGTGGCTAAGAAAGATAATCACTCCATATCTTTTTTCACTTTGATAGTAGGCAGATCAATAATATAAAAAAAAATGTAGGTAGAACACAACGGAAATCCCCTAGAGTTCATTGACCTTACAGTTCCTGAAAATAACAGGTGACTGTATGTGACTCAGCAAAGGTAGCTTCAACTGAAAACTTTATTTTGTTTATCTATATAGTGTGTATATCGTAGACAGAGCTTTATGTTTTATTTGAAAATATGTAAGCCTAGTGTAAAAATTCTGGCCTGAAAAGCAAAATGTGCAAGTAATCCTAAACCAGACTGATGTCACTGAGTGCACAAAATCTATTTTAATCTCCAAAATAAGAACTATAAACACTTGTTTTTGTTGATAAAGGAGGCAAAATATATTCTGATGGGACAAAAAAAAAAAGAATCTGGGTTGTGAGGTTACAATAACTTACCTCTGTAATTGGCCAACCACATTCAATATCAAATAAAGAGCATTCACGTACAAAAAATGTCATGCTAAGAAACAAATTGGACAAACAAAATATTAAACAATATTTCACCTCAACAGTTTACCAAAGTTTAATTATGAGTAATAATACACAGGTACTTACAGATATCTTTAAATACAAACCTTTGGCCAATTGTGGAAATGGCAAGTATTTTCAGTCACTGCAGAGGGCATATATACAGTACACCTGGCAGGTACATGATGTCCTAATGATGTCGGTATGCTTTTAAATATGATGAGAACATAAATTTAATTTAAAACCACATTTACGCAACAATTGCAGCAACAGATGCCCATACCAAATTGATAAATTTGAAGGCCAGAATCTAAATATTCGTCTCTGATTGCATGTGCTTTGCGAGATTCCCATTAAGAAAGGCACTATTACAGTATTTCAGCCAATGCACAATAGAGAACTGACTGTGCTCTGCCTAACTTCTCCCTCATTGTAAATCTAAGAAATAAATTTTTCCTTAGCAATACTTTTTATCATCAAAACAACCTTAGAGGTTCATTTGAACAATTAAAATAAATATTAAAAGCTAAAAGAAAATTACTTCTATTTACATACTGTAAATATGACGTGCTAAAATAAAAACAAAGCACTTTCCACTATCAGACCAAAAGGTTGTAAATGAGTATGTGTAGCATTTAGAACATTCCGTTACAATCCAATTCCCATATGGATTCCGCTGCACATTTAACCATGCTGGTGGAACAGTTTCAGTGATTTAAAACTCCTGACTGGAAGTTGTAAATGCTTTACAGTAACCTCGTCTGTTAGATGTGGGAAAATTAGAGCTGGTTTTGTAACATAAGATCAAATACCTTTATACTGATTGGCAAAGCTACTGAAGCTTAAGGTGCAGTTTCACAATTACAGGCCATCACAATTTGATTTTTAGAGGCACAAATCACAGCCAAGTGTATATGATATGACCAAAACAAGAACTTGTTTATCAAGTCTGACGTCATACGTCACAGTTTCTGGGTCCAGGCAGTCTTTTAGACTTCAAAAGATAACAACAAATGGCAACGATATACTTCTGTGATCCCACAGAAACTTCATGGTCCCAAGCTTCATCTTCGTACCGATATTTCAGATGGCCAGACAAGGATTCATCTTTTATGAATCGTTAAATTTCAGTGTCAGGGACACTAGGAGCCCAGAGATTGTAGTTTTTAAGCTTAGCTTAAATCTCTCCTATAAATAAATGGTGCTCGGTAACGACTGTTGAGATTGGAAGTATGGTGACGTGGACATGGAAACATAATTCCCTATGTGATAAAAAATGGACAAGGGACTGAAAGCACTTGCTGAACTTGGTTCAGCTTCAAACAAGCTCAATATCGGACTTAAAAGATAACAAAATGATACATTACTTCTTTGTTAACTCTTCTATTTTGAATACACAATAAATGTGAGCTGTTTTGTTTAATCGTTAGTTTTACTGGAGTCAGTCTCTTCTTTCTCACGCTCCTCCAGAGAGTAGTGCTGCAGCGTCTGGTGTCTGTTTCTAGAAGGAGCATCTGGAAAGCGCTGACCACAATCCTCACAGGCATACGGAAGGGCCGATTTGTCCGCATCCCCACTTAACTGCTCTTTACTGGGCAGAACCAACTCTTTACTTGGCAAATTTCTTTCTTCCATTTGCCGAAAATGAATCTGGTTGACTTGAACTCTCTGAATGTCTGAAACTTGGGATGACGCAGAGGCAGCCAGGCTAGGCCTGCCCACAGAGTTGGGCTCCATCACAATGCCATGAACCGTGCGATGATGAAAGCGGATGCCGGAGCGGTTGGAAAAGCTCTTCCCGCAGAGACCACACACGAAAGGTCTCTCCCCCGTGTGGATGCGAGTGTGGATCTTCAGAGCTCCAGACTGAGTGAAGCACTTTCCGCATTGACCGCAGCGGTACGGTTTCTCACCAGTGTGAATGCGCTGATGAGCTCTCACCCCAGCTAGGTGAGGGAAACCCCTCCCGCAGTATGAGCAGGTGTACGGCCTCTCTCCGGTGTGAATTCTGCGATGAATCTTAAGGGCCCCAGATTGGCTGAAGCTCTTTCCGCAGTCGGTACAGATGTATGGCCGGGCACCCGTGTGCACGTTGAGGTGGATGCGCAGATTGCTGTGTGAATTGAATGCACGGCCGCACTCAGCACACAGAAAGCCACCTGCTTTAGTTGCATGCTGAGTGCGCTGGTGTTGCAGCAGCTGTGACGGACGGGGGAAAGAAGCATTGCAGTGCATGCATGAGAGCTGCTGCAGGCCGTCCTGCTGCGCGTGACCCTGCTCATGCCGCAGGAGTTGGGCACATGTGGGGAAGGTCCGCTGACAGGACAGGCAAGGAAAGGAAGGGTGTGTACATGACGTGCAGCTGCTGAGCGGACAGTGATGATGGTGATGATGATAGTGGTGGTGGGCAATTTGTGCCTCTGGGTCCTTTTGTTGACATAGAAGTTGGCTACAAGTTTGAAACCCACGATGGCAGCAAACACATGGAAATGCCTGAGCAGGTGAGACACCTGGGGACTCTGGATTTGTCTGAGGGATTGGGCTATGAGTGCTGGTGCCTTTGTCCTCTTGCTGGGGGGGACCAGATGTGCTGCTGGGACCGTTGTTTTCTTCATCCAGAGAGAGACCCAGACCTAGACACAAGCCCAGGCTGACTGGGGCAGTGCTGGGCTCTTTGGCCTGCTGCAGTGGGGTGGACTGTGTGGATGAAGGTGGTTGGATCTGTGAGATCGAGCCTGCTTTGGGTTTCAGGGTCTGGAATGAGGAACTAGAGGGAGTTGAGGAAAGAGGGCAGCCAGGACATGTGCAGGTGCGACGGTGAGCTGCAAAAGAGGGAGGATGCGCAAAAGGAGTCGATAAATCAGAGTAGGAGTAAATAATAAAGTGAATCAATTAACTTTCAAATTAAACTAATTTATGATTTGACTTGTTAAGTGGTAAGCAGACATTATCCAGAAGAATATGTCCTTCAAGGCCTACACTTAAGAAATATCCTAACTAAAGGTGTTTTTCTACTGCGTGGTATGGTATACAGTTTGGTTCGGTACAGCTTTTCCCCAGTGTTCTATTCAGTACATAATACCTGGTTATTTTCAGAACTAAATCGGGTAAGGTGTGTCATTACCAAAATGCATTGTGTACGCACTGCTGATCACCGACTGATGTGTGAGAATTGTCACTACCAGCATCAGTGGATTTGTGACAAGAGACACCAAACCCAATATATTTAAATATAGCCAGCAGCAGTCATTGCTGTTTTGCATGATGGTTTTTAACCTCAAGGAAGACAGGTGAAATGGCAGCATAGAGTGTAGCAGAGCATAGAGTCGGGGAGCCAATTCTGTGAAACATGGATGGGACGACCCAGAATGAAAACGCTTTTCATGAAGTCATGGCAGTAGAAGCAGTGCAACTATAGCAATATTTCCACCTACTTTAAGCAGTACTAAACTGCAGTGGAGATGCAAACCAGGCTGAGCAAAACTGAACTGAAATCACCCGAGCCATGTCAAACCGTAGCGCACTGCACAGTGGAAAACCAGCTTTAGGTCGTTAGACCACCAAGGTTTTTTTTATTAATAGTTTTATCAATAGGTATTTTATTAATTTTTAATAGGACTTTTTTAATGCCAGCCGCATGGCAAGTTGCTATAAGTCATCTACTATATCCATTTTTCAGGTTGCTGGGAGGTAGCTGTCTGCAGTGTAACTCTTCAGATATGATTTGCTTATCCCATGATCAACATTCGGTTTACAGTGTATCTGCAATGTTTCTGTGCCATGCTGCTGTCTTCAATGGTCTCAACACAGAAAGAGCTGTGCAGACCAAACTGACTAACAAAATATTGTTTATTTCTGCTCCACTCACACTTTGTTTTTGTAATGAGTGTGTTTTCTAAAGCAATGTCAGACAAGTCTACATTTTACTTTGCGTAAAAAGGTTCAGACAATAATCCAATCAGTGTGGTCTGACAGAAATGCAAAATGCTCAAAATGCCATTTGAATAGAAACTGAAAACACATACTGTATGAATTAGGCATGGGACGATAACTGTTTTCAAGGTATACCGTGGTATGGAATAGTCAAGGTTTTCATACCACCAAAGATTTTTTTAGGTGTAAATTGTATAGACATCTGTGTTTTTAAACCAAATGAAGACAGCAGAAGTCAAAGATTCACTTGAATTATTTAGCCTGACATGTTTACTGCTCTAAAATATATTCTTTTTTGAATGTCTGGGTAAAAAACAAAACCTTTTCCCCCTTTGAACACAATATATTTTATTTTGAGAAACATTTAAAGTATTTTGGAGCAGTAAACACAATACCGTGAAACCGTGATATTTTTATCAAAGGTTATCATATCGTCAGAATCTTATACTGGCCCATGCCTGGTATGAATGTAGACTGAATTTCTGAAATCAATTTACAAATTCTTGTTATTTCATGTTATTTTTGCTGTTTATACAGTACTTTCTAGATATGCAAAAATATCCAAGCCCTTAGTATCCTATCCGTACTTGAAACATGGTAAATTCACTTTTTCAAATCTCAACTGTAAAATGTTTCTGATTAATGGCCTTTTCTAGGGTAAAATGACTGCTCATGCACTTTTGGGAAACTGTTTCATATCAAACAGTCAGAGTCCTTATCACCCTGTCTGGGTTTATTTCATAATAACAGCCAGCTGACTCCCATATTTTTTAATCTCTTTGTAATAGACAGTTAGGACAAATGAATGTCTCAAAAGGCCTGTGAACACACCATTTATAGCAATAATAAGGTATTTATAATGTATATTAAATGTATAAATGTAGCTTTGATGCACTGTATCTGTCCTGTTGAAATATGTAATGGTCTTAGCATTTGGCAACAGGCTGCTTAGGCCAAATGACTCAACAACGTATCTGAAATCGATCAATTCTGCATGTTTCCCAATAATATGCCACAAGGTTAAAGTGTAATTATAGCACTGTACAGTCTATTGTAATATGTACCCACCATGGCTTTCATTATGTCTGGGTTCCCGTTCATCAGACTGCAGACCAAACCGAACAGCACTTTTCACGGGGTTCTGTCTGGATGGGGTGGACTGAGGGGGATGAGGGACTTTGGGCCAAGAACTCAGTGTCTCCTCAGTACGTCGCTCTGCCATCGGATGACCAGTGACTGTAGCACTGGCCGCCATAAGGTCACCAATAAAATGATGCATATCCAGCCATGAGCATGGACCAGCCTGCAATAATAAATGTAATGAATCATTAGTTAATATTAGTTGTAGATAGTATAACAGTACATACTATTTATTTTATAGAGCTATTATGTATAAATGTGACCCTGGACCACAAAACTCCAGGCATATTTTTTGGTAACTTCCAAAAATACATTGTATTGGTTAAAATTATCGATTTTTATTATTGAACGCCAAAAATTATTAGAATATTAAGAAAAGATCGTGTCTTCAGACATTTTTTGTAAATTTTCTACTGTAAATATATCAAAACTTAATTTTGTTTATTAGTATAGTGCATTGCTAAGCACTTAAACTAATTTAAAGGCAATTGCATCAGTATTTAGATTTTTTTTTTTTAACGCTTAGACTTTCAAACAGTAATGTCTCTGCCAAATATTGTTGTATCAAACAGACCACAGAACAATGGAAAACGTAATAATTCAGCTTTTAGGTAATATATAAATCATTCAATCAGTTTCAAAACATTGACACTCATGAATGGTTTAGTGGTCCTAGGTCACAAATAGTGTGAATTAATATAACTGTAAAAATTGTAATATAATATAATACAACCCCATTCCAAAAATAAAACGTTGGAAAATTTTGTGTAACGCATTGAAATCTGTGATTTATTGATTACCTTTAACTTTTATTTAATTGGAAACAGCACAAAGGAAACACATTCAGTGTTTCCACAAGTATTTCACATGTATTTTTAATGACTATATTTTGATGGCAGCAAAAAGTTGTAAGAGAGGAAAAAATAAAAGTGAAAGGGTTGTAGAGTATCTGCAATGAGGTTAAGCACCTGAATCAGCAATACATGAGGTTTTCCATTTGGTCTCACAGACTCAATTTATTTATTTTTATTTCGTTCTGTTCTGTTTTGTGTGTGTGTGTGTGTTGCAGCCATTTACAAAATACTTTTGTAAAAAAGATCTTGGTGTCAGTTAAACAGGAGAAATAACATATACTGTATATAACATTATAGCTGATTTATTTGTTGTTGTTGTTTTGCAATATTTTGTTGCTTTATGACATTTTATATATGTGAAATTCAAGCATTAAATTGTATGTCATGTAATTTGCCCATTTTGGCATATGTATCAAATATCTAGGGTATATAGGTTTTTCACAACTGGTGTGTGGAATACACAGGGGTGGACTTAATCAATAAGCAAGGTAAGCAGTCGCTTAGGGCCCAGAGGAATTAAGGGGCCCCGACCAATGCCAAGAATCCTATATTAATCCTATAGCTCTTTTATACATTTTCAATCATATGTTGTCAAATCTGTCTATAACCATTAAGTTATAACTTCTTTTCAAAACCGGCGATCCCCATTCATTCATTCATTTTCTTGTCGGCTTAGTCCCTTTATTAATCTGGGGTCGCCACAGCGGAATGAACCGCCAACTTATCCAGCATATGTTTTACGCAGCGGACGCCCTTCCAGCTGCAACCCATCTCTGGGAAACATCCATACACACTCATTCACACTCATACACTATGGACAATTTAGCCTACCCAATTAACCTATAGCGCATGTCTTTGGACTGTGAGGGAAACCGGAGCACCCGGAGGAAACCCACGCAACCACGGGGAGAACATGCAAACTGCACACAGAAATGCCAGCTGATCTAGCCGAGGCTCGAACCAGTGACCTTCTTGCTGTGAGGCGAACGTGCTACTTACTACGCCACCGCGGCACCCCCGGTGATCCCCATGAATAATGGAAGGTTACAAGTACAAGGTGTAAAAGCTTCAGTCAAAAACTGATTGCCAACTTAGTTGCCAACTTAGCGACTTTTCAGACCCGAACCTAGCACCAAATTTTCAGAAATGTGACTAGCGAATGTTTTAGGTGTTACTAGAGATTTTTAGAGACTCTCATGTGTCCGTGCTGTACCATTATCCTTCACATGAGTTGCAGGTGACGGCTAGTTTTTTAACACTGCAAGCGTGAGGTATTTCTCTGGTAAAGTCAAAGGTATATGCTTCTCCTCTGTTTTAAATTGAATTACTTAAAAGGACCGTTTATTATTTTCTTGCTCTTGTTCACAATCACTGTGACACCAGTCTGCCAGCGATCAGAGCTGAGGTATATAGAGTGTGCAAGAGTGAGAATTTTAAGAACATTTGAGAAAAAGTAGAAATACAACAAACAATGAAACGCAGCTTCCTCCACGATCCTGCTGTCTGGCCCAAACCAGGCATGGAACGATAACGGTTTTCAAGGTATGCCGTGGTTTGGAAAAGTCAAGCAGAAAAGATATCCAAGGATGCTGTTGTAAATTGTAAAGAAATCTGTGTTTTTAAAAAAACAAATAAAGACAGAAGTCAATGATTAATTTGATTTATTTAGCCTGTCAACTTTACTATCCCAAAATATTTTATTTCTCAAAAAAAAATAATAGAGAAAAAAGTTTTTGCTTTTTAATCAGACATTTAAAAAGAATAGATTTTAGACCAGTAATCGCAATACCATGAAACCGTGAAGCCGTGATATTTTTATCCAAGGTTATCGTGCCGTCAGAATAATATACCGGCCCATGCCTAGCCCAAACAACTGTCAGATGATGAGCGATGTAAGTTTGTTAAGAGAGGGCCTGTTCAAATAGCATTTCCCAGTGAAATGGCCGCCGATTACTCAGCAATTAATTATTCTATTCAAGTGAAAAGTGGTGAAGAGATTAGTTTGATGGATTGTTTACACTTGTTTAAACTTTTTAAAATTATTATTACTATTAAAATCTAGTCATAAAAACAGCTATTTAACTGTACATCGGGGTGCTCAAACTCGGTCCTGGAGGGTCGGTGTCCATCAAAGATTAGTTCCAACCCCAATCATACACATATGGGCTGGCTAATCAAGCTCTTACTAGACTTTCTAGAACCATCCATGCAGGTGTGTTGAGACAAGTTAAAGCTAAAATCTGCTGGACGCCGGCGCTCCAGGACTGAGTTCGGACACCCCTGAGCAAGTTGGTATAGCTGCAGCCCGGAGACCACCAAGTGGGAGGGATTACACCGCAAGTAGGTTGGGTGACCTCCAAGTGGGAGGGACTTAAGCCACAAGTAGGTTGGGTTTAGGTGGTGTAGGTGGAGCAGATATTATATGTAGCCTACTTTTTAACATGCAGTTTATTTTTTTAAATAGTGCCCCATACCTGAAATTGCTTAGGGCCCCCAAATCACTAAGTCTGCCCCTGGTAATACGAAACAAAATAGACTGAAAAATATCAATATATAATATAATATGTAATACATCAATATTACATTGTTGCATATGCACAATTCATGGTGCGCTGACTGGATTCAAATAAGAGCAAACAAATAGCCAACAAAGCACTGGAAAAATGGGGTCATAAAGCAGAATATGACACCTTCAGATACGCGTAATAATATGCGATACAAGCGTTCAGCGTGCATCAAGCGATACATGGTACTAGATATCAAAACACTGTCATCGATCCGCATCGCTGTGCTATCGAACACATGATGCACGCCAATAAAAGCTTCCGTCTGCATTTTTCCCCTCCTCGTCAGGGTTTCTCCAAGCCGTGAAACGCGTTACACGCCCCTTTTAAGGCTACTTCCTCGTGTTTATTTTGGCATGTACTCACTGCGAGTCTGTCTTTGTCCATCTGTGGCGAGCCCTCACATAATTCAGCGAGCAGCTACAAGGAGAGACATTTATGACTTGTGTCAGGCTGGCCTTTGTTGTCCTTTTGTTGAGCTAAAACGCTGGTTAATAGTTATTTCTTGAATCTACTGCCCTACTTTTTGTTACTCTGTCTGGAGCCGCTCACAACGCCATTTTTCCCCCATCTACAGCAGTGCATTTCCGGGATATGAACCATGTGACTGCATTCCGAGCTTCTTATTTTTAGCCATATTCTATACCTTACTGCCATATAGCATAGCAACCGTATTTGTCGACTATGTATAGTGTAATATCCGAACAAGCAGTGTCTCTCAGAGTTAAGTATGGAATTATTCTAAATTATTTATAGAATCGTAGAACTTCTCAAACTGGCTAGAAAAACAAATATGCAAACACTGTGATAATACAGTTGAATACCAAATAATATGGCTAATGTGCCTTTTTTAATCATTAAATTATTAAAAGTACTGTACAAAAGATATAATCTGTCATTTGCAGTAATATATTAGTGTGGGCCTACCAAAAAAAGTCATATAATTTGATATTTATATATTGTATTTTCTCAATATCTATTTGAAACAATAAAGTAGACATATAATATTATTTATAATCTATAAAATCACTTTAGTGAACAATTTGATGTGGACACCAATAGGACATCATTGTCAACATATGTGTATTGGTGTTTACTGATGATTCGTCTGTTTTGAAAGTGTTTTATTGTGTGTCTCTTGAAGAACATTGGTGTTAAAGGACCTGTCAAATGCTTTAAAATGTCAGAGGAAAAATGACATCTATTGACCCTTCGCTAGCCTATAATCTGCTACAACATAGAAAAAATCATGTCTTTTTGTGCATCACATAGAAGGTGGCAGACAAAAACTCTGACACATCTCTGATTTCCTGTCATATTTGCTCATTCCTGCCAGTAAATATATCTGAACAATTGTAACAGGCTGAATAATGATACGATTAATGGAGTTACTTAGTCATTAATGCTGATATAATACCCCTGCAAATTGGTTCCATTTCCTATAATATACTGTCTATGAGTAATATGTCAAAGATGAAGAGTGGTAAGGAAGTGATTGTGACAGTGTCACTCTGTAATGATAGTAAGAAAAAGAAGCAGAATTATTAAAGTTAAATGGTAGGGTTGTACCTGTTGAACATATCAAAATTAAATGTTTAAAACCTTTAAGTTATTACTTTAAATTCACATAATTATGCAAATTTAAAATAATAAATAAAAAGTAACAATAATGTTTAACATAAAATGTAAATGTAAAACATTACTGTCCAACACTATTGAATATGAACGGCTATGTAGAAAAAACTTAAGAGACCGCTTAAAAACTCTCTGGATTTACTAAATTCACAAGGTATTTGTTTGAATAAAACATTCATTTTAGTTTTGTTCTACAATGTTCTGACAGAATTTCTTAGAAATTTCAAATAAAAATATTGTTAATTAAAGCATTTTCCCTCAGAAACTGACAGTCAGAATAATTGAAAAGTTTTCATTTGTTTTTCATTTAAGTAGGTAATTCCAACAAATATTGATTTTCTTATTCTTCTAAAGTAAAACATCTGTATCATGTGAGCTAAGGGTTTAACCTTTAAATGCTCCCTCTGAGCTAAATAATGAGAAAGAACCAAATCTCCTACCACCGGTATGCTGATGACTCTCAGATCTACATAGCCTTACTGCCTAATGACTACAGCCCCACTGACACCCTCTGACAATGCATTGATGAAATTAACAATATGTGCCAAAACTTTCTTCAGTTAAACAAAGAGAAAACTGGAGTATATATAAATATAAATTTGTTTTTAAATTAAAATAATAAAGAAATATAATTAGCAATTTAGAAAAAAATACATATTATCCTCTAACTTATATATAGTCTAACATATAATTTACATATAAGACAATACAGAGACATTTTCAGTTACTCTCTCTCTCTCTCTCTCTCTCTCTCTCTCTCTTTCTATATATATTATATATATATATATATATATATAACCACATGTACGTTTTATGTAGATGGAATGAAATGTTATTATGTAAAATTATGGTGCACTATTATGGTACACTCTTTCAAGGCATGTAAATAATATATTTGTTCACTAGATGGGGCAGTTTCTCCACCCAGACACAAATGTTCACTGCATCAATGCTCTGCCTCAGTCTAACAGCCCTCTTAAGTTTCTGTCCCTTATTAGGAAAAAGGGAATGTACGTCCACTAACAAATATAATTCTCATGCTGACATGATGCTGTTTACACTCTGAGTTATAATGGAGGGTCTCTCAAGCTTGCTCTTGTAGATCAACAGCACCGAGACTTGTCAAACAGACACGTCTCTCCAGATTTTAAAGAGCTCCTTCAAAATACACTCATCATGAAGTAAAGTAAATAACCCTTCTCTTCTCATTACACACCAAATAACCGTGAGACCACTACAAAGTGCAAGACTGTTGAGCTACTTAGACATTTAAAGGGAACCACATTTCTGTTGCTGAGTGGATGAGAGTGAGTGGGTGGAGAAAAAGGGAAGAAACAAGCAGATCTTAAAGTAACAGAAACTGGTGTTTAAAATAGCACAGCGCTTATAGATGGATGAATGAGTGATCAGACTTATATTCTAATGCTTTCTGTATGATAGTCGTTCAAAAAATGCCTATTAAGATTTTTTTTATATTCATATGAATTATTCATTTTTTTCTGATTGGTATTTTATTGTGTGTTAATTGTGATAAAACTGTAGGTCATTGTTTATTTATTATGGGGAAAATAGATTTAGGTGTATTAGACTTTTATTGTTATGTTACTTGAAAAACAAGTAGGGTATGTTGAGCCCTAGAAAATTGATATGATATACAATCAATCTATCAAAGTCCCCACAAAGATATCAAACAAACGTGTGTGTTTGTTTGTGTGCGTTCCTGGTATTCATCACGTTGAGGGTAACAAATGTCCAGAATTTAATATCCGCATCATTCATTCATTAATCTTCTTGTCGGCTCAGTCCCTTTATTAATCTGGAGTCGCCACAGCGGAATGAACCGCCAACTTATCCAGCATATGTTTTACGCAGCGGATGCCCTTCCCATCTCTGGGAAACATCCATACACACTCATTCACACATACACTACGGACAATTTAGCCTTCCCAATTCACCTACCACATGTCTTTGGACTTATGGGGGAAACCAGAGCACCCGGAGGAAACCCACGCAACCACTGGGAGAACATACAAACTCCACACAGAAATGCCAACTGACCCAGACAGGGCTCGAACCAGCAATCTTCTTGCTGTGAGGCGAACATGCTACTCACTACGCCACCGTGGCGCCCTACCCGCATCATATATCACCAATATTTACAAATGTATCTCTTCGTGATATAAAAATTTTGAGTAGATATTTTGGTGCCAAGAAATAAAATTAGAAAATGTAAAAAATTCATTTTTTTTTCTGTGAGGGCTGAATGAAGGGGTAAGGCGGGGGTAAGAACAAGAAAAGACAAATGTAAGAAAAAAACACTATGTCAATACGAAATCCAGATAAAACATGAAAATCCAACATGTGTCTGTGTGTGGTCCTTCACTACATTGTTTATTGTACTGGATATTGTTTTTGATGCCGACAAGTACGTCTCATAAATCATAAAAATTGTGATTGTGTGTGTGTGATGTAAAACAAAATGTGTGTGCAAAACAAAGACACAGTAAACTGATCAAGAAAAGAACGTAAGATGGGGAAAATGTTTTAGGAGAAATATGATAACCGATTAGGGTAAGCTAAAATAGCCCCATACTGACAAACAGGCTAATGTGTTTTATAATGTGTAGAATAGGAGTCAGTTCTTCTATTATGTTTCATATAGGCTATATCTAGAAAGATTAAGATACTAGAAATATTATTTTAACAAGTCTTTAAATAAACAAATGACCATTCTAAAAACAACTGCTTTTCTATTCTCAGTACAAAGTGCTGTATCTCCAACACAAAACACTTTTTTTTTTTTTTACAAAAATTAGCCATAATACACTTTTATAACATCTTATATTATTTCCACTTAATATACTGAAATCGATATCGGCAAACAGTTTTAGAATGTAAAGAGCTGTATCCCCTAATAAAGTACAGTTCCATAACTTATCTGTATTATTAACTCCATTAATTGTAACATCACGTTTAAGACTCCCTTGTCTACTCAGCCTACTCACATATGATGAAGACATTTCGAGTCTGATGGAAGAGCATCAAACACAATACTGTTTTCCTTTGCCATTGCCGGAAAATTAATAATCCACCGTCCTCCAATGGGCTTTGGGTACGTCATTTGGAGGGCGGTCACAATGCAACGTGCTCTCTGTGTACATACGGAATCGGGCGAGCAGTGACTCCGGTAGTTGACATTTATCAGAGGCTGCTTTGTGGCTCAACTCATTCATTTGACCTGGCGTGGGAGCCGACAATTAAAGACAGCAAAAGGGATTCTGACATGCACTTTCAGAAATGTGAGTACGACAACCTTTTATTCATTTTCAGGATCTGTACGACAAAAATGTGATGGATAATATGACGTGAATTGCCTATTAAATGATGGTTTTATGAAATGGTTAAAGAGACAAAAGAGTAAAAACTAGATTACAGTTATTGCAGTAAAACTATCTAGTAACTATTTAATAACAGTACATAATCGAGTTATTACACTAAACGGAGTTTTCTACCTGTGTAAACTCATAAAGAATAATGCTGATACAGAATGATGTTACAGTATCATACAGTATCATGTGTCGTACAGACTGGTTTACGTCTATTAAATAATACGGTAGAGTGAAATGTTAATTGCCTGGGTTTTCAACGTATATGAAGGCAAGTTGTCGACCTATTTCTATAGCCTAGGCTATGATAAGCGTCAACTTAGTCGTTTAAACAAGGCACAAATCAACAAGTCATTTAAACAAGGCATAAGTTATTGAACATCATGTATGGTCGTAACAAAGTGTTGAATGTATTACTACGTTTTTATTTTGCTTTGTACAAAATGTTTTTATGACGTGATTTCAGTGATGTGTGTCCGTTCAAAATAGAATCAGCTCATTTGAATAAAGGATTCCCCAACAACATAGCGCTGTAAGTGACCGATTTCATTTTAACAGCTTTTTGGACAACCCCCCTTGCGAAATTACTCCTCCCTGACTTTCGCTTCCTCTTTAATGGGCGTGGGTCATGTTTTTAAGAATAGAAACACTGTAATGAAAAGAAAACTCAACCAAATTATGCCATTTTTATGAGTGGAACAAATGCCTTGTGGAATAGATAAAGATCGGAATAAATTGTCGCCTTAGATTTTCAGTGAGTAGTTAATAGATGTAGGCTACTGTGTGTGTGCGTGCGTGTGTGTCTATCAGAGCGCTACGGAATCCCCACGAGACTCCCACGCGCGCGTGACTCACTGGTCAGGGTTTTCCGTCTAGAGGTGCGAGGGTATCCCGATCGCTTATGCTTCGGTCATTTTGCTTATGCTTAAGTTTCGGTTATTAAAAGCACAACAATTATGTGTAGGGTAGCCTATAGTGTAATGTCGACCCTCATTGCGTTTGATAAGAAGTGTAGGCCTACTAGTATATTGAGATTTTCTACGATGTGACATTTTCAAGGTCTCTCAAACATCCATAACATTATCACAAGAATCAGCTAATCTTAGTTTACAAATCTAATTTATGAATCTATCACTTCTATGGGAGTTTTGTAAGGAGAATTGGGCTGCTAACATTTCTCCAACATCTTTTAAACATTGTTATAACATTCCTTCCTTAAATTGATGGCTTAAACTAGGCTACCCTATAGCCTAATATTAATAATATATTAATAAAACAAATCAAGTCTAAACTATAAAACTAAGTTTCACCACCATGCAAGTTATGTACAGAGAGCATTGTTAACATTATATATGCTCAAAAATTGTTAACATACCTTTTTAACTAGTTTAGAAATCTTAAACATCTGAGTGTGTTAGTTGATAACCTATAGTGACAATGTCTAGCCCATAGCTTATTTATGAATATTTGCTTCAATAAAAATAGGTTAGGATGATGATCACTTATTTGTAATTTCATATTTTGACAGACATGTGTGGCTTTACTATAATGTCTGATCTTTGTGGATACAATAGAGATACAATGGAAAGTGTTACGCTGTTTTATGATGTAAATGCTTTATATATTTATAACCACTGTAACCCTAGAATGGCTGTGGTCATTTATGACAGTGATATTACTCTGGTAACCCATTGCTTCATGAACTCACTCATGTATCTCCTACACGATGTAAATAAATGATTCATTCTGAGACGTTAGTGCATTACCTCATGAATTTGAATATCTGTCAAAGTCCGTCTTTGTTTTAGCCCTAATTTTTGACTAGTGTATATTCAGAAAGAGCATTTCATCGTATCTTTCTTTACCTTGAGTCATTGAATATGACCACTGTACTGCATGTACATTGATAAGCACCAGTCCAGTATTGTTTGAGATTGTGAGCTTTAAAAATGAACAGGCTGAGAAATGGAGTACTGTGAACTAGAATGGAGAACAAAACAAGAAGAGAGATAAGAAAAGGAATTATCCTCTCGAGGTTTCGGCCAGTGGAATTTCCATGCTGATTAAACCATAGTTGCCTTCCTCTTTTGAATCCCCATCGCCATAAGAATTACATAATGTTTTGGGGAAATCAGTGTTGTTTCCTGTAAAGGAATACCTTACAGAAGGAAACGCTGATGCTAGCTATTGTATTTGTGCAAAAATTAAGAAATTAACCAAAACAGTAATATAATATTTAGGCCTATACATATACAGGCAGAATTGTTATTACATTTAAGAGCTACGTAACTGACATTTTAAAAAGTCAAATGACCTGTAAGTGTTTTCTTCTACATAAAGAACTTTTTAAAAGCACCAATTCAGTTAATATCTCTATTATTTCATCTGTTTTTAATCCCTTGTGGTGAGAAGAGGTATTGCAGCTTAACTGTGCTGTCTAAAGCTGTTTTCAGCTCAGTACTACCACTCCGTGCTACGGCTGGAAGGCGTCATATCTGACTCTGAATCAGTGCGTAGTATCTGTTCATACACCTCTGATGGGCCCCTTGAAGCCTATACACCACACCATAGCAGGAAGATGTGGTTTGACGTGAAAAGCGCAACGGAGTAATGGAAATAGTTACAGAAAAAGTGCTGTGTGAAACAGACGTAGCATTTCTGATGAAGAAGACAGGTAGACGTGACCTCACCACCTCTTTTCCAAATGGAGTGCCTTCCTCACGGGTTAGAGGATGAGCATTATGCTCCTTTGGCGGAAATTTCTTTTCTTATCTCACGTTTGGGGTCAAGATTTTGAAGAAACTTTCCTTCCCTCTGCTCTAGAAGACGTAACCGATGCCTACTGGAAACCTCCGATATTTGCATTCTTTTTGTCTTTTAGTGACTAAGAGTGAGAAAATACATTTATGTGTCATATCAACAGCTGGTATTAAACATGGCACTGGGGGAATCACATTACTGGAGAAATTGATTGGTTTTACCTGAAAACAACAACAATAAATGGGCATCAGCAAGATGTTGATGTTTTACTTGTCTTGATTGCTTTAAAATCACTTTGCAGTTGTAAAATTAAAGGCCTTTTTTATCTGGGATATTATTGAAATAAACATTTCTTCAATTCATTTATTGGTTGAAACTTAAAGTTATGTATTTAGTTCTATTTAATTTTATTCTAATCTATGTTGTTTGCTTGGACAGGATTGTCACTGCTTGTAGTTTTGTCATTATATTATCGTACAATAAATGATATATTTAATGAAAAATAATCTAAGAAAATTGTAAGTTTGGTCTCAATAAATCAATAAAAATGTTGATATTTTACTGCAACTCAAACGTTTGCACTCGAAAATATTTTTTTATGTAAAAAAGTACTTATGCTCACCAAGGTTTTTACTGTAAAGTGATTTAAAAACAAATCTGTTTTCTGTTTTGTTTATTTTAAAATGTGATTTACTTTTGTGATAGTGATTTAGTGATTTTTCTTTTTTTACTACTGAACAATATCTTTGTGAAATGTGCTTCACACAGGTGAGTGGGCTTGACAAACCACCTGCAGAAACACTCTTCTCTTTATAAAAATCTGTCTTAGCACTAACAGTTCCTCTGTGTAATTAGCACTTCTTGTGTGTATTGCCTCTTTTTGTTGAATCGCTGAATGCCTTCTCAATTGTGAGTCGCTTTGGACAAAAGCATCTGCTAAACTGAAGTCAGTTGAAGTCAGACTCTTTAGCCCCCCTGAATTATTTGCCTCCCTGTTTATTCTTTCCCCCAATTTCTGTTTAGCGGAGAGATTTTTCATGTAAATGTATCTGTTGCATCAAAGAAGCAATATACTGGCAAAACCTTTCATGTAGTATTTAAACCTCGTTTGTTAATTACTTATGTTAGGTGTCCTTCGAATGCTTCCTCCCCTGTCAAAGAGATCTTATCATGTAGAATAAGACTGAACATTTTCTCACAGTAAAAGATAATTTTTAGCATATAAAGTTGAAGTCAGAATTGTTAGCCCCCCTGAATTATTTGCCCCCCTGTTTATTCTTTCCCCAATTTCTGATTAGCGGAGATATTTTTTCAACACATTTCTAAACATAATAGTTTTAATAACTCATTTCTAATAGCTGATTTCTTTTATCTTTGCCAAGATGACAGTAAATAATATTTGACTAGATATTTTTCAAGGCTTTTATTAAAGTATAATATTCAGGGTATTATTTTCAATTACTTTTAAAGGCTTAACAAGGTTAATTAGGTTAATTAGGCAGGACAGGGTAATTAGGTAAGTTATTGTATAATGATTGTTTGTTCTGTCGACTATCAAGAAAAAAATAGCTTAAAGGGGCTAATCATTTTGACCTTAAAATGGTCTTTAAAAAATTAAAAAAATGCTTAATAATAAGCAATTAATAATAACAAATGATAATAAGAAGAAAATATTATCAGACATACTATGAAAATTTACTTGCTCTGTTAAACATAATTTGGAAAATATTTGAAAAAGAAATTCAAAAATTCAAAGGGGGGCTAATAATTCTGACTTCAACTGTATGTATGCATGCGTGAGGAAGTCATGATCATGTTCATGATCATCAAACAAAAATGAGCTTGTGGGGTAAAACAGTGCCAGTCTCTGTTATTCATTGAGCTCCATCAGATTAGACACCTTACACCCATAGGAACCTTCTATTGCTTTTGCTGTCGGAGGCTGTTTTTTCTTATGGAAGGATTCAATAAATGATTTAACTTCGAAAAAATGAAAGCTACTTGAGGTGTGCTATATCTCACTTGCTAAAAACGTCTTTACTATAATGTTCTAAAAATCGTCTTTGCTATAAATCTTCGGAGTAAATTCAGAATATATCCCAGTCCTGTACATTATAGCTTCAATAAAGAAAAATCTGTTTCCACAGCTCCCAAGGAAAAGGTGTGTTACCCTCTTCCCACAGTCAAGAAACTCCTAGAGCAGAAGAGAAAGAGAGAAACCTCCACCTCAGCACCTCCATCCTGCTCGACAGCATCTTATACTGCTGGTGGAGCAGCTTCTGTCCCAGTGAGTCAAGCGTAATAAAGTACAAATGTCTTGAGGCTTTAATCGTCCCACAACATTAATCATCCTCCAAATTGATTCCAGCAGGTGTTGGCATCAGTACAATCTCCTACAGCCGGTAAGAATGACCCAATGGGAATTTACATCTCAAAATTGCTATGTTTAGATTCTTAAGAAGATTGTTTTATTTTGCAGGAACCAGTGTGAGCTACACAGAAATGGCAGCAGTTCGATACAACAGATGGGACGTTTCCAGCATTCATCAGGCACATTCCTCCATACAGCAGTGCAGCCCATTCCCATTCATGTCCGGCTCTTCCAGCGCACCAAACTTTACTGGACAGACACTTCCCAGTGGCTACAGCCTGCAACAAATCCAAGACTGCCAGGATGCCCAGACAACACAGCTATACGTAAGAGCCACAGAAATGGTTCTTATATATATATATATACATTCACCTATACCGCATGTTTTGTGGGGGGAAACCAGAGCACCCATGCAAACACGGGAAGAACATGCAAACTCCTCACAGAAATTCCAACTGACCCAGCCAGGGCTCAAACCAGAGACCTTCTTGCTGTGAGGCGATTGTGCTACCCACTGCGCCACTGCAATGTAGATTTACAACGTAGATAGTGTCAAAGCAGCTTGAGAAATAGTAAAGGCCATAGTATTTCAAATTGTGGAACAATTCCAGCAATTCAGGCAGGCAGGAGAGTGGTGTAGAGTGCTGATGTAGTTCTTGTTAAATTGAAACTGCTTCGGTTTAATCTAGTACAAATGATTTTTTTTTAACCGAACTTTAAGGAATGTGCACTGAGAGTGCTGTATAACAAGCAGGACTTTATCATAGCACTGGGTTGAGGTTGTTGCTAAAACCACACATTTTGCCGATTTCTGCATTTCTCTTATTGAAGTTTAACCATCGTGACTGCTGCTTCCCATCTGAAACACTGTTTTGGAGAACATGAAGAGTTGTGCAGTCTGAAATTTTGTTCTAATATGACCATTTTTCCTCAGGCTCCTGTGTGTAGGCTCAGTCATTTTACTTTCATGGCTATGATTAGGTCATTTTCATTGCCTTAGAAGTGAAATAACTGAACATAAACACAGGAGGCTGAAATTTCATACAGCATTTAGAGGTTTTCTTCACATGTTTTCCCAAGCACATATAAACCGCATTTGAAAGAAACATCAACCGCTTTCACACGTCTTTCCAAATTAAAGTCATGCATCACAAGGACACTCTGCAACACTCTTTAAATCAGAGGTGCCCAAACTTTTTCTTATGAAGGGCCAAAAACCAAACATGATTGAGGCTAGAGCGCCAAAGGTAAATATAGTTGCCATGAATAATTTCCTAATTTATTTAATAATGTTTAAAAATGACTAGAAAACACTGCTTTATATTAACTAATACCGTAACGTGATGAACTTACTACAGTAAAAACAAAGCAATCTTATTCATAACAGAATTACACTAGTTTTTACCTTGATTTACTCGCAGATGTCTTCTGCATAGTCCTCTGTCTTTCGAGAGACATTATTTACATTTTTTTAAAAATCTGATTCATTTACAACATTTAATTGAAACATTTAGTTTCAGTTTGCTTTTTTGTAGCTCAGCAATAGGCAAGGCAAGTTTATTTATATAGCACATTTCATACACAGTGGCAATTCAAAGTGCTTTACATAAACAGGAATAAAATTGAAGTATAAGAAAATAAAAACAAATAATAAACAAACAGATAAAAACAGATTAAAATGAGTAAAAACAAGTTATAAAAGAATGAAAAAGAAAAAGAAAGACACAATAGTGCGATCTGTTGGACGTAGCACAGTGCTCATTCAGTAAAGGCACAGCTAAACAGATAAGTTTTCAGTCTTGATTTGAATGTGCCTAATGTTGGAGCACATCTGATCATTTCTGGAAGCTGATTCCAGCAGCGGGGGGCGTAATAGCCGAAAGCAGATTCACCCTGCTTTGACTGAACTCTTGGAATTTCTAATTTATATGATTCTAAAGATCTGAGTGATCTATTAGGTTTGTATTCAGTGAGCATATCTGTAATGTATTGAGGTCCTAGGCCATTTAGTGACTTATAGACAAATAGTAATACTTTAAAATCCATTCTAATAAAACAAACAAAAAAGCTAACGTTAAATTAGAAAACGACGATCTCTGTGTTAAATGCATTCGGCCCCATCATACTCACTCTCCTCTCAGATGGGATGGTGGGCCAAATCAAAGGTCACAATGGGATAACTTTGCCCCGTGGGCCCTACTTTGGGCATCTCTGCTTTAAATGCTTCTTAAAATGCCTTGTGACCCACCTGTTGAGCAACACTGAGCTACAGGGCATTTCACCGTTGAGACCTCAGACCTCAAATAAAGAATATTCTGGATTAATGTTTCACACATCTCATAGTTAACCTGGAGCTAACCCTTAATTGTGTGAATTCAAATGATTTCACACTGTACAGTTCTAAACTATGGATTATTGTCCTTATTTACTGTAAACATTTGTGGTGTCAGTGTCACTGAGGACTTTAAAGGTAAGAATGAAACAATGCCTTATTTCCCCAACTGACACATTTTCTGTTACCGTCTGACATTTCTCTTTATTATATATTATTTACAGTGTCTCTGTGACTATCAAAAACATGTATTATGGCTGTTTTGTTCTGCTTTTTGAACATTCACTGATATATCTCATATGCACCATCAGATCAGTTCTGTAGCACCAGCGTGACCTCTAACTATATTTACTCGCACTGGCAGAAACGCAACTGAAAGAATGCCGGCAGCTAGCTCTCTGCAACTCTCACATGGTCGCCAACTGAAGCTAAGCAGGGCTGCGCCTGGTCAGTACCTGGATGGCAGACCACATGGGAAAGCTAGGTTGCTGCCGGAAGTGTTAGTGAGGCCAGCAAGGGGTGCCCAACCTGCAGTCTGTGTGGGTCCTAACGCCCCAGTATAGTGACGGGGACTCTATACTGCTCAGTGAGCGCCGTCTTTCAGATGAGACGTTATACCGAGGTCCTGAATCTCTGTGGTCGTTAAAAATCCCAGGATGTTCTTCAAAAAAGAGTAGGGGTTTAACCCCGGCATCCTGGCCAAATCTGCCCACTGGCCTCTGCCCATCATGGTCTTCTAACCATCCCCATATCATAATTGGCTTCATCACTCCATCCACCAATCAGCTGGGGTGTGGTGTGCGGTCTGGAGCAAAATGGCTGCCGTCGCGTCATCCAGGTGGATGCTGCACACTGGTGGAGGATGAGGAGATCCCCCCATTGTGTAAAGCGCTTTGAATGCCCAGAAAAGCGCTATATAAATGTAAGGAATTATTATTATTATTATTCAAAGGTAAGGGATAAATAAGGGTTTAGGCTTCTACACGTTACTTGATTTCAGAGGTAAGTTGCGGTTAGGGTTAGGACTAGGGACTCGGGCACAATTACAAATATAATGCACTTTGTAAAAACAGTTTGAGGAATTTTTCAAAGGAAATATGCCAAATGGTCATTTATAGTGAAAAAGAGACCATTAAACCTTAAGCTTAATGAGTCAACAATATATAATATGAGGATGCAAAACACTAGTGCTTTTATGTAACCAAACAGGTCACGTGCTACAATCACACTGCTAAATATGCAAATAAGGATGTTATCTCAAAGATCAGAACTGAACAGTGTTTAAATACTCAGGCTTATTTGTGCAGTATGAAAAGTGAAATCAAATAGCACAAGAGTCAGTTTACCGGTGGCTTATTTAGAGTTTCATTCTTTTATAACCTGTTTTAACACATTTTAATCTGTTTTTACTCATTTGGTAACACTTTATTTTGATGGTCCATTTGAGTATTAGTAGACTGTCTGCTTAATATCTGTGGATGCTGACATTTAACAGTCCTTCAACAGACATTTAACCGACTATAAGAAACTTTGCAAGTACATGTCAATTTACACTAACCCCAACCACAGCCAAACAGTCTACTTATAATCTAATGTGAATTAGTTGGCATGTAGATGCTATGTAACTTAAATTCAACAAACAGACCATCAAAATAAAGTGTGACCACTCATTTTTATTATGTGTGTTTATTTTCTTATACTTTAATTTTATTTCTGTTTATGTAAAGCACTTTGAAGGCCATTGTGTATGAACTGTGCTGTATAAATAAACTTGCCTTGCCTTGCTTTAACTATTTTAAACATGAAAAGTCATAAGGCAGATGAAAAAAAAATCTGACTGTTGTCTTTCTGTTCTCACAGTCTTTAACAGAGTGCCCTGTAACTGCAGCAGTGACTGACCTGACTGGGACGGTCCCAGTTCAGAGCTCAGGCTTGTGTTGGCCATCTGAGTCCCGAGTGGAGGATCACTCAAGCCCGTACAGCCTCCAGGAGTTAAGGCCACAGATGGACATGGTGAAGCTGCAGGAGGCTCGAGTCTTCCTGCAGAACATGGATTACAGCAGAACCACCTGGCAGGACGATGACGGAGACACGTAAGTCAGAGGAACGTTTAATGAACGTGTTCAGATTTACTACTGCAGATAGAAAAAAAGTTTGAAAGTGTGATTTATTGTTGCAGAACTCACTGTTTGCGCAAGCTCAAGAGGTTCTAAACTTTTATTAATGTATTTCTTTTGTTGAACACAAAGCAAGATATTCTGAAGTATGTTCGAAAAATCTACATCCATAGCACTGTGAACAAAATTACTTTGGAAGTCAGTGGCTGTTTTTTTCCAGCATTCTTCAGTATACACAGTTGTGTTCAAAAGAACAAGTGGATAATGGGTAAATGATGGCAGAGTTTTTATTCTTGGGCGAACTATCCCTATAAGTAGACTTTAAAAGAGTACACCACCTAAGATCACTAACTATCATGCTCACCAAAGCAGAAAAAAACAGTAAAAAAAATATGTTGTGAAATATTATTCATTTATTTTTTTCATAGTATATTTCTTTTTCTGATATAATGCTGACTTCTCAGCACCATTACTATCATTTTAATTTGCTTATTTGGCTAAAATGTTTCTTTTTATTTTCACTGTTGATTTCTCTTTTTGGGGGGGTTCATGGTCTACTGTAACAAGCTTCTGTTAAAGTCTTTATTGACTTTTTTCTTCAATAGTATAATTGCTGAAAGATTTTGATCCTATACATTTGGGACTGTTTTAATGAAGTCTTTCCCAAGAAAATGAAGTTGCAAAAGTAAGTCTTTGGCAAATCCTAGTTTCTAGACAAATAATTTTAATAAGACTGCTTAATGATTACTCAGCAAAGCTTTGGTGTGTTGTGGCAGTTCGAAACTTTTGCTAAAACATATTAGTGAGAAATTTATGATAAGTTAAAATGTTTAAACAAATACAATTTAAAATAAAAATGATGGTATGATAACCTTGGATGAAAATATCCCTGTTTCACAGTATTGTGGTTACTGCTCTGAAATATGTTCTTTTAAATGTTTGGGTAAAAAACAACTTTTTCCCCATTTGTTTCGAAAACACAGATTTCTTTACAATTTAAACAACATATTTGGAGATCTTTTCAGCTGAAGATACTGTCTTCCTATAAAAATAGATAAATAAATATAAATAAAAATCTAACATATACCGTAGGAACGATATAGCAGGAATTTTGGTCTGTTTTAAAACCTTGACTTTTCCAAACCGTGGTTGAAAATCAACCATCTTGAAAATGGTCTTCGTCCCATGCCTAATTGTTATTTACAGTTCTAAATTAATTAAACATTCCAAATAATAATAACAATTCTGAAAATTTCACGTTTAAATTTTAAAATTTTCTATTTTAAACTTAAAATCAAAACAAGAAAAAATGATATGATACCAGCATGGGTTGCACTTTATTTTACAGTACATGTACTTACTATGTACTTACAGTAAACACCTACGATAGTACTGGGTCATATAAGCTGTGTGTTAAAGTTGTGTTCAGGGGGAGGTTTAGGGAGAGTACCTAGGTAAAAACCTAGTTGTTACCAGGTAATGTAATAACTACCATCACCAAACAGGACTGTAAAATAAAGTGCACATATCACGAATATAAGCAGTACATTTTAAATGCAACAGACTTCTAAACCATTTGCCCAAACAAGATTCATTCAAATTAGTTCAAATACTGTCCTAATGGAAAGTTCTCAGTTAAATGATCAGCAAAACACCAGTAGTTGCTTCACCAAAAGGGGCCTCAAAGTTCTTAACTAACGAAACCACAGTGTAAGCTTAAGCCTATAAAAAAGTGAGCTTTGCACTTGAAATGAAAACTGAAACTTTGTCTTTCCTCCCTGTTAGCATTTTACATATCTATACTGCCAAAGGCCTGAGGGAATATGCAGTTGCTGCAGCAGAGAAACTTCGTGGACTGGGAAAGCTGGACTCCAAAGAACACAAGGGCAAGGTGAATTTACCAACAAAAGCCAGATAAATCTAATGTGTAACGATTTATGATAATCTGGTTTATTAATGCAGTCACTGACCTTCTGTACTCTTGTATCCCAGACTGCTTTGCTAGTGGCTGTAACTGCCAATCAACCAGACATAGTCCAGGATTTACTCTATCTTGGGGCAGACATCAGCATCTGTGACGTCAACGGTCAGACCGCTCTTCATCTGGCAGCGACTTATGGTTTCCCTCGGGTCATGTGGGTGAGAGAAACACGCCACATGATAATGATTCAGTATTGTAAAAGCATGAATCTAAAAATACTGTGCTTTGATAGGTTCTTCTCCACAGTGGACAGCAAATGGACCTGGAGGCTCGTAATTTTGAAGGTATAAAACTGCACACTGTCTAAACTCTATAAAAGAGATATCCAGCTAGAAATTAAAACGTGCTGATACAGAATAAGTTCACTTCTAAAATAAAAATTACCTGGTGAGTTACTCACCCTCCTTGTCATTATTTAGTCGAAAGGAAATTGAGCTTGCAGGATTTGTCTCCATATAGTGGACTTCTGTAGTGATCAGTGGTTTCAACTTAAAAATTGCAGTTTCAAGGCAGCTTCAAAGGAATATAAATGATTGCACCCAAGGAATAAGGGTCTTATCAAGCAAAACAATTTGTTATTTTCTTTTTATAAAATGCATGTACTTTCATCTAGGGCCAGATGAGCTTTTTTTAAGAAAACAGCATATTGTTTCTCTAAGGAAGACGCTTATTTGTTGGCTTATTTGTTGTGAGTCCTTTGAAGCTGCATTGAAACTGCAAGTCGGTGGTTTAAACCACTTGTCACCATAAAAGTCCTTTATATGAAGATAAATCCATCATGTTTTTTTTTTCTTCAGCTGAAAAAGAAAAGAAAGAAAGAAACAAACTAACTAACTAACTAACTAACTAACTAACTAACTAACTAACTAACTAACTAACTAACTAACTAACTAACATCTTGGATGATATGGGAGTAAATTAGAAGATATTGTTATTCTGGAAATGAACTAATCCCTTAATTCATTCTCCTGTAGACCATAAGATGTAGTTAAATTTCAGCAGAAGCTTAAAGAAAACATTTGGATGAAACTGAACTGTGGTCATTTGTGAATTAGTTAATAAATGTAGTGCTTTTTGAGAGTAAAAAGAACATACAGGCAAAGCAAAATTAAAAGACAAAGGTCTTGATACATTTGAGGCCTTCGAGAGTCTTTCACTTAGTAAGACCTCAATGAAAAACCTCAAATTTAGCTTTGTACAGTTTTTGTTTGTTTTACTCTCAAATTGCAATACTCTTGTTTTACATAAATCACCAGAAACCACAGTTTCAGCTAAAAACTTCTTTAAAGGGGTAGTTCACCCACAAATAATAATTCTGCCATAATTTACTCATCTTTTACTTGTTTCAAACCTTTATGACTTTCTTTTTTCTGATGAACACAAACATCATATTTTGAAAAAATGTTGGAAACCTTTAACCATAGTTTTAACATAGAAATTGTTTGAAGGCAATGGTTACCAGCTTTTAGCTTTTTTCAAAATATCTTTATAGAATATCAGAATGTTTGGGTGAACTATTCAATTCAATTCAAGTTCATTTTCATAGCAATCACAATGATTAAATCAGCTTTACAGAAGGGGCACATTATTGCATTACAAATCAGAAAAGTTAAGGTTATGGATCTTTTTCACATTTTCAGATTCCTCAGTAGAGAAAGTTGTCATAGTTAGGTAAAATTGTTGCACAGTGAATACATTTTTTACTGTTATATTTGCTCAAATAATAAAAGACTTTCAGAAAAAGGAAAAAAAAATGTGTGAGACTGATAACTGTAGTCAGAAGAGAGAACAATGTCAAATTTACAGTCCTGTTCATAGACGCTGCATTAGAAATTCCTTGCATAAGGGGTAATTTGACTTTTGTAACTTGATGCAAGATGATATTATACATTCGTAAATATACATATATACATATGTTTTTTTATCTAAATATTACAAACTTTCAAGAATTTAAGATGCTAATGACTGTTAAACATGTCATAACAGTCTTGTGAAAAGGGTCCATTAGTTACCATAACTTTATTTGTTAATAATAACTTTATCTAATTAACTAGTAACTTACAGTTTTTAACAGTAATCATATATAAACATATATAAACTTCAATCTTCTACTGGATGGTCTGAGGGAGATTAGCACTTAAAGAATAAAAATATCCTGATAAATTACTGACCCCATAATCCAAGATGTTAGTTTTCTTTCTTTCTTCAGCTGATTTTTCTTTATATATTGGACCTCTATAATATCTTAACGAAGAAACAGAAGTCACGTACGTTTTGGATGGTCACAGCGACATGTAAGGAGACGTCTTGGTTTTGTCTTCTGTCTTTAGGTCTGACTCCTCTGCACTGTGCAGTGATTTCTCACAGCGCCACGATGAAGGCTCTAAACGCCTCCTCCTCGGCATGGCTTGCTGATGGCAGTCTGCAAACTCAAGCAGAAGATAAACGCTTGTGCTTGCGGCATCTTATAAACGCTGGAGCTTCAATTCTCAGTCAGGTATACCCTTTAATTTATATTTTCATCACAGTTTAATACCAACAATATTAGGGTCCATTTTAATTCATTTTTGCTAAAGTCGCCTTAGTAGATAGACAGAATTTAGAAAGACTGATGGACAAATTTGTCAGTATGATGAACCACGATAATCACCCTCTTTCATACAGTCCAAGCGGGTGCAAGCTCTTTTAGTGCAAGATTAATTCAACCCCGGTGTCACAGAGAAAGATACAGGAAGTCAGTTTTACCAACAGTGATCAGATTGTATAACCAAAATCATGCTAGATGACTTATGCTGAATTGTAATAGTTATTAGATATGGACAAGTGTCTACTCGTTGTTTTTGGAACTAAGGTGTGCAGTATGTATGTAATTTTATTATTGTTTTTATATATATGTACCTTATTTTATTTATTTTTAGTATGGAAAGCTGCTGTGACGTGAATTTCCCTTTGGGATTAATAAAGTCAACAAACAAACAGAACAACATTAACATACTTTATGGAAAATACCACAATAAAACCATTTAAAAATATTTATTGATGAATCGTATACAGTATATAGAGATAATCAGTCTATTTTTAAAACATTTGGGTCTTGTACCATTTTTTATGGTTTTGAATGAAATTGGTTTTGCTTAGTTTATAAAAATGAAGTATTTTGAACATTGTAAAATATTATTCAAATTTAAAATAGTTGTTTTCTCGTTTGTTTATATTTTTTAAATAAATGTATTTCTGTTATTTACAGCAAAATTGTCATTATTTCCGTTTTTCAGAAGTAATTCTAATATCAGTTCTAAAGAAATCATGACTGAACCCAAACTTTTAAACGGAAGTGTAAATATACAATGATAGCTTCTTCTTTTTTAACATGGTTACTTTTTGTGAAGTTAGCAACAGCAAACACAACTCACCGGTTCTGACATTTACACACTGTGGTATATATTTCCACCATATAGGAATCAAATCTTTCCCAAATGTTCCTCTCAGACAGACAGACAAACAACTGATTTTGTCATTGTTCCGCATAATGCGGTCTCCTTTTGACACACGGGAGGAAACCTCAACCATGCCAGCTTTGAAGCCTCGTCAGTTTCACTTTGTTGACTAATTTGCCTTTTATTCTTTTTCAGGAAATCAAAAGCAACAAGACAGTTCTTCACCTGGCAGTGAAGGAGGGGAATATCCAACTTGTGCGCTTCCTTCTGGGCCATCAGCTCCAAAATATGCAGGAGTTCATCAACTTGAAAGTGAGAGACATATGATGACAACATTATATTGATTTTTGTCATGTACATACGAAATCATATTTAAGTAGCTGATATTACACTCACCTCATGCCACGCGTTATTGCAAAACTATTACAGACTATTGAGTGTGCGAACAAGATGTTTACGATGAACAGCTTACATTTTTTATTGTTGTGTTGTTCATTGGTCCATCAACAAAACAAATTTTGGACTCCTGTTTTGTTCTTGAAAGAATTTAATGAGTTGTTTTGTGAAAGACGTTTTTTTTTACTAATCATTCGAGTAAAAATCCTAAAGGCTGGCTCATAATTAAAGTCATTTCATCCCTAAGTTGTTTGGAACAAACTGGGTAAACAATTCACTCAATTGTTAAAGAAATCATGTTTGAAATTAGAATTTTGTTTTGTTTGTTTTAAACAAATTAGTTTCGTTAAAAAAAACCTGATTCACTTAAAAACTCAATGTGTGTTTCATTCCTGAAAGTTTCTGAACAAATTTTTTAAATGATTCACTGAGTCACTCATAAAAATTAGCTTGAAATTTATTCATTAAAAAATTCTACAATGAATAATTTGAGTGAACGACCCAATGACTCACTCATTAATCCAGTAATTTGCTTCGTACGTGAATTGTTCAGTTTTTGAATTGGATGAATGATTCACACTGAGTTGCTCATAAAGACTAGAGTTTCATTCTTAAGAAAAAAAAAAATTAAACAAATTGGTTGAGCGATTGAATCAGTGACTCACTTATTACAGTAATTTGTTTCCTTTGTGAATGGTCTTTATACTTTTTGAATGAATTGGTTGAGTAAACAACTCATTGGGTCATTCTTTATCACACACTCAGCACAATGCAGCGTCAGGAGTGGCTCGAATGATTTTTGCTAGTTTAGTTTAAGCCCGGCGCTGGTATCATTTTCACATTCTGCACCGCAAGTTGTGTATAATGTAGAATTATTGACATGTTGCTATTATGAGGCAACTGAAGTAGACCACGCCGTTGAACAACTAAAAGCAACTCTAAAGCCATTGGTGCAATTTTTCAAGAGCATATTAGTGACATGCATCTGTAGGTGGGTCCACAACACGTACATGCTGCTTATTACACACACAGGGGCACACAAGCATCTTTTCATATGAACAATTAAAGGATTTAAATGTAAAAGGTGATTATTGTCTACATAAATATATAAAAAATGCTACCTTCTCCCATGCCTTCTTCACTTCAGGGCGCTTTGGTAGAATCTGGCTCATTTGTATCGCAACACATGTCCGATTCCTCACTAGTGAAGCATATATATCGAATGTGACAGCTGTGACCACAATTCACTCTTAAAAGTAATGGGAGATAACTCATCAAGAAAATAAGGACAACCCTTATAGACTGTGCGCCGCACACGCAGACCATTTTTCTTGTTCTTAAAATAGCATTTTTTGCACACACCCTAACCATACACTGATTTCATTCCTTGAGCTTGTGTATTGTTGTAGCCCTTGTATAACTACTGTTGAAATTATCCTTAAAGTTATCATTTATGGTGTGAATAGAACAGCATATGCAAACATGGTTGCCAGATCCTCTGAAAAAACAGTGCAAATCAAGCCAGCCCAGCTGTGTACAGCTTGGCTGAAATTGTGTTCACATTCAGTAGAAAATTGCATGTTCCTGCCTGTGGCAATACTATGAAAGTATCTCAACTCTGCAGGAAAATGGCAAACTTGGCAACACAATGTTCTTCACAGACAAGTCAAGAACAGCAGACCCAGCACCCAAAATAATGTTGTTCACATTATTGCTACATTTATCCTCTAATGAAGTGTGAGACATATAGAGTAAAAAATAAACAAGAGTGCCTATATATCATACTCTGTGTAATGTTTGTCTCCTCTCAGGCTCATGGACACACTGCTCTACACATGGCCGCAGGGCTGCACGGAAATCCGTATCAGGAGGAACTGATCCAGCTGCTGCTGAAACATGGTGCTGATCCCAGCATCCGCAACCTGGAAAATGACCAGCCCGCTCATTTACTGCAGAGCGGAGACAAAGGAGAGAGAGTAAGCAGCCTTTCTTTATTAGCAAGCATTCAGAAGCACTTATGCATACAGTGCCCTACAAACAATTGAGTTGTTCAGTTTGTACTTGTGCTTATTTTAAAAAAATCATGAAGTGAAAAGAATAGAAGTAACACTGGCTGACATTTTCTCTCTCTCTTCCTCAGCTCAAGCTCATCTTGAAGAAGAAAAGTGCCTCCTCTAGGCGGCGTATTGCATCCTTACAGGATCAAGAGTGACTAGGACTGATTTTCAGTTCCGGCGTTCCCCACCTTCTCCAATAGAGATGCAGTTATCTGGATTAAATCACAGTATGCACACCAAACAACAATTTGAAAACATTTTATGGTCACATTATATTATTTACCATTTGGATTTGATTGGCTGAATTAACCTTTGTGCAGATAATTATAATCCAAAGTATACATTCAGTATACATTTTTACACATCCACCCAGCATATATATCTAGAATTAAGCAATGAAAATGAAGTATAGTTGGACTTGGAAAAAAAAAAGTTCAAATATTTTTGAGTTTCTTTCTTCCGTTGAACACAAAGAAATTTTGAAGAATGTTGAAAACCTGCAGTCATAGAAAAGTTATCTGACTAACATCTAGCAGCTATATATGTCTGGAAAAATATTCAAAGGCTTTTACTTTCATAAACAGCGCGGATGTGAATGTGTGCCCAGTGCTCTGATTGGCTGGAGTAGACGTCTCACGTCAGCGCGTTCTAAGCGTGAACACACTCTTTCTAAAAATGTTCCTTCTGCGTTCACACAGTGCAGCTTTCCGGCAAATTACCAGTAATGTTACAATTTCTCTTTCTGGAAAATTGCCGGAACGAATTTACTGGTATTTTCAAAAAGGGCCTGTTCACACATACAGACCTTTCTGGAAAATTGCTGGTAATTTTCCGGAAAGGTCTGTATGTGTGAAAGGGGCTATTGAACACCCTAGCAGGTTTTCCTAGTGCGGAAGTGTGTTTTCATCCTAAGTGAATCTTTTAAAGTTTGCAAAAAATAAAAAAGTTGGGCTGCTTCTGAAACCGCATACGTACGTTCTATACAGTACACTAAAAACAGTATACAAGCCGAGTAGTATGTCAGAATTCATAGAATTCGAAAACCAGTATGCGAGAAGTACCCTTACTACTTACTGACTTACTACTTCCGGCAAGATTTTGAAGTGTGCATCCCATGCACGCTGCGCTATCCCATGATGCCCCGCGAGAGAATTCATGAATGGGAGTGAAGTGACGCAACTGGCGCAGGTAGGTCACGTGACCATGAGAAAATGGCGGATGTAGTACGTCCGAATTCCATTCATACTTCTCACATTCATACTGTATAGAACGTACTTTTCTAACGGCCGAGCAGTACGTTTAAATTCACATGCAGTACCTACTTAGTAGGCGGTTTTGGACGCAGCCTTGGATTTCCTTCAAGTTGTTAGAGTGGCTAACTGTAGTATTGGTAACCTAGTAACCAACAACAAACAAGCCAAATCAGTGGAAACAGCTGATTAATCACATGGATGTAATGTCCGACACATCAGAGTTTGATCTCCCGTTGATCTCTACTTTTGCAAAAAGTCCACCACAATTGAACATAAAAATGTTTTTTTGTACGTCGATTTTCATTTGGAATTTGCCATTTTCATCACGCATTTCTCATGCGATACTTCAAAATGTAGTTGATGGAAACTGTTTGCTGGTTACCAACATTCTTCAATTCTTCAACATTCTGAAGTGTCCAACAGAAAAAGAAAACTCACAAAGTCACCATCTGAAGGTGTTTTATTATATATGTATAAATATGTTTGTATATACATATATAATATTTATTATGGGGGATGAACTGTGCTTTTAAGGCCAGAAAGAGATAAACAGATAAAAAAACTGCCTGTAATGAATCTAGAACATCTCTGGAGAAGGATTGGTTTATCCACAGTATTCTTTTATGAGAAAATTCACAACTTGCATCATTTTGGTATGACAGTGTATTTTTGCAAAGGATCATTAATTGATTCTGTAACATAAAGCTGCTTAACAGTTTATTTAAATGCTGAACATCAGCATTTTACTGAACACTGATTTCAATGAAATCGTCCCAAGGGCTGCAAGAGTCCGTCAAGTTTTACTTTATAAACCATATTGGTTTCTTATATGCTCACTGTAGCAGTGAAATAATCTTTTTTTGTTTCCAATTGTATTTATATGGCTTATGTGTTGCATACTATTCTCTGATCATGTTACTTTCGCTCAGGGGTAAAGATGAGTTATTTATTCAACAGCAGTTCTTTATGTAAAGCACAATTGATTGGATGTGTCATCCTTTCGTGTCTGTGATATTTTGATGAGTCGTATATGAGGGGGTGAAATGTCACGGGCTTCTCAGGTATGAAGGTAGTTTTGTCTTCAAGAATGAAGTTCCAGAATGAAGTCAGTCACCACGTTCATTAATGTGATTTCACGACGTTCATTCAGAAGAGTGAAAGGAAAGATTTTCAATGTGGGGAAATTGTCCGTCTTGTATCAAGACTTCAGATATTAGAGAATGTTGTTGTTTTTGTTGTTGACTCAAACACGTGCATGATTCATTGTGCTAAAGTACCCAGAGTCCCTCTGGAAATTCATGCGAGGGAAAACACACGCTAATGTCTCTTTCTTGTAAAAACAAAGAGATGTTTGTGGATTTATCAGAATTACGTTGAAAACGGTGCACATTTCCTTCCGGTGATTTCATTTGTCAAAATTCGCTGATCAAGTACACTGTACAAAGTATACGACAGTCATCACAACAAATTAATTTGTTACTTAATTTAAGCAGTTAATCTGTTTTTGTTTTTTTAATTATACAAAGTAGACTAGAAAAGCAGGTGATTCAGCTAAAAAAAAAAATCCAGACAGCAATGACTTGATTTGTTTTACAGTTTACACAATATTGCCAACACTTAATAAACGAAACAACTTCTGCATGTATTTGAAGTAGGCCTAGCATTAAATTTTGCTTGATTGTATGTACAACATTTTATATATATATATATATATTGTGTATGAAGAGTAACGTCTGTTGATGATTTGATGTTGCTGTTTTATTCATGAGTATGTGCGTTCTGCATTATACCTCAAGTGACCGAACCAAACTACCTAAAGCTAATCAAAATACAGATCAAAGAAAGAATACATCTCTGTAACTCGGGATGTTTTATTGAGCCAAATGTCTTGGTACAGGACTAATGTTTGGGTGACTAATAAAATACATTTACATACAGTAGTTGTATCCAGTTCTTCATTATGACTGATGTGAATGTTTAGTTGTACTCATTTACTTCACTTCATGATAAACACGCACGCACACCACGACCGACTTGAGTTATTAAGCATTCCCTCAAAAACATGCTGGCTGAAAAGATTCATCATTTCAAAATGATACAGATGCTTTTTGATTCATTAGCGTGAGACACAAACATACATAAATGCGTACATTCAGTTGCAGTTTAATTATTTGATATTCAGTAACACTTAGAGACTAAACATTACTTTCTAAAGTGCTTTCATCGCTGGAAAACATTCAAATGTTCATGCGCTTGAATGGGCGTTTCTCCAGACCCTCTTGAGGTTTTCTTCAGTTGCATTAGTAGCTAGTTTGGTGATTCTGTATTAGATTCAGTTGCACCTTTAGTTCTTAAGGCAAGACCTTTTTGTTCTACCTTAGCCCTCTAGGTTATGTGAAGTTGCAAAATAATTATGTGTTTTTACTGATCTTATAAATGTGTAAACAGAGAAGAATTTTAAAAAGTAATGCATTTTTACTTTACAGGTTGTTTTTCAAGGTGTTACTGGTAATAAGTTACAGAAAAATTAAGAATTCAAATAATAAAGTTACTTCATAATGCATTCGAAACGATTAGAACGTTACACAGTTGTCTTACAGTGTGTTGAAACCTGGCATGCACAAGTTACACAGGTTCGACACGCAACTGTGCGTAATTTCATGCTCAAGTGTTGCGAATTTGCGTTTTATTAAAATGTAAACAAGTATAAATTTCAATTTCATGATATTTGTTTAAACTTTAAACAATATGCTGTTATATTTCAATCATTAATCATTCATTTTTTTAGTCTAGGCCTCATATAATAATCATTAAAGCTATTTATTCATGCATAAATAAAAATAACTGCTGAGCTGTGTGGTGAACTGTGGGACAAAAGGGACATGATTTAGCACAACAGAGCTCCTGTAAGAGCTAAAACACAGCAGTAGATCAGCATTTAGGCTGAGGTTACAAAAAGAGGTCAAGCAGGTTCTGCTCTCCCTCTCATTCCTGTAAGTAACCTTGTGCGTCTGAGCATTTCCTCTCGTTGAAACGGGCCGCTCTGATACGCCATCTGCTTTACACCGTTTGAGGGGGAACTAAACGACAAAAAAAGACATTTATCAAGAGATCAATAAAATATGGTGATATTTCAGAATGTATCCTGAGTTTATGTGTGATTTATTGTACCTTCTGTCTTCGGAGGGCCTTCCACTGGACTAGATCTGTGGTAAGAACAGTCAAAAATATTTTACAAAGCCAAAACCACTCCAGAATATTAAGCAGGCATGCTCATCCACATTAAAGTGCCCCTATTATGCTTTTGAGACATTACCTTACCTACGTTTAGACATGAACATAGAAGGTCTACAATATTTTAGTGATTAAAATGCTCAATGAATAGAGCTAAAGGAGTAGTTTTAAACATTTATAGGTTTCCTTCTTCTGTTGAACATAAAAAAAGATATTTTGAAGAACCTTTTGAAGTAACCATTGACTTCCATAGTAGGAAAAACAAACACCGTGGAAGTCTGTGGTGATAAGACTCTTGAAAATATCTTCATTTGTGCTCAAAAGAAGAAAGGTTTAGAACAAGTGAATGATGAGTAATTGATGAGTAAATTTTCAGCTCTCGGGTGAACGACCCCTTTGATGTCTCCTAAAAGAAAGAGCTGATTTTGAAATGAGTCGTTGGTCATTCCAGCTGCAGATGTTTAACATTTCTTACACTCAAACGGTGAGGTATGCTAGAGTTTTGGCTTATGTTTTAATTTTTTTTTTCTGTTGCTGCAAAAGCAAATCCACTTTGGATGAACTTCCTATGGATTGTTCAGTTGCGTAGGTTTGTTTAAACTGAATTTAAAAAGACAACAACACTTTTAGCACTTATTCACTCAGCATTCACACTGTGATTTCTATGACCAAACTTAAAGAAACAAAAAAGACAACTTTATTACAATGTTAGTTAGTGTAATAAATCGTCACCTTGGAATTATATGGCTCCATTTGTGTTTTGATTGATTTTGAGATAACGAGCTTTAAAGTTTTTGCTTTCCATAGCAAACAGTACATGTGTAACATTTGTTTTTTATATAAAAAGTCTTAAAATGTAAACAACAACAAAAAAATTCCCATAATGTAAATAGGTTCTCCATTAATAAAAAAATGTCATATAGAACCTTATAATTCTAAGGTGACGAAATGCTTCAGTGAATCAAATTTAGGAATTTATTTAAGTTACATTTTATTTACTAAGAAAAGGTATTTGTTTTCAGTGTTTTGGGGGATATTTAGAGTATTCTGACCCACAGTAACCTCTGATTAGCTATTTTACAGGTTTCTCTAGGTCAAACTATGCAGCTAATTTTACTTTACTTTTAGGCTACATGTTGATAAAACCGATTTGTAACTATTTTATGAGAAAATTGTCTTGTGAACACGCTTTTGCTGTAGATCTGCTGGTTTCAGATGGTTTAATTAATTGTTTTCTCACGTAGACTGATTGCATGATAATGCATTCACAATGGTATGAACCTTTATGGGGGGAGGGGGCTTAAATATACATTTATATTATCAGTTTTTTTGTTTTGTTTTTAAGATCAGGGTTTCTTCAAATCAAATTTAAGACTTTTTTAGAGCCTTTAAGACCATTATGAATGAAATTTTAGACTTATACAGGGCTAAACACTAAGTTTTTTTTTTCTAACGGCCCGGCTACTACTGTAAACAGTTTTGTATAAATGGAAGATTATAAAGAGATGTGTTGCTTTAGTTTTCTTTGGCAGATTAGGGAATTTAATTGGTATTTCTTTGCAATAAAAAAACTTAAATTTTAAATTTTAAAAAACAGAAGTTTTGAGATGGATTATAGGTGATTGGGTGTTGGCCAGATTGGGTAGCTTTACTTGGACATATTAAGACCTGTTTAAAAATGTTTAAGGCCTAAAATTTTGTTTTTGAAATGTAAGACGTTTTAAGACCCTGCAGACATCCTGTGAGATACAGATCAGAGAAAGATACTTCTCGTTAATAAAGTGCTGACCACCCATACATCTTGTTTTGAAATCCTTCAGAGGGGATCAATCATTAATTAGGAGGTCAATCCCCTGTAATTTGCTCTGGGAAATCTAAAGAGAGTAGAGACTTAGAGAGAAGAAGTGATGCTGCAATCCACATTCTGAGAACATTAATGTATGGATGTCATATTGAATGAGATCGATGAAATAAAATGAGGAATCTTTAAAACAGCATAAGAAGGGCACTTTAATCAAACGTATTTGGTGTTTCTTAGTTTGCAAGGGCCTGGCGTCATTATATCAATCATCAGGATGACATGCTGAGCGTTTTATTTGTCGGTACACACTGCCTACTCAAAAAAAGAGCTTCATGTCCATTTAGTCATTTGGGAATTTAAAATAAAAACCCCTTTTCATAACATTCCAAAACCATAAGTTTGGTGTTCTGTCAGAGGTCAGGTGCTGTTCTTTAAATGGATAGACAGTGTTGGTGAGCTCAAAGAAGAAGCTAGAGAAGTCTCTTGAGAACCCAATCCACCAGGGGCAGCATTCAAAGATAAAGGAGCTTTCCACGGAGCAGATATGGCACCATCAGTTCCATTATTTATTTATTTTCGTTCAGGACGTTTCCTCATCCAGTATTCGGGTCATTCCACATGCTCAATCAAGGCTGTACATTTATGTGGGATAAAAACTCTTACTTGGATTTTGAGCATTTGCACTTTTTACCTGTCGGGGATAAAACATTTAGAGGAGATGAAATGTGTGATCGAGAGGGACTGCGATTGGAGTCAGCTCAGGTCAGTTTGGAAGAAATGCATTGAGTTTCATTTAAGGGTATGTCTACACAACAACAGTATACTGTACAAAAATCACACACCAACAACAATCATGAAATCAACAAAAAAGTTGCATTATTGTCGTCCACTTGCCTGTAGATTGTTACTGTAAAAAAATAATAAACTTCTTTGGAAAGATATTGTTCCTAACACCAAACTGAGCAACATTTTACTTAGTTGATTTTATGGCAACACACAAGAGGTCAAACTTGTGGTTACAATGTCTGTTAATGGATTAAAGTCCAACAGATTTTAGTTGAAATTGCTGACGTGAAAATAGTAAAAATTGATCAAAGTTTTTTTATTTGCTTAAGAATAAAGCAAAACAAATGGCTGTGGTAAGAACTGTCAAAATGCTATAGTAAGAAGTTGTAAACGGGTTAACAGTAATATTCCTTTATATACTGTATACGTTGAATAACCATAACTGGACTTCTTTTTTATGCTTTATTGCTGAAATAGTATAGTTCTTTTTAGTTTTTAGCAATTTTATACAATAGAGTTTTATGTTTTATGTCTAATTTGATGAATAATGTTTATTGCATTACTTTCGTTGTAATGTAATGTGTGTTACCCGGGTGTTAAGTAGTTGTGTGAATGACACACTGAGGATAAGCTCTTTGTTATACGTACTCATTGTATGATGTTCTATGTGTATGCCTGTGTAACAGTTGTTCTTTTTATACAGTGTACTTTCACATGAAACAAATGACTCAATGGTGTTTTATGTTTTTTTAAGCTAACAGAAGATAGCATTGTCAAAACAACCCCCATTCACACAGATATCAGAAAATGATTCAAAACATTACGAATGATAGCCAGATAGTTGTAGATGACACTTGTTATAGAAACTTGTTAAACAAACTTGCATTTAGTTGTTCAAGCATAAAACGAGATGAAAGACTGTGTAACTGCGAGAGCTGTCAGTAGCAGCTAGCGCAGAAACTCCATTGAAAATACTGGAGTAAAATAAACTGTCGTATTTTAAAGACATGGCAGGGGAAATGTCATTTAATGCAGTGCTTCTTGTGCAGCCAGAGACCCACGTCCTATCGTATATCTATCAGGTAGTGAAGATCACTTATCTTTAAAGAAATCAGATATTAAACGTGCCAATTTTACAATTTAAAGATTGAAGCGCTGAGGCTGGCTGGCTGAAATTAAAAGCCTGTGTGCATATATCCCTTTCCTCAAAAAGCAGTGTAATTAAATGTACAAAGTGTATAACGGGGTAGTTGTGTTGTGCAAACGCACTCAGCTGTTGAGCTAGGTGAACTGAAAGTGTATTTATTTCATTGTTTTAATGACACTTAATGATTCTTGATGACACTTTCACAACTAGAAAATAATCATCCAACACCACAGCCATATGTGCACACATTCAATGAATAGTATGTACTGACGTGAATATGTTAAATACTTACTCAGTGCGATAAGGATCCCACTAACAAACATAACCACAGCTAGGATGACCCCCGTGGTCCGCAACGTCTCATAATCTGAGTTCAGAAAACAACAGTGATGAAATGTTCAACTAACACCATGTTTCAAAAATAAATAGATATTTCAATGCAATAGTTGACTGCTTACCATAATGAAAGGCACTCTGGTCAAAATGAGTGTAAGACCCTGTAAACACATTTAAACACTTTTAACAACAGCGAATCAAAAGAAATGCTTATAACAGGCTTAATAGATGACAGATGAAAACACAGTTGGGTTTCCGGTAGCGCTGCACTGCTGGCGACATGGGCACATGTTGCTGCAAAGTGTAGGTTGAACCGATATAGGAGATCCTTTGTACCAGTTTCAGTGGGTTTACTTAACAACAGTTTATCTTAATTAGCATTAGAACTATTGTAACTACTGGATTTTGTATTGTTTTTATTGTTTGTTTTTAAGGGATGTCTGCAGCAATATGTTGATGCCCAAGGCAAATTTCCTGTCAAGGACATTAAAGTTTTTAACTAACTAACTAATATGTATCGTAGCAAATTGACTGACCATGAAGCAAATTTAAAGGAATACTGAAGGTTATAGTTTAAAAATTAGAATTAATAGGAATACAAAAACACATCAATCTGCTTCATAAGACATGTGTTACCCCCCTGGTAGCGTTGGGGTTAGTTTGGCGATTTTTATAGGATTTATGCACTTTTAGAAGCGTAACTGTGTTTGTCTGAAAGAAGAAAGTCATATACACCAAGGACGGCCTGAGAAATTATGGGGTCATATTCATTTTTGGGTGGACTATTGCTATAAAGGCAATGCAGGGGATGGAGTTCAGCACCATGGACAGATGCTTATTAAATCTATAAATAGAAGAATATCATATTGGACAGAGTCTAATGAGCTCTCAAATAACACGCTTTTCAGCTTAATTACATTCACCCGGCAATCATTTGAAGCTCTAATCACATAAATAGTGATCTCAATTAGCTGTTGAGAATGTAGAAGGCATCTTGAAAACTCAAGTGTTTTCAGCTGAGAGTGTTATTGGGGTTATTGATCAGAGGCGTAATGAGAAGAGGCTGCAGGATCAGCAAATGCCGGTTGGGTGTAACTGCAGACTCCAGTGAGATGGCGAGCGGTCTTTCCTCTAGTGATGTTCAAAAAAGCTGTTGGAAATGCCAATAATCAGAAAGCCTTATATGAGGTGGAAAAAAACACTGTGCATGCGAAAACAACATTTTGATTTCGTTCAGATTTTGCGTTTCTTTTTTAAGGGGGGTCCCTGTACAACTGCCTCTAGCACAGTTCTGCGGTTCTGTACTGCTGAACTTAAGAGGTTTGTTACTACTTAGTCAGCATTTTACAGCAGAGCATTCACTCTTAAAGAGACAGTTCACTCTCAAATGTAACTTGTCATTTTTTTTCACCCTGATATGTTGCTACAAACCTGAATTTAGAAATGAATGAAAAGACAGTCACCTTTCACTTTCATTCATAGAACAATATGCTGTAAAACACTGTCGTTCTGCCTAACATGTTATTTTGTGTTCAACAGAACAGACCAATAAAATTAGAATGTCATTTTAGAAACTAAAATAACGCATTTCTCTGGTGATAACACATTTAAAAAATGTAGCAATAGCTGCAGTACGATAAAATAAGAAATAAAGAATAAACAATTGCAAACATGTATGAATATATAGGCTAATTACATCATGCGGATAAATACTGTAAATACGGAATCATTTTAACAAAATAACGTTCAACAGACTACTGTAGAGTTTAAGGATTAGTGCATGTAATTATTAACAATTATCATTGTTACAGCCCACTCATGACAAACAGCAAAAGTCACATTTTCTCAAAAGTGCATACTGTAAAATTAATGTAATCATGCAGTTGTGTATTTAAAAACAAACACATGCGATAAATAGACAAACCTGTTGAAGCTTCCATGGCTGCAGTGCCGTTTCCAGACAGGGCTTTCTTGTTCTTGTTTGCTGTAATTGAGCACCTTAATGAACAGAGAGCGCTGGTGAAGCACTGCGTCGATGCTGCGCTTAGCAAGTGAAATATTCCGCCTTCTAGCGGCGCAGATCTGTCAGTGCTTTCCTAACACAAAGGGACGATCCCGAGCAACATAAAAATGCAAGTTGGCCAATGCAGGGATACCGAGCCAAACATTTCCCCCCAGTGAATTCATGCACCACAGAAGCCTCAACCAAAACTGCTGCAGCAACTATGGAGGCAGATCAGTCTCAAAATAATAGGCTACATTTACTAAATAACATTTAAACGAGCACAGGACAATTCCAAGCAATTCTTAAATGCACATACCCACATTTATAATATTTACAGTTATGTATTTATAAGGTTATTGAATTGATTTCCATCACATTTATGAATTATGTTATGCTGTTATAAATCATTAAATTTGTGTTTGAAAATCCACAGGCATTTGTGTGCGGTAAACTCAAGCATTCCATGCAAGGCGATTATTAAATGCAGATTCATTTATTCATTCAATTTCCTCTGGATTAGTCCTTTATTCATTAGGGGTTGCCACAGTGGAATGAACCACCAACTCATTCAGCATATGTTTTGTACTTCGAAAGCCCTTACAGCTACAACCTAGTACTGTAAAACATCCATAAACACTCACTCATTCACACTTATACACTACGGCCAATTTAGTTCATTCAATTCACCTATACCGCATGGTTTTGGACTCTAGGGGAAACCGGATTACCTGGAGGAAACACACGTGAACACCAGGAGAACATGCAAACTCCTCACAGAAATGCCAACTGACCCAGTGGGTCATAAATGAATAACATTGTTCATAAATGCGTGATGGAAATCATATGAAGTTATAAATATTTTATTTAGGTAAAAAGCAAATGTGTTATAATTAAGTTAATTATTTAATCCACACAGAAATGCCAACTGGCCCAGCCGGGGATCGAACCAGCGACCGCTGTGAGGCGAACGTGCTACCCACTAGGCCACCGTGGCGCCCTCTGCAGGCTATACAATTTTTTATTTTGTAAATGTAGCCTATTATTTTTTGAGACTGATCTGGCTCCATAGCAACAGGACTGGGAAGGAGAGGGAGGGGGAGGGATGTGGGAAGCGGGATGAACAATAGAAAGATTTCTGGTATAGGTGCATGCTGCACGGTGAGCTTTGAGATAAAGTATTTATATGGGCGGAAACCAAAGCAATTAAATTAATTAATATAAAATCATAGTACTAGGCTATGTGTTTAAGACCGAACGCTTCCATTGGGCTATACTTAAGAAAGAAATTGTAGGATAAAATCGTGGGATAGGACTACTTACACAAGGGGAATGTAATATTACTTATAGGGCAGGCTTTAAAATGACAAAACTCGACGGGACGAACGAGAATAATCTGCAATCAATTGAATTCCATAGATTGTGTTTTACGTTTTTTTATCTTTAGGTAAGGTAACACAAGATCTGTTTTTGAAGTGTTTTCTCAAGTATCTCTTCTGTTTTTGTTCTTAGTTCTTGCATTTATTTGAATCTCCACTCCTGTTAACAATAATCACATTAAATCGCAAGATGGCGCCAAATAGATCCTTTGCACTTGTGGTGCTGTGAAAAAAAGCGCGAATTTAGGTTCATCTGAAGTCCTAAGCTTTTATTTCGCGTTTATAGATTTAAAAATATCTTTGCTTATTGTCACAGATCATAAAATTTTAAAGCCCATAACAATATTTGAATCTAATGTAGCCTAGCTGAAAAGCATGTTCTCCAAAATAAGTTTATGTCTCAATCATGCATTTCATTAAATATGCTAATTACAAACTCCCATTTCAAGATAAAAATAAATAATAAAAATTCTAACATAAAAATAAATGATTTAAAACAAAATATACAGAGCAATACTGTCACTATAGTGAAAGCATTGCCCTAAATAAAAAAAAATTGTAGCATAATATTCTATAAAGACTCTTTGCATACATTTTGATACAATGTATTTTCTAAAATTGTCTCCGTATCAATCTGCACCAAAGTGTTATAACAAATACTATATATCAGAACTGACAAACATTAAGAAAAACTACAAAAATCTGCTAAAAAAATTGTAAGGCATGAAGCAAATTCTTTAATTTTTTTTTATAATAAATCAAATAATAAAAACGTTTTTAATAAATTCCCTTTAATATTACAGAATACTGTATTTAATTATAGAATCAACCATGAATTTCTATTAATTTTACACAAGTATGTGTCTGCACATTGCCCAATTAGAATTAAATGGGTGGTTTACCCCACCAAAAAAACTTCACTTCCAACATGTTCAGTAGCTAACATTTGTTGTTTTCTTAAGCAGAACACTTAATATCTCCCACAGACCAATAATTCGTCTTGAAACCTAGTGTATCAGAGGCACAAAAAGATTGCATTTTTTACACTTTCTCAAAAAAACAATAACAGCTGACCTTTTTAGAAATCACAAAGGATCACTGTTTCAGCTAATAAAAACTTTAATGATACTAAAGACAAAAAGTCACCTCTTGGATGGCCTGAAGAGGAGTAAATTAACAGCTAATTTTCACTTTTGGGTGAGCACTCCAAAGTATTTCAATGACTTTGGTGCTGTTGCGACATCAGCGACACTGCTGCAATATAAACTGCTTCTACTAATATTACTAATTACAGGGTCAACTATTTATAACACTTACTGAGAGACACACCAAGGCAGATGCCAAGCACAAGGGTTACATAAAGAAGATTACATCATTTTCTCAACGACACGTAACAGACATTCTATAGAAATCACTTTATTTCCTACCGTGTACAGCGTGAATGGTTACTTTTGCAAAGTGACAAAACTGGGTGAACAATTTACAAAATATATAAAACAACAACTGTTTTCTGTTGGCTACTAAGCACATACTACTACACACTTCAATTACACGGAGAGCTTAAAAGTACATGACAGAAAGTTGAGGAAAAATCTCAAGTATCAGCTGCTGAATTAGACATTATGGCAAAGTAGTTCTAGCTGAGAATCAAATTTTTTTTTCAAACTCATGTATCCAAGAGATAAAGAAATACTGCCATAAAAGGTAAAAATTGTGATAAACACTACAAAATAACTAAATCCTCAAGTGACCGTTTCTTCTTCCAAATGGTCAAAGTTGTAAGATTTCTCCTTAAAAAGCCATGTTTTCTGTTAAAATTAACCAAAAGGACAGCAGAGAGAAATACAGTTTGAAACATTTATGAAGGTGACATAAGTTCACAGCGAATCCGTGAGTAGAGGCAGTGTCACCTGTATTTGTTCCCTCGGTTTACTTCACTTCGCACCTGCAATAAAAAACATTGTAAATGTCCATTCTTTCAATTACAAATCAAAATGAAATGTAACATTCCTACCTCTGGCTGCCTCTGCATCAATTCCAACTGGCCTGTGAAACAGACGAAGAGGGGGGGGGGGGGGGGGGGGAACAAATCAAAAGATGTAACGTTTACTGAAAAGCAGAGGGAGGGGGAAACCCTGTTTCCACCAGGTATTACTCTTTCTGCTCGCAAGTTATGTGCTGATATGTCAAGTGATTAACCTTATGCTGCTTATTACTACTTGACACAAAACTAAATGCAGCCTACACTAACCTAACCTATTTTCTAGTATTATGCTTTACTCACAAGATGACGCCAAAGCGTCAAGAATAGTGGAAAGACAGATAAGCCTAGATGAGTCTGTGCTGTTAGTTTAATCAGATGTGATCTGAGAATAACAAGCCTTTGAATGTCATGACTGACCAATCAGAATCAAGCATTCCAGAGAGCTTGTAATAATACTAGGTAAAGCATGCGTATACAAATTAGGGCTGCACAATTAATCAAAGGTCATTTTTATGCTCATTTTGTATTAAATCTCCAGCACCTGCTTTCAGATGGAGCAGCGTTTGCTACACTGAGCCATACACTGCATTCCATTGATGGGAGTGAAAGCTTCAAGGGATGAAGGAGCCAAAAAAGCAATTTTTTTGGAATGCACTTCTGAGTCATCTTAACTAGATGATCTTTAACTAGTTGATCTACTGGTTGTTATAAAAAAAAGTCTTGAGTAAAAATAGTACTTTGTGCAGACTGTGCCCTATTTTATTTGTTTTTGTATAATTTGTAAACACTTTTAAATTAGTTTTTGTATGCATTTGTAAACAGTTTTAAATTTGTAACATTTCAAGATGACAGCCGTGATGGTTTTCACTCCAAAGTGCCCTTTGGCTATATATAACATTTGGAATGCACCAACAGTTTACTGACAAGCTACATATTAGGGCAGGGCGATATTGCAAAAATATTCATATTAATCACAATATAATGTTTCCTATCATTCTGTATAGATAAATGTTGAATATTTTTAACAATAAATTTAGGAAACATTTGGGATTTTTTTTTATTTAACCACTTTAATGTACCAACATTACTACGGCAAAAAAGTTTTAATAGTCAAAAACAAAAATATTTAAACAAAATATCTAATTTCTTTATAGTAAAATAAACACAAGTGTTAAAGACCCTCTTAAACTTGATTAAAAAAATGTTACAAAGTTTGTGCAATGGTAAATGTAGATCAACATATGTAAGGTGTCAATAATAAGGATACAGTAAACCTCAAACTCTGTAAACAAACCAAATTATGATAATCAAATCTCAGCTTTCAAGTAGAGGAGCATCATTATTCAAACACATACTGCAATGTTGCAATTTGTCAAGTTGCAGTATGTGTTTGAATAATGATGCTCCTTTACATAAACTTGTATCGGAGTTGCAGCAACAATTTGTTCATTTATCATACTCTGGGGAAAAAGGTGATGGTTGTGTAGTTACGAGAGTGGCTTTTTGTTTTTTTTTTATTGTGCATCCCAGCCACTAGCACCCCAACTAAAAGATTTTTTAGCATGGGGGTAATGGAGTGCAAAAAAATCTTTCAATTGGGGTGCTAGTGGCTGGGATGCACAATAAAAAAAAAACAAAAAGCCACTCTCGTAACTACACAACCATCAACTGTTTCCTCAGAGCATGATAAATGGACAAATCGTTGCTGCAGCTCCGATAAAAGTTTATGGAGAAAATTAAAAAGTACTGCAGTGTTTGGATGCACTGTGTTTGTCAAAGGGTAATTAGTCTACCATTATTACTGAAATGTGTATATTCCATGCAAAGTGCGAAGCAGATTCATTAGTTCCAATTACATAAATTGTGGTGCGCTCGTGGTGTTTAGAAAAGTTCAGATGTTTGTACCTGGAAATTGCACGCGCATCACGTGCGACGCTTGCACAACATGCGCGCGTATTGCAAGTCACACGCCTCAATCGGAAATGACAAACTTACATTCTAAGCTTATTGGCACTGACTATAGCGATTCATAGCGAAACTTCAAACCAAACTTTTTTTTTGCGTTATTGACAATGGTGTTCGGTCAGTTATTTTTCGATATTGCCCAGCCCTACTACACACACATACAAAAAAGTAAAATAATAATAATAATTTTTTTCTTTTTAAAAGCTAAATTTGTCTGTGATTTATGGCTCTGTGTTGCTGCTATATCTGAAAGTATGTGAAAATACATTTTAAAACAAGTTGTTCTCCAAATTCACTTCATAACAAACGAGTGTCTGAAATTAATCCTTAGTCATGATTATTAGTCACGTTGAATCAATAAAAACAGGTAAATTTGATTTTCTTCAGGAGGTGATTTACTACTGATCACAGAGCCATGCTTCCTTCACAAGATGTGCATGACAATTACAACTATTTCGAATTGCGATTTTGGTTTATCATGCAGCCCTAATACAAACTGAAAAATGTATCTCGGGATCACTTCAGTGTAGACACCCTATTTTGGCATGCTTTCACGCAACATGCCATAGCAAAATCACATTCGGTCACTATGTGGAGAGGAGGTGGTCTTTTGTGGCTAATAGAATGCATTACTACATGAGCATTTTTTAAAAATGAAAGCAAATCTAGTCAAGTGTGTTTCTGAACAACTCTGAAAGTGGTTTAATGTGAACTGAAGGTGAACATAATTGACAATTTCTGGGTTAATTTGACAGAAAACTGTGACGCAATGTATGGAACACAGCCCTCTAAAAGAAAGCAGCTAACTGTTGGTCAACAAATGCATGTGGGGAAGATTTCACGCTCACATGATATTGTTGATCATGAGGATTCCTATTTAAATTACTACATTGTCTACGCTGAACAACAACAACTTTGGCAACAGCTTTAAATCTGAATGGCTGGTTGGTGTAAGATCAGATTTCTTCAGCACTTACTTTGACTTGTTCCCTTTGCAGCGGCATTTCCGGCCTGTGGGAAAAAAGTCAGAAGTCAGACAAACACTGGGGATTTTTTGTGATATTTATTCCTCCTGCCGATAGGGCTTGGAACTGTTTAGAAAACAAACTCTTTCTACATTTTCAACTTTGATAACATCTTTTATATAATGTTTTAAAGGATAGTTGTAATTGTTTTTCATAATTTGATTATGATTTATAAATAGCGAATCTTTGTATGCAAATCGTATGTGCTGCTGTCTTGAAGAGGTCTCAGTAGGAGAAGATATAGGAATATATCAAATATAAAAGGGACTGAAAGGGAAAAAATAATAAAGGGACTGTCGTTTTTGTGTGAACTATCACCCGTTGAGTCAATCTGGAATTTTGTGTGTAACGTTCGGGTCAACAGGTTTCTCATTAGTAATTTATGTGGTCGTTTGAGTGGGGAGGGTTCAGAGTAAGGGTGTCAAAGGTTAGACTGGCTGCTTGTCGCTGCACTGGAGAAACACCAGAAGTCATGATGCGGTGTTGGGTATCCATGGTTTAAACTTAGAGGTTATGAAAGGCATGCCGGCCTGCAACCAGTATACCCTCAGTAACCGATATTTGTTTATCTCCGTGTTTGACGACACATTCTTAGACAAACATTTACAAATATATACAGAAAAAAATGGCTCTACACAGATTTCTGAATCTATACACTATATATGGAGTATTTCATTATATATTATATTGTATTATTATACTATATATGGAGCAATATATTGTGTTTTTTAAAGACTTCTTATTCTTATAGTATGCAGATAGCTTGGCACTTACTGACAATGAGGAAAATCCCCATCAGGAAGAGGATCACAGCAAAGACCATACCACCAATCCTCAGAGATTCATAATCTGGAAAGAGGATTCAGAAGAGCGTGTACAAACGTGCATTCTATGCATGCTTGCACTGTATCAGAATATGTTGAAACAATATTTCAATTGGACACATTCCACATAAGCTTAAAGTAAATGTACAACAAAGAAAATGGATGCATTATGGGAAAACAATACACAAGTTAAGATTCACACACTACTAAGCCCTTTTGTAGAAGGTACACATGAAATTCTGCAATACACTAATTTGGCTTTGAATGAATTATTAATTGAATGAATGATTAAACAAGTTACACATATTTGAAGTGTTTGCTTTTTGGATACAATGAAATCCTTTTTATTCTTCCCCAAATATGGCATAATTACAATGTTTTTGTTATTCAATTTTGTCTGGATTTAATAATACTGAACTCTAGTATCTCATTTTTGGGCCGCTTGAGTTTCTGGATGTCCATAATAGGACAATATATTGTAATATAATATATTCTTCAGAGCAGATTTGGAGATGAAGTCCTGTGATATCTATTCTTTTAGATGTATTATACAGAGTTTTTTGCACTTCAATATTCAAAGACTCTCACTCAAAAAAGTATTTTTGCTGGTTGTTCAAACTACTCATTCAAAATGAGCTGAATCAACACAATTCTTGAGTTTCTTAGGGGGGACAACTTAATTGCTTTATGTTTAACACACTTAAATTGGCAAAAACAAATAAGTCAGGTTAACTGATTTGTGTTGGGACAACATGAAGGAATTGTGTGGAACCCAGCATTTTTTACAATGCTGGTTAAGATTCAGAGAATCTGGTCCACATTGCAAAGTCTTTAGGTATACACTGTTATTTTAGAATTATTAATCTGAACTTTGACAATTTATGTGCCATTCCATTTATCTGTTATACAGCTAATTCAATTTCAGGGGCCTGTAATTTCCAAGTCACTGTATTTATCCATGTTTTCCATACAATAGACATTATTGGCCACTAATATATAGTATTTTGTAATACTAGATAACATAAGATACTTGTTGATAATTGAATGACAGAAAAAAAATAAAATCACACAAATGCAAATTCCATTTGGGCTTGTTAATGAGTGTTAAAGCAAACAAAATATGTGCAAACAATCTACTGCGCACAGCAGGAAAAAAAGTTGACAGCATACAAGATTTCTTTTTTTTGCACTGTACTTCTAATTGTAAATGGGACAGATCGAGTAGAGACAATAAACTGGTCAAACGAACTAAATTTGGGAATTTGTAGTGTAGATGTCATATTCTAACTGACATGCTTTTCAAAAGTCTATCTAAGTCCTGTGGGAATGTTTTCCATCTATTTTGGAAAAACAGAAGGGGAAACGCAAATCTTCCCAGATGTTTCCTGAGCAGGGTGATGCACTTTGGCCCCAAAAGCCCTTCTTAATACAACACACTATGGGAAACAGCAAAATGCAGCTGAACACCTATAATAAAATGACTCGCTGCTCACAATACATTGAAAAACAAATGCCTCTATGCGTGATAATAGCTGTATTCTACACACTAGTTCTTTCCCCCCAGTTTGAGCTTTATGAAGTCAACCAAGAGATTTCCTTAATCCATATAAGTATGTGTACACTGCCTAAGCAGCTATAGTCCATCTATACTCACCATAATGAAATGGCTTGTCGTACTCTGGTGGGAGAAAAAAAAATGAAAAATGTCTAGAGTCAGAGCTCAGTAAAGCTGAAAAAGAATTTAGATACTGATAGCAATGTATAATGGTAAGAAAATTGAATATGATAATGACAACACTCGAGTCCCGAAACATAAAAAGAAACCCATGTAATATTCTATATTATATATACACAAGCCATTTCTCAAATACAAAATCCTATACACCAACTGATACTGTATGGAATGTACAGTAAGCGGATAAAAGCTTTCTGACTTGTGACTCCATAAACAGTTTTTTCACAACTGCTGTGAACTAAAAGCTTATTTACACAGTATTTAAACCAACTATGGAACGGCTACAATGTTAATAAGCCAATAAGACATTCAGTTAAGGCAAAACTGGTTGCACGCTTAGATACTTACCGTGAATATCGTCCATTTTGGAGGCTAAAGGGGAGAGAAAAAAAGGCAGAAATGTTACATTTATGCCAGCCAAACACAAACAAAACTAAATACAGATTCTGTTCTAAGCTCTTTCAGAGGATGGAAAAAATAATTAAATCAATAAAAAGTGCAATTTCCTTAAATTTAAAAATGAAACCTAGTGATTCTAATACTACATCAAATATGTAAACAATCAGCTAAATGTTCAGTGCACTGTGATGTTAAAGGTCACTATGGGTGCACAAACTATGAGTAAGTGTTTGGACAGACACAATTAAAGCCATTAAAACACACTAAAATTACAGCAATCTCTTTAAAAAGCATGTGCACAAGCAAGGAAGGTACAATTAATTCTCACACAGTAGCAGCTTCATGTGAATATGCAACTTAAAAAGTATTTTCAACTTCTTCTATTCAAGATTATTTGTATAGCGCTTTTTACAATAATTACTGTTTTAAAGCAGCTTTACAAAAGATCCATATAAGAAATAAGATATATTAAAAAGCTATTTTAAGAACACCTCTCTTAAAGAACTACTCTCTTTTTATATAAGACATTCACCATTTTGGTCACAAATTTCTTTGTGCAAAGACAGCAGACATAGATGTTTTTAAAGAGTCTTTTCAGAGGAGCTGCTCTCTGTAAACAAGAATGTTGAAGGCATCGCTCCAAATCTCCAATTAAACATTATGAATGGTCTGATTGTAAGACTGGTTATCCGTAATGATCTCTCTCTCTCTCTCCCTGTGTTCCTTTGAAAAAACAATGGACAAAGCACTGATGCAAATACTTTCACATTCCGGTGTGCAAAAAAACAATATTTATTGCTGCATGTTTATGTGTTCTGTATTTACACGAGTTCACGCTGGTCATTCCAAGTCCTGTGCTTAAATTGCGCGTTTAAATGTTTGTCTTGGCAACAACACAAGCTAAGAGTCTGAGAATGCAGCAGTTCTTCCAAAAATCCAAAGGAAAGTTGGATTTGTGGTACTGCGTTTAAAAAAAAGGTGGACAATTCTCATTGGAAAACAAACACTTCAATGGTTAAACTTAATTATTATCATCAGGTCAATCAATCTTAAAGTACTCTTCCTGTCGAAACTTGCTACAAACGGTGTAGAAGAACTGCATGTACCCAAGTGTAGATACAACATGAGCTGCGTTGGCACACATGTAAAACTCTCAAGCCTCGTGGTGTGAGAGTACTGTTACTTCATGAGCTTTTCAGAAAAACCCTTCAGGGAAAGGTGTAATCACTGGCAGAAACAAGACACGGTGCAACCGTTTAACAAAGGATGCCATAAACACGAAAAGCCAAAACTGCACAAACGGCTCCAGTAACAGAAAAAAACACAGTCGATTCAAGTTATTAAACATAAACAGACACGTTCTATTAATGAAAACAAACACGATGCAAATCAGCATCAGACAGTAGCACAGAAAACTTGAAAATCAGCTTTTTTATCACTCACATCACAAATGCCTCTAACTTTCTACACACTTACCTGGCATTTCCCTGCCAAAAGCTGATCCTGCATACAGTACATGCACACATTTAGTTACTCTAGAGAAAAGTCTGTGTGGGACAGTCCTTTTCATATGTTATTGTCTAATGTTATTATTTGAATAACATTAGACAAATAATGAATAATACATTTATTAGGAGGATTTATACTTGACATCAAAACATTAATTTCTCAGAGCAGCATAGAAAATGTTTCTTTAAAGCAATTCAAAGAAACCAGTAGAGCAAATACAGAACAAAAGCAATAGCACTCACCCAAAGCTGGAGCGAAGAAGGACAAAAGCGCTGCAGCAACACAAAGTTCCATCTTGTCTGAAAAAAAAAAGAAAAAAGAAAAACAAGCGAGTGTGAGACACTGGGCTATCTTGAGTCTATGCTACATTTTACACACATACTTGAGTTCTTGTGGGAAGCTATAATCCTGACTAAAGAAGTCTCGCTTCCCTCATACTACTTGAAAATTAAGTTTCTTTTCAGCTATAAATTGAAGCACTAGATCTGGCATTTGTTAATGCCTTTGCTTTTGGACATAAGGTGTTTCCAGTTGTAGTGTTCAAACCATAAGAACTTAGAAAGATGGTTTAGGGTGAGTATCTTAACTAAGAACCGTAGGAGACACACACAAAGTTTTGATTTATGTTTTGCAAATGAACTTAGAGCACATCAATGCTAAGTACTGATCCATAGGTTTGTATTGTGTGCATAAATGTGACTGTATTCTTATAGGTTTAGTTGTTAGTTTCATCAGGATTTCCTCTCACACAAATGAAAATCAGCTTTAATGAGAAGCATTTCTAATGCCTTTATTGAACTGTAATGACTCACATTGTAAATATGATGTGGAAAAAATGTGTTTATGCAGTGTTTATGGTCACGTCTTGTGACATCACTTCCTGTTTTTGTTTTTTGGACAAAAATCTAACTTGGAAAGTGTGAAAACACTCTTAATTCACACATTGTTTCTATGAGCTACAGATGAGCTGCACAAAAAGGATCTCTTTCAGTACCTCAGCATGTTTCTGTCTACGGGTGCTAGGAATGGCGAAAGGGCTCTATTTTTGGATGTCCACCTCAAAACGGTGGGATAAGGAGCCCCTGGGACATGGCTGTGGGGTGTGGCATTTCCAAGTGATATTTGGTAAGTGGCTTACGTAAGTGAGCGTTTTAGCTGTAACTCCAAAACACATACCAGAAAACAAACTCAAAAACTCAAAATGACTGCTTCGAGTTAAGTATCTCTGCCAAACAATTTAGATTAAACCCAATTTAATGTGCACAGAAAGACCCCGGTACAAGAGCAAACTAGTCCACAGATGTGTGACTTACATTACCACACATGATAAATATTGAGGAGGAGGAGCCCATATGCTCTACAATTGTGGCACCAAGACACAGAAAACCCCCTCCCCCAGAATAACCCACTTTCGTGGGTTTTCGCTGAATCTCTGGTGGTCGCAGAAAAGCTTTTTTTTTCATTTAATACAAGTAATCCTGTACTCCAGCAACCCTTCTAACGAGAACGCGATTAAAAACGTGAAACGGGCTCTGCAAAACAACGCCAAGGAGCAGTAATGTGATATAGCCTATGGTCACGTGCTCCAGCTGTCGATATAATCAAAATTCTTGTGAATGCTCAACAAAGGAAGAGGAATCAACCAATTAAAAAAATAATCAATGCTGCAGGAATACAAACAGCACGTGACAATATTAATCACCTGCATTTGTTCAGATCGATTAGAACATCTCACAAACAGAAACCATTTAGAAAGAGCCATGTGGTAGTTTTGCAAAAGCTCTTGCGCTAAGTAATCACTCATTTAACTTTAAAACAAATGCAAAGCGCGTGGAAAGTCTTACCAGCTTGTTGATCCAGACAAAAAGAAAATCCCTCGGGCAAACCAAAAGGAAATCTTTTGACGACACTCTGTGAAAATTTCTATAGAATGAGATGGAAAAAAATCTTCTTGTATGATTTAAAAAAGCTATGCTGTAAACCGTGAGCTGCCTAGAATCATAGTTGTGGTCATGACACCACACGTATAAACATTTAGTGATGTTCGAACGCGCGCCCGTGTAGAGGAGCAAGACTCCGCCCTTCCCAGTTTATCATCGCTGCACGGCAGACCTCTGACCCATAAGTGGATTCAGGCAAGGAATCGACCTTTAAAGGCATTTCTATAGGATTTATTCAGGGCGCAATCTCGTTTGTTTAGTACATCAGTAAACAGAGACCCTAGGATGTGTGAGCTTTGTTCTGAGCGATTGATTGAGAGCCTTTGTCAGAGATACTATACTTATAGATATTCTACATCAGAGATGCTCTACGTATAAGACAATGATGAGTTATACTGACCTTAAGATGTTTACCATAGTTTTCAGGGGAAGCGCTGCTCTATCTTAACCATGCTATATTAAGCACATATACTACCTTAAAAGAACAAGGTTTCACTGGTTTCTATCACTTAAGTGATTTTTTTTTATTTGTCCAAAATCAGCCTCTACAATCCACTGTTGCTATGGTTACCCCATCATTCCAATGTAATTTCGGCCAGCTAAAGGTGTGGTCCATTATTGCCATATTTCAGTCAAAAAAAAATGTCATCAGTCATTACTGATGGCCAGAGTCACCGATTTGGAAATGAGAAATGCATGGGATACTCCCAATGTCTGGATTGAGTGGATGCAAAGTAATGTGATTCATTCATGAACTTTTACAGAAAGTTCAATCAAATTGTTTCTATTTTATGTTGACATTTTGTACTGAGAAGTCAAAAGTTCACGTCAAAATTAAAAGGATGTGTTGTTGTGGTCCAGATTTCTTGATTCTTTCAATATAGACCAAAAAAGAAAATGTTGTCCTTTAAAATATAAAGGGGTCCATCAAACTCACAAACGAAGATCTGCGGCAAAGAGATGTATTGCTGTTGCCTGTATGGAACTGTATTCTGTAACATTACAATCATGTCAAGAAAACAGCTGTGTTTTTCGGTCTCTTGAGGTCACATCTTGTGACATCAAGCCCTGGTTTTGGTTTGTTTACTCTCTGTTGTGTGTTGATGTTTCAGTCAAAAATCACCAGAGTTGGTGTGGAAGTAGACTGGTTTCTGTATTGCCTCCTGCAGTTTGGTGCACACCGGCTGGCATTATTTACACTTAGCCAAATGAACCACACTAACAGAGAAATCTTATTTGTTTTCATGCAAACTTGCAAAATCTGAATGCACCCTTGTATGTTTTGTGAGCAGAAAGCCTAGATCTTGGATTGAGTAGAATCTGAGACAAATGACAATGATCATAGTCTCTTCACAGTTTACAAGCATCTCATAGAATTCCACAAATTCCAGAGATAGTTTTTTTGCACAATACCCAGGGGCTTAACACAAAATAAAGGGAGTGCTTGGAACTCATTCCTTTGTAGGGAGTATGACTGTTGCGCCACACATTTGTCACTTTTTGATAAAGAGTACTGTGTTCTCAAAGTCCTTTGAAATAATTTAACCATTTGGCTTTATCAACAGGCTGCTTTTGGTGTTTTTCTTTCAGTAAGCAGATTCATAATCAAACGCACGCAACAAAATAATAAATATATAACAAGTCTGCTGTTTTACAGAAATGCTCATGGTGGCGCACTTCAACCAATGCACAGCTGTAACAGAACTTGGAAGAAAGTAAAGTATGTACTGACACTTTTCCAACACTGAGGTGCAGCAAAACACCCTGTACCATGTCTTCCCTTTTTGATGACTGGTACAGCCAAACGAGTGAATTACAAGAGAAAATGTGTTATCATTAGGTCACAACCAAACAGTAAAATGGAGAGGAGTAAAAAAAGCTCTCTCTCTCTCTAGAAAGTAGTCTCCCCAAGTTGATTTTACTTAAACTAAATATTTTATTTGAATTTTTCATCTGATTTGATATGGTAGTCACCTTTCATTTTAAGGTGTTGTTATATTAGATCAATTTCAAGTGCCAATAATGTGTATGAATAAAGCGCTGCACTTCAAACCAGAAAGCCTTCTGTTGGTCTGTGTAGTTAATTTAAGTAAATAACTGGAACACATATAAAAGCTGGACCAAAATGTGACTATTTTGGTTTTGGAAAATGTGTTAATATTAGGATAAGAAGATTTTTTTTGTCTCATTCATCTTTGCCATCTTAATTGCCTTCTCAGCTTTTGCCTACTCTAATGTTTTGGGAGAAAATATATATATAGGGGTTATATTTTGCCTGTTGTTTTAATTATTAATTTACTCATTTTAATTACTACTGCACCTTTAATAAAAACATTCCAAATGCTAAGATAATTTGTTAGTTATTCTTAGCACGAACAGGCCATATTCACGATTATTTTATTGATAACTTTGATAGTCTATAGTTGACATAAAGTCTTTGTCTCATGACTGTACAACAGTCTTCAACAAACAGTAAAACGTTTTCGAAACATTTTAAATAGAGCTGATTATTCTATGACATAACAGTTCAAAACACCTCAATCCAACAACTATTTGTTCCTGCCTGTCTTAAATAACATGTTTAGTGTGCACTAGGGCTGCATTGCAACGGCCTCACCTGCCTCCCCTGACCGCACGTCCCTGGGCTGCATGATATTGGAAAAAATGATATTTTTGATATTGTGATATAGAATTTTTCTGCAATAATATTGTGATATGAATACAATTTCACAAGACGGTTTGAATAGCACTATTTGATGGTTTTTCTATTTTGACAGTGTTTAGGTACAGAAATAAAATTATCAGAATGCAAACAAATGCTTTCCTTTCTTTGCATGGTCTCATTTCAAGTCAAAGTATCTAAAATTCATGGATCAAGTAGAAATTTAGTTGTTTCCCCTCCACATAAAAGTCAAAATTAAGAGTTTTTCCTTAAAACAAGCAAAATGATCAGCCAATGGGGTAAGTAAAGTATTGATAAGGTATTTGGACTAGAAGCAAGACAAAAAAAAAAGAAAAACATTTTTGCATAAATCATATAAATTCTCTACAAATAATTGAACACAATCTTTGTTATGCTCCATGAATTGAAGTGAACTGAATGAACTTAATTGGCCGTAGTGTGTGTGAATGAGTGTGTATGGATGTTTCCCAGTACTGGCTTGCAGCTTGAGGAGCATTCGCTGTGTAATACATATGCTGGATAGTTTGGTGGTTCATTCCACTGTGGTGACCCCTGATGAATAAAGGGCTTAAGTTCAAGGAAAATGAATAAATGAATAATCTGTTACACCTCCAAACATCATATTTTTTGTGCCCACATATTTTAAAAACTCCCTTGAAGTGCTCAAACACAGCCTTTAAAACATGTACATGATAAACTTTCCCTCTGTTGTGGTTAAAGTTAGCAGTGACTCTACAAACTGCGTGTGCTCTGTAGCTCCTGATAAACTGTAATTTCATACATTTCATATCTTGCAGTGTGAGTATTGCTGATGCGCACATTGCGGTATCGATGCTGAAACGATATATTGTGCAGCCCTGGTGTGCACCTCATCTCTTTAAATGCAAATGAGCAGTTGCTTCCCAAAACTGTCAACATTCAAGATATTAGGGGAATTAAGTAACAGCCCTTACTGATATAGACAAAAACTCCTTTTGGGATGTATCACTAACATGATAAAATGATTGTATTGGTAACCTCACCAGCAGTAAACAAGGCACCAGCAGCAGAAGGAGCTGATCAGTCAGGTGGATGTAATGTTTGCCTTCAATTGTGCCTGCAGCTGTACACACTGTGCGTACCCACCATAACAGGGTGTGAATACATAATTTAAATTGATTATTAAACAATAATCACTGGTATCTTGACAAAGCTGTGTTTTAAAGTATGTGTTTTAAAGCTGTGTCGACATGTGTTTTAAAGTATGTAGCCTACTTGCATGGTGAGAGATGGGTAAAGAAATCTATTGGCTTTAGTTTTGCTGGCAGTTTTTCCTGCACACTAAAAAATACAATTTAGATAGCTAAGATTGTTTAAAACAAGGTTCAAAATGAGTAAACGCTCTTTAAAACAGCTAAACTTAACTGAGACATTTGCCAAAAGGCCTAATTAATAAGAGAAATATTGATCCCCCACACAGGGAGGAGACCGCAGACTCATCAGCACCTGAGCCAGGGGAACTCCAGGCCTGTGTTTCTTTCATCGGACGATTCAGGTCCAGCTGCCAGCTGCGCAGCTTCCTCGCATGGAACTGCTATCACTCAAGGAGGTCTTTTAAACAATTTTATCTGACAGACTGGCACAAATAAGCATCTCCATTCTCACGAGTTTCTGAGTTCTCTCACGCTTCCAACCAAGTTTGTTCTCACAAGGTAATCTGGCGGCAAGGTTAGGTGAGGGAGTGTTTAAGCAGCCCTGGCAGGAAAATATAAATGTCGATTTCAAAGAAAATATCTTAATATAAATAAGGAAACATAAGTTTAATCCTATCAATGTCATAACGAATGGCCATAAATAATGTAGCCTTTGACAGCAAGCATCAGTGTTTCTTGAGATTGAAATAAGAATAAGGGATAATGTGGTGGGGCGGTGCTGGATATGTACATACCTTAGAATAAAATCCTGCAGGCACCCCTGTTCGCCACGTCAGTATTTGGGAACCTGTGGCCTAATCAGAAATCACAAATCAAGATGTTTAGAGGAAATCTGAGAGCTCCCTCATCCTCCATAGGCATCAACAGTCCCAACTTGTTCAAAGTCCAGAAATATACACCAAAACAGACCATACACAACACATCATTCAATATATTATCAAACTAGTTATCACACAAAGAGTTTATTCAACAGTTTCTTCTCCTCAGTGTCAGTATATGGTGTGCATTCATGAGCAATATGCTCTGTATGCATATTGTGCTCAGATGTGCTGCTGACTTATACCTTGGCTGTGCCTGTGCGCCTTGTTTCCAGCTGAGAAAGTTGCATGAGGGCATGCAGGGTAAATCAGTTCTCTTGAACGCACACCCTATACTGACACTGAGGAGAAACTGTTGAACAAAGTCAGTACTTTTGTTTTATGTGTGCACAAAAGAATTCCTGCATCTTTATACTGTAATATTCCTGAACCACTAAAGACATGGAATGTTTTGACAATGTTTTTGGTACATTTCTGGACTTTAAGAGAAATTAATTCATAAACTAATTTCGAGGTTTACATGCTTGTGATTTACCACAGCTGGTCTCACATCAACTAATCATGATCCCCCAATAATATGATTCCCCATTTACTATAAATAACAATTTCACTCCACAGTTATCTTCGTATGGAAGAACCCTCCCCCCCTCCTTTTCTTAGATCGGGCGCCATGGCAGCCCAGTGGTTAGCACTGTTTCCCCACAGCAAGAACACTGCCAGCCCCGGTCCTTGCAAGGCTGGTGGGTGTTTCTGTGCGGAGTTTGTATGTTCTCCCCGTGTCCGCATGGGCTTCCCCCGGGTCCTCCGGTTTCCTCCCACCATCCAAAGATATATATTGTTTCATAACAGTTTAAGCAATTTAGGCACTTGTCTCCCTTCCTCCTCAAGTGTTCCCTAGGTCTACCTGAGCTCAAGCTTCCCTCTCGCTTTACGAATGGAGGGGAGCCCTGGGCTCGAGGATCCCTTGAGCTCAAAGCTCTCTCCTGGCACAGCATGCCAAACAAGCTTATATTAAATCACCAGCTAAGTGTGAACTCTTGAAATTAGTCCGTATAATTGCCCTCACAGCTCTCCAATGTTATCCAAACTATCTAAATTTGTGTTTTGAAAATGAATGAAGGTCGCAGGGGTTTGGAATAACATGAGGGTGAGTAAGTAATGACAGAATTGTCACTTTTGGATTAACTATCCCTTTAAAACAGTGTGATGGAAACCCAGCATTAAGCTCAAATACCAACACTACACACAAAAACAAAATGAAAGTGTCAACGGAACACATTTAACGGGTAAACATTTATTAAAACTATCTGAATGACATATTTTACACTAGTTTAAATGTACTGTACATACAAACTGATATATAATGCCCTTTGTTTCTGACAGTGATGCACCTGTTCAAAAGCTCCTATATTAATTCAAGCTGCACTCTTCAGTTGTGTTTTGTTTTCCCGAATGCAGGAAGAGGTCAGTGTCGACAGTGTCTCGCTCCAGAAATAGGCTGTGACGTCAGAGTGTGAAGTGAGCAGGTGTGCCCTTGTCCAACACCGGGTCATTGTTACAGCAGCAGTCTGTGTGTGTGTGTGTGTGTGTGTGTGTGTGTGTGTGTGTGTGTGTGT
>CAIGQQ010037975.1:2679806-2697468 GCA_903798035.1 Danio albolineatus | reverse complement strand
ATGTGCAACGTCCCAGTCAGTGTTTTGTTTTGATTGGTCTGTTTTTTTTTAACTGGGATTATATACTCAAAGCACTTACAGGAGGAAACAATAGTTCTTGCGGCTCACAGTATGTAATTATCATGTACTGAACTCTTATTTTTCAGCTATGTCTAGGTTTATCTAGATTTTCATTCCATGGTACCTTTAGGTCAATATGACTCAAAGATAGTTTGATTCAACTTTAAAAAATTAAGAAAACCATGTAATTTTTACAATGTAGTAAAAAACATACTGTATTCATAGTTTTACATTAAACATTATTTTACATTATTCGTACTTTACACTAAATCTGCTATTAGGAGTAGATTAAACCCTCATGTGGCCACTCGTGGTCCCATTACAAAACCTAATTTAAAAAATATAATACAAGTCGTTGTGTGGACATGTTCTCAAAAACAGAAACTGATTTTTTTTTTGAGGAACTGAATCCACAAAGTGCTGTGTTGCAACACTGCAACATTTATTAAAGTAAAGAAAAGTAGTACCTAGTGGCTCAGGAAGTTTCTGAACATTAAACATACAGACACTGTAAAGAAATGTCTAAAAAGGTATGGCAGATACTTCATTGCAGCACATAGGAAATTGGTGAGTTTTATTTTCTATCTTATTTCATTCTTGGTTTGCAGAAATGTGGCCTGGATATCATTCAGCGTTCCCTCTTTTAAGACTTTGAAAATTTGATGTGATGCTTCTCATAGGGCATTACATCTTTAAAACCTTAAAGACAAACATATGCAGGATCCCAGCATTTACAGTATTCTGTAGACACTAACATTCAACCGTTCAGGGTCAGTACATTAAGCAATATTAAAGAGCACTATGGTTTTTAATATGGATAATGATAGAAAATATTTCTTGAGCAACAAATCCACATATTAGACTGATTCCTAAAAGATTTGTGAAAATTAAGACTACAGTACTGAAGCTGAAGATTTAGCCATCACTAAAACTACTTGAAATTTTAAATATATTTAAATATATAAATGCAGCCCTTCATGGAGAATAAAATAATAATTTTAAAAACAAAATAATCTTTCCTTTTTGATATTTTAAAAAGCCTCATGTTATTCATTATTTCCCTTTTCAGATTAATAACTGGAGCTTCCAGCAAACAGAGGAATTGTTCTCTGCTTATGGGGAACATTGACATCAGTTGTGGTTGGCTTTTTTATTATTAGTTTAGTGTTTTTTCCCCACATCATCAATTGTGAACATACAGTACTGCTAAACAGAATTTGTTCCACAGAATGAAGTCTGTCAAATTGGCTCAGAACAACATGAAGGTAAGTTTGAGAGCTATCTGTACTGTCAGAATAATTATAGTATTGTCAACTACAGTATTTTATCATAATACATGATACAAATGCAGAATTCTACATTAAAACACGACCGACTTTACATTCTTGCAATTCACGGTTCTAAAGCTTGTACCAATGGTTGCCAGAGTTCACCCCCCTCCAAAAACAAAGCTCCTCACATTTACTCATACTCAAGTGGTTTGTTTTCTGCTGAACACAAAACAAGATATTCTGAAGAACGTTGGCTTACCATTCGAAAACAAAAATTACCGTTTTTTTCAATAACTTTTGTTCACCTTAAGACAAAAATTGTGCTTTAGGAAAGTAAACTTATATTCTGATTTCATGTGGACTTCCACTCTGGATCCACTGCTCAAAAAGTTCTTTAAAAAAAAAAAACTTATGTCTTTATACATGACATTTTTACTGAAGAGTTCCCTTGGAAAAACATAAATTCATTGACAGGGTTGCCTGTTAGACTACAAATCCCATCATACCCTGCATTCACACACTGGTTTCAAGTTCACTCTGATTTTTCACAGCCGAATGACATCATAACTCATTACCTAGATTATAAAACACAACATTCTCTCTCACACACATTTACACACGCATTTTCCTTGTTTTGTCTTGCCTGTATTTTTGATCCTTGGACTGTTTGTGCTTTTTAATCTTTGCTGCCCATCTCGACCCTATGCCTGTTTTACAGATTACGCTCTTAGATTATCTTTGTGGTTGGTTTGCTGGTTTTTGACCTCTGCCTGTCTGCCAATTCTAATAATCTGCATTTGGATCCAACCCCTCATGTCTTCCTCTTCGCAAGACTTGTATTACTTTGTGAAAACACAAATTCTTATTTATATTCATGTTTTAGAACTCCCTGCTTTTTGTTCTAATAGTAGCTCCTCTTCTCAATACCCTTCTGCTTTGTTTGTCACTGCTGGGGGGTAATACATTAATGCTTAATATAATCATATACGAACAAAACTGTTCTTTTGAAGAGCCCAGAATGGTATTTCAGCGTACAGCTCATCCATTACCTGTTGACTTGCTACTATTATAAACAAACCAATCTAAAATGGGTTGCCACACTCATGAATCACTGCATCTTCTCCCAGATCTGAAGTGGCCTTGTCAGACTTGCTTATGTACTGCATGATGTCAAGAAGGCAGAGGATGTGAAAGAGTGAGTAAGAGGACAAGGCCGTGAGGCTCTTATTGTGTAAGACTGGGGTAGACGAATCCCACCACCAGCCCAACAGGCCACACTGAGCCCGTTTCTATGACAACAGAATGCTAATGACTACACCCCTGGCTTTTCTTTCGCCAGAGAGAACGATGTCACTGAATCTCTACTCTTCCACACCTTTCCATCCTCACAGTAAACCTCACACTCTCGTCGGAGCCGTTTGTGTCTCGCAGATCTCCTGATTGCACACACAGATTGGATTTGATTTAGCTGGACTGATGCTTGCTCAAGCCTTTATCTTTTGGTCCTGTCCTCCCATCCCCCCATCCAACCTGCTTATGCTCTCCCTCTGTGATCTGCCCATGTGACCATAGCCAGCTGTTCATTGGCCGGCACCACAAGGGCATCCATCCAATCGGTGCCGCTCACTCATATAAACATAAGCAAAGCAGCATTTTTATGATTCAGAGCAGTCCCTTTCTTTCAGTAAGGAGTCAATGGGAAATACTACATTGGGTTCTACTACTTCGTTTCTCATATCCACACGCAGACTGGATCTTTTTTTGAGAGAACTATTCTGGCTGTAGGAGCATTTGCTGTCGCCTGCATTATTTCACATCATTGCCACTGTGACCAGCTTACAGTATCTCTGGTTCATTCCTTTTCACTGGCACTCATGCAGTTTTAGTATTAACACATGGACATGGCTGTGACATGTAAGTACATTTAATCTTAACTGACTCCACTAACAGAGTTACCTGTGAATCACAATAGCAGGGGTGCTGTTATTGTTGTTACCATAAACATAAGGACTGTATATAGAGTTAGCTGAAAGATTCATTTAAAGTCATATTTACATCACTATGAAGTCTAAGCTTTAAATGGAATATAACTTCCCATTCACATTTTTTGGTCTATTAATAGCTTACCTTTTTCAGCAGCATTTTGCTTTGTTTGTCTCTGGTGGGGGAAAATGCATTAATGCTTGATACTATTAAAAGCAGCTGGTGACTAATAGTGTCGCCATATATTTTTACCATCTAGAGGACTCATCTGTTTGTCTGGACAGTCTGTGTAATGAAATAATTATGATATATGGTAGGAAGAAAAATCTTGATTAATTAATCTTACTGTATAAATTTTTTATATAATGCTACAAATCCAATGGAATCATGTTCTGGACATGATGTTCATTCATTCATTCATTCATTTTCTTTTCGGCTTAGTCCCTTTATTAATCCGGGGTCGCCACAGCGGAATGAACCGCCAACTTATCCGGCATTTGTTTTACGCAGCGGATGCCCTTCCAGCCACAACCCATCTCTGGGAAACACATTCATACATTCTCATTCACACACATACACTATGGACAATTTAGCTTACCCAATTCACCTGTACCGCATGTCTTTGGACTGTGGGGGAAACCGGAGCACCCGGAGGAAACCCACGCAACCACGGGGAGAACATGCATGGACATGATGTAGTTTTTATTATTTTTGTTGTTATTAATAAAATGAGTATATTAAACAAATTTAATAAAGTAAAAAAAAAATATCGTTACTGAATTTTTACAAACATAAACTGAGCAATTGCTTTTCACTTAACTGTATTTTTTATGTTTTTCTCAAAACAGTTTACAAAAACATGAATGTTTCTAGATTCACTTTTTTAGTCAGCTTAGTTTTGCTTTATTAATAATGCCCTGAGGATATTTACTAAAGAAAGATACTCTGCAGTATTATGTAAAATCAAAACACAGACGCTACAAAAGTGTCAATAATATTGTAACAGGAAAAAATTCTAAACTCTAAATATAAAAAAATATTATATTCATATAATATTCATATTATATTAATCATTATATATTATATAACAATTAATTTATTAATTTGTATTGACATAACTTTGATTTTCCTTCTAAAGTTCTGAGTTCAAATTTCATCCCACTCTGATCAACGATTTATTACTGATGACGAAAGCAGCAAATAAAACTGCAAATAACTGACAACTTATACTACGAGCATCAAACGCTTCCTGGAGACACACAGCCCAGCAGAGTTTATCTGCATTCACACCATGTTGTAGTTACCATTAATTTCAAGAGGACAGGACATGATGTTCTACTGACCTGATCACATCCTCTGACAGGGATTATGCATTTCTGTGGCATCAATATCAACCCTTAAACAAACAACTAAATCTGAAAATGCAGGTGGTACAAGCAGGAGCTGACAGAAAATTCCCAGTTTGCAAGTTGTAACAAGGATGTGAATGCATTGCAGTTAGTATCTTATAATTATGATAATTCAAATATGGCATGAACACACCTTTTAGCTTCAACTCTTAATTAAATGCACCTGTTCCAGCTAATCAGATGCTTCTGGTTTATATAAAAACCAGGTGTGTTGAAGCAGGGCTTTAACTAAACTCTGCTGGACTGTGCTTCTCTGAGGAGTTATTTGTTTTTATGTTTTGACCATTATGAGGCTTATTTGTAAGAATGTATGTTTTCACTAATCCTGATATTCGTGAAAAATGCTTTTATTTAATAAATCGCTCTCCATCTGCACGATGTTCTAAATTTTTGGACAAATGGCTAAAATAAGTAAACGATGCACTTTATAATTGAAAGCGTTTCAATTTCAGCTGTGTTGGTCACACCACCAGGGACTTAATGTAGTATTTCCAGTCTCTGTACTGTGAAGTCACTCATGGGCTTTTCTGGTGCTGTTGATCTAATGTTGTTTTTAGACGGTACATCTGGAGAAATCTTTAGAAAATATGATCAAAATGTATATTTTTGGCAAAAAAACAAGAATAATATGTGACAAAAGTTCCAAACTGAGACAAAAGTTGCCCTAAATTAAAAGCAGCTGATGGAAAGTGTTGTTTTATTATACAGCTGTGCTCTGTGGATTAAATCAACCATATAATAGATTGATCAATGATATGAACAACCAACAATTATACAACGGTTACAAGCTGTGTGCAAATTATACAGGTCGCCATCTTTTTCACAGTAGTTTTTGTAATACATTAATCGTGCCTCCATGAACCAAATATATATATTTAATAACATAATTTATTAATCAAGATTAATTTACTTTTTTGGGAAAATGACTGAATTCTGACCTAGAGCAACTTGTGACAGGCCTTGTTAACAGACATGCGATTCTTAAAAAGAATTTTTAATATAAAACAGTGAAACTTTCCAAACGGTACCAAGTTTGCATCCCTACACTGATAAATCGATGATCATAAAAGATTATGCCTACAGTTCTTTTTTAACTTCTATGTGTAAGTGTGAGCATTGGTGTTTTGTAAAGTACACACTATATGAGTCTAATTTGACTTTACTTTTAGGCTATATTTAGATACAAACACCTATTTAACTACACTGATACATTAATTGTAGAAGAGACAATTTTATATTTTATATTAACTTGTCAATAATATTAAATATACAGATCAGTTTAAACTACGTTCCACTATTTAAAGAGCAGGCTCTCACCTTCAGGGGGATCAAGTGTTAATTAGGGGGACAAACCAATCATTGAATATCACAAGTAAGAATTTGTGGACCTGAACTGTGGAAGTGCTAAACTGCTTATTGCATCATAATCAACATCACAAACTAATCACAATATGAATCAGTTAGTTTAATTTTTATTTTAGTCTATGACAGTTTCCTAGGCAATCTAATATTTCGATGACACTACCAGTACTTCTCTGTCCTGTCCTTCGACTCTCAAGGCATACCTTTCCCGCGTATTGGTTGCTACGGTACTTTTGACACCTGCCTTGCATTGCCTGACATGCCCACATACAATCATCAATGCTTGTGACGCCAGAAATCACCTTCTCTTCTCTGTATTGAAATGAATGGGGACATTGCACTTTGTCATTAATATAGTGAACACAGCTTTAAGCCGCGATCTTAAAGATTTGCAATTCACTGCATTGGAAAGTTTAAGCTTGGTGAACTCTGACCTGAAATTCCATCAAGTGATTACGTGAGACCAATCAAAGATCAAAACATGACCTATCTGGACATTTTAAATATGGACCAATCACTCACTTTTTCTAATGTCTAATCATCTCGTTTAATCCCGCCCCTTTTTGCATCACCGTTCAACAGAATTTTGCATGCACAAACTCTAGTGCAGGGGTGACCAACCCTGCTCCTGGAGATCGACCGTCCTGCAGATTTCAGTCGCAACCCATATCAAACACACCTGCCTGTAATTATCTAGTGCTGTTCAGGTCTAAATTAATTGGTTCAGGTGTGTTTGATCAGGGTAGGAGCTGAACTCAGCAGGAAGGTCGATCTCCAGGAGCAGGGTTGAGCACCCCTGATCTAGTGTGACTACAGCATCACTATGTACAAAGTAGGCATGGGACGATAACCGTTTTAAAGGTATACCGCGGTTTTGAAAAGTCAAGGTTTTAAAACCGCCAAAATTTTCTGTAATACCGTCCCTAAGGTATGATTGAATAATTTTTTTTTTTTGTAACATTTTTGTTGCTTTTTAGGACGACAGCATCTCCAGCAGAAAAAATATCCAAAGATGCCATTTTAAATTGTAAAGAACTCAGAGTTTTAGAAACTAATGAAGACAGCAGAAGTCAAAGATTCACTTGAATTATTTAGCCTGACTGCTCCAAAATATTATAAATCTTTCAAAAAATAAAATATATTGTGTTCAAAGTGGGAATTATTATTTTTTTTTTTATTCACACATTTAAAAAAAATATATATTTTAGAGCAGTAATCACAATACCGTCATACTGTGAAACCATGATATGTTTATCCAAGGTTATCATACCGTCAAAATCTTATACCGGCCCATACCTAGTACAAAGCCTCATTCGTACATTTCTGACACCCGGGTGACTGTTTAGAGATGGGCCTTTTATTTTAATCTTGCTACATTTTCATATAATTCTCAATATCATACAAAAATCACCACCTCCTCAAAGAGTCACATTTCCCTGTGTCTGGATATAAACTAGCAGATGCTTTAACATGATGAAAGCTCAATAAAGACAAAACGCAAGCATGCGACTAACCATAACCAATGTGTCCTGTATGCAGGCATTAGCTGGCCCACTCTCTTTAGTGCACTGTGTCAGCTTGTTTCTCTCTAGGCTCTGACTGTGTCACAGCACTGCTGGAGATTAGACTGACAGGGCCTTAATCTCATAGAGTTCCTCAGTTCCCCATGCCAGACCAGCGCTGTGCCAGGCCTGTACCCAACGGCCAGACAAAGGGTTGCGCGGCCTGAGATAAAGAAAAACTAAATTAAGCCAGAGGCCAGATAGAACTACTACATCAGAGAAGAGACCGAGTGAATAAACTGCAGTATAGCCAATGGCAATTTTAAGTTTGATAAGACACAAAGCAGTCTTTAACAGCAAGCTAGAACGACAGCTGGCGGAGCCTCCGGGCCTTCAAACCAATGAACGTTATGTCAAAAGCAATGTGAAGTTGGTTGCTTTTTGCAAAGACCATTGTTTGAATGTCAATGTCTCTGACTGTGCAGGTGGAGAAAAAAAAGAAAAGGTACGTCAGCCAAAGTGTCACATCACGGTTTAACACAGCGGACAAAAACAGAGCTTACAGGCCAATGCCCAAGTCAGAGATGTTGAGCCAGGATGACCCCAAATCACGACCAATGCTGTGAGTAGATGCTCTTATTAATGTGTAAAAAACGACCTTAAGATTGAAGCACTTCACTCCTGGTTATAAAGGTCTTGCTGGTTATTACCATTATTTTTCCCTTTAGTTCATTATTAATCTTCTCCGAGCATATGCTCGACTAAAAGCTTTTAATAGAGCACAGCCATTAGTGAGAACTACTATGTTCCAAAACATTTTTCTATGTGAACATTATTTATTTATTTATTTTTTTTTACATTTTGCTGCCTTTCAAACTCACCTTTTTAACAAGCTGTGTCAAGTTAAAGCATTTTCTTACTTATAGTGATGTATATCTGATTACATTACACACAAAATAAAAGAAAAAAGAAATTGTTTTTTAATTTTAATATGCAATTACCAAATCACAAAGGCGTTAAGTTAATGAAATAGATGTGCTACATGTTTTACAGTGAAGCAAGACACTGTGTTCTTACACTTTATTTATTAGCATCTTAGAGGTTCAGCTGCTGCCCACAAACTTCATCTCTGCCTCTGCTTTGATTATGCGTCTTTCAGCATGCATTTGGGAGTGCAACATGTATGCACCAGCCATCCTTTGACTTGCAATAAGATTACAAACCTACAAATCCGAGTGAAAACCTTTCTTACAATAAGGGGGGAAATGTGGGACAGGGCTTAATTTTGTCCAACAGAAAATGGTTGGATCATTTCCCAGAGCCGATTTGTTTTCATTGTGATTTTTAGAATTTAAAAAAGGGGTCCAGCATCTTGAGTCTTTAAATAAAAGAAAATTGTCTTAATTTGCAAGTCAAGTTGTTAGCACCATGCAACACAGGAACCAAACATGCAGATTTGGGTGCTTGAGCCCCAGCCCTTTTTTTTTCCTGGAGAGAAAGTGCCCTTTTTCCTGGGGATAATAATTATTTTTTAAATACTAATAATAATATAGTATATGTATAAGTTAATGCGTGTTCTATTTAATGACAACTTTCCCTGTCAAACAATAAAAAGAACTAAACTTTAAAAGTATATCTTGGCTTTAGTCTACCCGATCCAAGCGAGCCTCGAACCGACGTTTTGGAAAGTGAAACCACATGTGAGGCGTACGCCCTAATGAGAACGCTATTTACATTACTCTGTCCTGAAAAGTAAGCGCTTATGCCATATGCTCAATATAATATGCTCAAATTTAACGTCAGCTATTTATCCAAACGTTCAAAAGCAAATAGGCTATTTTGTCTTGCTAACATCCTCCTGATTAACAACCATGTAATAAGTTAGATAAAGTTTAGCCAGGGCAATATCATAGGCATTTAGGCTATTAGCTGAGGCTAATGTAATGGAAAAATGACAGCTGGATAGTGAAAATATTCCTCTCTCGTTTTTCCAGTCATTTATTCATAATATATAATAATTGAAGCTATTAAAAACATGTACATATAGGCTAGATATGGAAGTCAGTGGCTATCAGTGTGTCCTGCATTCTTCAAAATATTTTATCATTTTGTTCAACAGCAAAAAAAAAAAAAAAAAAATAGATTGAAGAGGAATATTTCACCCAAAAAATAACATTTACTCACCGTCAAGTGGTTCCAAATCTTTGTTTCTTTATTTTGTTGAACACTAAAGATTTAAAGATTAAAGAAGATATTTTAAAGAAAGCCATAAACCTGAAATCATTGACTTCCAGAGGAGGAAAAACAAATGAAGGTCAATGGTTGCAGGTTTCCTGCTTTCTTCAAAATATTATTTTGTGTGTTCAACAGAAGAAAACGTCAAATGGGTTTGGAACAAGTACAAGGCGAGTAAATGATGACAGAATTTTCAGTTTTGAATAAACTGTCCTTTTAAGGGTGAGTATATGGTGAATTTAGGGTTAAATATCCTTTACCAGTTTTTTTTAAGTACAATTATTAGTATTATTTAATAAAACGTGCCCTTTTTTCCACTTGAGCCCCTGCCCTTTTAAAGGTCTTTGCACGTCCCTGATTCTCTGTTAGAAAAAGCATGTGTAAACATCACATCATTTTAACTTTGCCAGCTAAAACATCCAGAGTCATTTCACAGCAAGTTTGTCATGCAATATTGGCAATAAAATAAGTGATTAAAACATGAGAATGCTTCTCCATGTGTTTAGAGAACTACGAGAAAAGCTCCAGCCAGAGGTGATCGAGCTGATTAAACAGCAGAGGCTGAACCGTCTGTGTGAGGGCACTTGTTTCAGGAAGATCAGTGCTCGTCGCAGACAAGGTCAGTCACTCGTTTTAAACAGGGCTACAATTACATGTGCAGTTTTACACCCATTTACATTGAGAGACAAGTTCAGACTGCATGGGTTCACTTCAATTTCAGAAAATACGCGGTATGAGACCAGCAAAGACACTGCATTATACACCACAGATTATATATACACAAACTAAGTGGAGACACTATTTGATCTCTTTATATGCACATTTTTAATAATCTATGCATATTGGACATCACAAGTTTAAGTTCCCATGATCGCCTTATTCTAATGCTCACTTTGTTTGATTAAAACACAACTTAAGGATACTGGTATATATTTGAAGGAAAATCTCATTCTGCATTTGAGGCATACACATCCTATATGTGGGGTGAAAAAAAATATACAGCAAAATTATTGTTCTTGCTTTGTTTCAAATCATGTTTTTTTTTTAAATCATTTGATATAAATTATTCAGCAAATATTCAGCAAGAAAGAGCAGTCAGTTAAAGGGGCAGACTTAATGATGCTTTTAATGAGAAGTGATTTTCTCAGGTCACTGGTGCTTTAATTAAAATCTGACATCCAGTAACTTTGCTGTCATCTTAAAATAGTAGAAATCAATATAGAGGATTTGCACTTATGTAAAGATTTCGTCAATTACCTGTAGGTGCAACCATACTCGGATGTAGTATGGATTACAACAGTATGGATTGTGTGGTTAATGTACTTCTGAATATCTAAGCCTTGGGGAAAGCGTGGGGAAGCTCCAAATCAAATAAACAAATACTTGGATTTAAGGTGGGTCATATTGGCAAATTGAATTTAATAGGTGGTAAAAGATATGAAAGATATGTATGAGCTGTATTAAAGAATATATTTCACTTTCCTGACCAGAAATGATAAGAATAAACACGAATGGTCTCAAGATTCTTGCCCTGGTTCAGACTGGTTTACGACAAACAGCTTTTGTTCCACAGTTTTGTTTTTGTAACATTTGGCCGTCTGTAATCCAACTGTTTTTTTTACAGTCCTAACAATTAGTACAGCCCAAAATGTTACAATAATTAATCATTTTTTCAAGCCAATAAGCAAACTGTTTCATATGTGTATCAGTGGGATTGAGTTTGTTTAAATGGACACCAATAATCAGATTTGAATACGATTAAGACAATACTGTGATTAAGAGATGTAAACAGTGATTTTTAAATTAAATTAATCCGATTAAAGTCATAATCGAACTAAACAAATCAAATTAAGACGTGGAGTGTGCCGATTTTAGTCGCATTATTGAAGTGCAGTACAGACTGTAATCAAACTATTACCATTGTGTAGCACTTTCACTGCATTTTGTGAAAGAATAGTCCATACACACATGGCTGTTTCACTCTATTCTCTGTACCTACCAAGTCAGTGAAAGACCACACCGGCATCGCCAAATGCAGAGGTTTTAAATCCATACGATGTGTGGTATCAAATTCCAATAAAACAAAACAGCAGTTAATACTCACATCCAATATCTCGTTTGTCATGAGGGGCATGCATGAAATGTTCCTGAATGAAAGCGAAAGTGCCAAACTGCAGTTAAACTCGACAAATTCAACATGAAACACCCAAAAACCACATGAAACTCCGGAGGAAATGTGGAGATTCTGGAGACGCAATGATGTTAATCGAATTATAACATGTAAAATAGGATCATCACAGGAACATTCAAAAAGCAACTCATGTAAACACCATTTTATTATTGTCTTATTCAGATTATGGCAAATAATTCCATGTCCAAGTAAACTTAGTCAATGAGTTACCACGCTAGTACCATGCTACTTTAAAACAACATTAATTGACTGTGAACAATGTTGTACTTTGATTGTCAATGTCTGCTAATAAGATTTCCCGGTTTAGAATTTGCAAAGAATACTTTTCTGAAAATATATTAAGGATTAGGGCTGTGCAATTAAATTGCAATCACAAAAATAATAATAATAATAATAATAATAATAATTAAAATAATAATAATAATTAAAATAATAATAATAATAAAATAAAAAAATAAAATAAAATAAAAAATCGCAATTTAAGCACATGCAATTTCTAAAATCGCACAAGGCTGCAATTTTATTTATTGATTTATTTAGATTTTTATTGAGAATACGTTCTTGTGCGAATTATTTTAATATGTTAACCTATCAGAGCTGACAATTACAGCTAAACTGAGCGGGATAAAAATGTTAATCAATCAGAGCTCACTCCGCGCACAACGAAGTTGAGCAGGAGAACCAAATAGGTGGTTTTGATTTACGTTAGTTTTTATTTATTGTTATGGTTGGAATTGAGGTTAGTTAATCTTTATTTTTCTATTTTGTCTGTTTTTAAGACAATTTATTACAGTTTTGTTTATCAAGCAGTTAGTACTACTGTGTACAGTATGTTTTTAACTAGAGTTGAGGTTAGATAATCTTAATTTATTTTATGTTGTCTGTTTTAAAGACAATTTTACTACAGTTTTATTTATTAAACTCAATACCATGTTATTTCATTGTGAAACGTTTTGTTTTGCACTTCTTGCGCATTGATTACATTTAGAATGCATGGATGTAGCTTGTATGAAAAAGCAAAAACAGTTGGCAAAATCGCAAATAAAAATCACAATTGCAATATTCATTCAAGATATCGCAATATGATTATGTTGTCCATATTGCACAGCCCTATTAATGATTATGTTGTCCATATTGCACAGCCCTATTAATGATGAAGTCCAAAAATGAGAAAATAAAACCAACTTTATTTCAGTGTTGAAGAGGCTCTGTGAAAACACGAGAACACTCTGTAAAATCTGACTGGAATGGATTGTTATGGATGAAAGGGAATAAAAGATGCAGTGCTTGAGAAATCAACACAAATTTGTGGTTCATAACATACATATGTTCATCATTATACTTCTTTCCTAGACAAGTTTTGGTATTGCCGTCTGTCACCAAACCACAAAGTGTTACACTATGGAGATATAGAGGAGTTCTCCCAAGGACAAATATCACATGACTCTCTCCAGGACAAAGGTAAGCATCGCACATAATAACAGTAAATTTCAGTTATTACTGAAAACTCCTGTCTTGTGACCTTTATACTACCTGTGTAACTGAATTGATGAAATATTGATTACTGACGTCATACAAAGGCACAGTAAAGTATGTGGTCATTGTGCTTTTTAAATGAGTAAAACAGAATATAGCTTTGGGAGGCATGGGCCTAACATTCAATCGTTTTCTACATTCAGTGACAGTAGCAGATATCAAAGCGGTGGTAACAGGTAAAGACTGCCCACATATGAGGGAGAAAGGAGCACTAAAGAATAAGGTAAGAATTAGTTACTGTAAAAGAAACTTAACAAGTAAACTCACCAGGTGCTGTGGATCCAAACAAAGAGCATACAAGTTATTTTATACAAAAATGTAAAAAATTCCAGGAGTTTCATCCCATCTTGATAACTAGCAAAACAGCCTCATCCTCAAAACAACGTAAAATCACAAAACAAATGTGGAATACAAACCGCCATATTAACAGCTGAAAACAATTAGCCTAGCAATTAATCGTCACTGAAGCCTACGTGACGCCATCTAGTGGTTAGATGTGTGTAAAAGGCAAATAACTAATGTTGCTTATTCAAGTCTAGTTACCTTTTTATGCGAGAAGAATAATATACCAAAAACAACACAGAAAATTTTTAATAATTATATTAAGGATAAATATGGCATTCAGGTCTTTCCGTTCAGATAAGCTATACAAAATCAATACCATGTTGCTTAGAGAGAAACCAAAGTAGTCCAATTGTAGAGCACTTTTAGTTCTCAAAACATTTTGGAGCATTTTCTAATGTTTAAACTGAAATGTTTTCTTTATGTAAATAGAATGTTCTGTCTAGGAGGTCAGTCTATTCCCTTTCAGATTCTCTTTATCTTCTCTTTTTAATAAAATACCTCCATACCAATCCGATTTGACTTTTAATTCTCACACTGTAAAAAATAAATTGTTGTGAGAACATAAAAAAATAAGGCAACTTAATGCAGTAAGAACTTTGAGTTGTCTCAACAACTGTTTTTTAGTTCTTCTCAGTAACAATATTTTGTTCCGCTAACATAATTTTGTTTGTTCACGCATTGTTGATGATTGTATTTATTCGGATCGACTGAAGCAACAGTTTCAGCTATTGAGTCAATTAATTTTTTTAATCTTTTTCGTGGATGATTTTTTTCATATTTGCAAAATAAGTAATTAGTAGTTAACAGCATATTGTCCTGTTTTTAATCATTTTACTTAAAAATGACAAACACAAACTTACTACTTCTCCAATTTATTTCCATAAAAAGCAGCAGATAAACAAGCTTTACAGGAGGAAATTCCACAATCCACAAAAGTTTGTAAATATTTTTAGAAGAAAAAGCGCTCCAAATTACAAACTTTGTACGATACAAACCTTCTTGCTAATTTGTATGAATTCTTGATATCAACAATACATTTCTTTATATCAACCATTTAATACTAATTACTGATATCAAAAATAAAGGCCTTTAAAAGCATAAAGAATCGTATTGCTGATATGTATAAAAAGAATTTTAACTACAAAGAAATACATTTTTGAGATTGGTTAAATTTTAATAGCAGCCTGTGACATTTAACTGGTGGAAATACCAATTCCTGTTCTCAAAAAATAACATTTTAACTAGTGAAATGTAATTGTTCATATAAAGAATTAACATTGTTACTAGTGGAAATGCAATTCCTGATATAAACAATATATTTCTTGATGTCATGACTGGGAATCGCATTTCCTAGTAAGCAATAAAAGTCTAAATTATTTTTTTTACTTAATAGAAAATGCAATTCCTGATACCAACATTTTACTTAATCAACAATTGGCATTTTAATATCAAGAACTGTATTTCTGCAAATGATGACATCATTGTTGATATAAAGATTTACATTGTGACTTGTTGCAATGCAATTCTTGATATCAATCAGCATTTTTGATATCAACAGTTCTTCATATCAACAATGGTGAAAATTTGATATCAAGAATTAATCCTGAGAATGAATAAAAGTCAAAATGGCTTGCCATAATGAAGCCCGTTTTGTATTTTTACCAATACTTTAAAATCAGACCAGTGTCCTCACATTACAGCTTTAAAACTGACCCAGCTGGGTTTAACGGTTACAAAAGGCATCTGATGTGTGCACCTTTAATAAAGTGCAAATGAGGTTTGGTGAACAGGAAGTGAGGACAGGTACTCACCGGTACCTGGGCTTGAAAGTTGTTAAACTTCCTCTGCTTTTCAGGAGTTGCTGGAACTGGCTTTTTCCATTCTCCATAACTCTGATGAATATCTGAACTTCATCGCTCCAGACAAGCATGAGGTGAGTGAAGGATCACAAACCATAAACGACCATACAATAATTATTTTGGTCTCATAGAAAAATAAAAATATTCAATCTAAAATATTTGACTCATGTACTGCTGAATTAATTCGGTATCTTTAACAATACTCTATTAATTGGATTGCAATTACATTTTTCCCACTAGTACTGTATATGGACCGATGGCTTAAATGCTCTTTTGGGAAAAGAGATGACAAGTGAGCTGACAAGATCAGATATGGACACTCTGGTTACTATGGAGCTGAAACTTCGTCTTTTGGACCTCGAAAACATTCAGATTCCTGATGTCGCTCCTCCTGTTCCCAAAGAGCCCAGCACTTACAATTTTGTTTACGACTTTACCCAGCAGCACAATTGAGACTGGAAAAAAAGTCCATCATCAGCTGCAAGGATGTAATCACCTTCTTCTGTTTTATGCTTTTCTACTTCTCTCCCTGTTATATGGACAGAATCGTTTTTTTTTTCCTTCTAGTTTGTGACTGTGATGCTTTAGTTTTATATTTCCTGTAAATTACTTCTGACTTTACTAAGGAAAAAAGTCAAAGTATTATTTATTTTTAGTCACCCGTTTTAATGAACACTCAACTTGGTATCATGCACAACATTTTGTGTAAGTAAAGTACATGTCTACATATAAAAAAACAAGTGGAATTGGATTTGTTTCATAATCAAAAGACACCACACACATACATAAGTCATTCTTGGACTGTTACAAATGAATGTGCTAGTAATTTGATGAAAGGATAAACTCAATCACTCTGAAAACTAAAGTGGCAGTTAATTATGGAGTCTAGTTTCTGCAATGGAATAAAAAAATCAAAAAAGTAATTATGACTTCTGACTTTGTTGCTATTGCAGGTTTACATTTCATAAATCAAACCTTTGTTCTTAGAATTGTGATTTTATATGTTGCAGTTGCAGAATAATTTCAAGATTTGCAAGACAAATTTATTTTTAATACTACTGTTAAGTATTGTAATGGCTTAGTAGCAAGTGTATCATTATATATTGACATACACTCAAGAAATAAATATATATATATATTACTACTTATTTAAAATTTGCTGAAACAACATAATTCTTGAGATTTCATTGGGACAACTTAATTCTTTTATGTTCAATCTACATAAATTTGTTAAAAGTGTTAAGTTAACCAAATTGATTTGTGTTGGGACAACTTGAATGATTTGTGTGGAACCCTGCATTTTATACGGCGTAGTTTAGATGGAGAATTTGGACTTCCCTGGTCTTAAAAATGCTTCCTTTAAAAGGACACCTTAAAGTGTTATTCCAAACATTTTGGAAACATCCAATTGTACATTATCTATCCAGATAGATCCTTGTACTTTTGATAGTTGAGATGATAGTTGAGTATGATAGTTAACTCCAGGCACAAAACATTTTGCCTGTTTCCAATAAACGTTCACTAAGAATACCATGAAAGATTCTGCACTAGCTGATATTTCAGATCTAACACACAAATACAAGTAGCATGTCATCTTTAATTTTTAATTTAATGTTTGCCACAAAAAAAGTGTATAAAACTATACACACAATGCAAATTAAATCTATATAATTATCATTCCTAGTGAGTGAGTTTCATCACTATTTACGGTCACAGATGAGAACTTTGTGATACACTGTTCCAATGAGCACTTTCCCCCTATATGGAGCTGCCACTGATGAACCGATGATCACACTGCCGTTATCTGAATACACCTGAGACACTCGAGGCTTTTCAGAGTGGATGTTCTCAATCTTGATTACCTATTAGAGAAAGTGGAATCCTTATTCATTTTTGAGGATACTGCTTA
>CAIGQQ010037975.1:2660430-2679406 GCA_903798035.1 Danio albolineatus | reverse complement strand
TCTTTTCGGCTTAGTCCCTTTATTAATCCGGGGTCGCCACAGCGGAATGAACCGCCAACTTATCCGGCATTTGTTTTACGCAGCAGATGCCCTTCCAGCCACAACCCATCTCTGGGAAACACATCCATACATTCTCATTCACACACATACACTATGGACAATTTAGCTTACCCAATTCACCTGTACCGCATGTATATATATATATATATATATATATAGCTGTGAAACAGTAATGGAAAAGTAATGGAGAGAGATGAAGAATATGAACACCAGAGTTCATATAACAAATTCTCACAAATCAACAACTTCTAAAACACTACCAAATTCAATAAACACACTGAAAAAAAGAGTACTTTCTATAATAAATATGTGTTTATAGCAAACGTAGAAGACAAATACACAAACACATACCTCAGAGCCAGGTGGATCATTTGGATCCCCAAGCATGAATTTGAAACCATTTGGGTGGCAACCGATCCACAGATCTCCAGACTCATGGTCCAGCTCAATGTTGTCGGCGAGTGAGCCCACATCAATCTCCTGAATGAGAAAACATTTACATAAAGTAATATTAACAGTAAAAACATAGATAATTTTGCCACAACTGCCAGTGGCTGGAAACCCAAACTAAAAGCAGTGGATATTTTTTTAATGCCATTAAACTGTACAGACAGTGAACACCACTGTGCAGTTGTCATCATGATTTATATAACTGTATTTCTGCTGAACTAATTTTTAAAATATATATCATAATTACATCTTTACAGTATAATAATCACAATATGATAACTACAACTACTGTTTATGTTTTTTTATTTTATTTATTTATTCATTTATTTTTTGTAACGTGAACCACAGAGCTTTTAACTTGAGCATGAAACCACAGGTGAATTTCTGTGAAATGATTTTTTGACAACAGATTTAAACTATTTTATGTTGTTTCCATATTACATACGGGAAAATAGTTTAATATCTTATGTGCTTACCTTGACACGAGACAGTACAGTGTTTTTCTTTATTTCCAGGACAACAACTGTGTGCTTCAGAACATCTGACACATACAAATATCTGAAACAAACAGTTACTTGTGATAAACACACATGAGGACTTAAAGGGATAGTTCACCCCAAAAAAAAAAAAAAATTGTCATCATTCACTCACCCGTCAATTGTTCCAAACCTGTTTAAAAGCCAGAAAGCTTTTTTTTTTTTTTTCCTACTACGGAAGTTACTGGTTACAGATTTTCTGAAATATATTTTTTTGTGTTCAACTCATAGAGGTTTTGAACCACTTGGGAGTGAGTAAATGTTATTTTTTTGAGTGAACCGTACCTTAAGAAATGTATGTTGCTTTAATTTATGCACATTTTTATACTTGTTTGTAAACTTGCCTTTTATCAAGGGAGAGGTTTATGCCGTTGGCAAGTAAGAATCCATCTGCCACAACCTGCACAGTCTCAGGACTGTAATAGATGACGTCACACCAAGGCAAAGAGAAGAAATTCTCCACTAACTTCAGAATCTCATTAGTGAAGTAATGATCATTGGTGGCATAAAAGCTTCAGTCCCCACAGCCACTATATCATTCACACTAACAAATACACAAGCATCATTTCATTTCAGGTTAGTTTTATGGTTATTAATATTATGGTTTAAAGCAGCAAATACCTGTGCAGTAGCTCATGCTCAATTGTCTTGATGTATTTATGCGCATGTTCATCCTTAACAAATTCAAAAATCTCCACTTGACTGTTGCCTCGAGGATGATTAATAACAAATAGGTATATGGCACCATCTGTAGAGAGGGGGGGGGGGGGGAGGGGTTAACTCTACAGCAAACTCATTTAATGACATATTTCACCAATATGGCCAGTTTTTCCATTTTTTTATGACATATCCACTTGTTAAGTGTTCGTGACATATGGAATACTGTTTCCAGGTCCAAGCCGCTACTCATTTGAATGGAGAAAATGTTCATTTATCACCCCTTTTTAGTCCCATCACACATTAAAGTGAATTTTGTATAAAATCATGGTGTACACAACAGTCTCTGGGCTTACTAGATCACAAATACCGAAATTGTAACAATTTATAAAACAATTCATCACTTTCTGCCCAACGGATATTAGGCATGGATATATACAGTATGTCACAAAAGTGAGTACACCCCTCACATTTCTGCAAATATTTATTTATATCTTTTCACAGAACAACACTGCAGAAATGACTCTTTGACACAATGAAAAGGAGTCAGTGTAAAGTTAGTTTAGCAGTGTAAATTTAGTGTCCCCTCAAAATAACTAAAAATACAGCCAATAATAGCTGAACCCCTGGCAACAAAAGTGAGTATACCCCTTAGAAAAAAAATTGAAAAGTTAATATTTTGTGTGGCCACCATCATTTTCCAGCATGGCTTTAATTCTCTTGGACATGCGGTTGACCAGAGCTTCACAGGTTGCCACTGGAATCCTCTTCCACTCCTCCATCACAACATCACCAAGGTGGTGGACATTTCACACCTTGTGCTCCTCCACCTTCCTTTTCAGGATGCCCCAGAGGTGTTTTAAGGGGTTTAGGCCTGGAGACATGGTTGGCCAGCCCATCACCTTTACCCTGAGCCACTTTAGCAAGCCAGTGAGGTGTGTTTGGGGTCATTATCATTCTGAAACACTGCTTTATGGCCCTGTTTCCGGAAGATGGGGATCATGCTCTGCTTTAGTATGTCACAGTACATGTTAGAATTCATGTGTCCCTCATTGAAATGTAGCTTCCCAATGCCAGCAGCACTCATGCAGTCCCACATGATGACACTCCCACCACGTTTAATGATAGACAAGACACACTTGTCTTTGTACTCCTCACCTGGTTGCCACCACACAAGCTTGACACTATCTCAACCAAATAGGTTTATCTTGGTCTCATCAGACCACAGGACATGATACCAGTAATCCTGGTCCTTAGTTTGAATGTCTGCTGCAAATTGTTTGCGAGCTTTCTTGTGCATCGTCTTTAGAAGAGGCTTCCTTCGAGGACAACCATGCAGACCAATTTGGTGCAGTGTGCGGCGTACGGTCTGAGCACTGACAGGCTGACCTCCCATCCCTTCAACACCTGAAGCAATGCTGGAAGCACTCATCCGTCTGTTTTTCAAAGACAATCTTTAGTTGTGACACTCAGAGCGTGCACTCAGCTTCCTTGGCTGACCATGGCTAGGCCTGTTCTGAGAAGAACCTGTCCTCTTAAAGCATTGAATGGCCTTGGCTGCAGCACAGTTTCAAAGTGTTGGCTATCTTCTTATAGCCTAGGCTATCTTTATGCAAAGTAACACTTTGTTTTTTCAGGTCTTCAGAGAGTTGTTTGTCATGAGGTGCCATGTTGAACTGTCAGTGGCCAGGTTCAGAGAGTGGAAGAGCTTTTATACCAAATTTAACTCACCTGCTATCTGGAAACACCTGAGACAGTGTAAAACTAATAAGTCGCATGACACAGGGGAAGGAAAATAACTTATTGTGCTCAATTTGTACATTTTCACTTAGGGGTATACTCACTTTTGTTGCCAAGGGTTCAGCTATTATGGGCTGTATTTTTAGTTATTTTGAGGGGACACTAAATTTACACTGCTAAACAAACTTTACACTGACTGCTTTTCATTGTGTCAAAGAGTCATTTCTGCAGTGTTGTCCTATGAAAAGAAATAAATAAATATTTGCAGAAATGTGAGGGGTGTACTCACTTTTGTGACATACTGTATATTGCAATCATGATTTTCTAAAGCGCTTTGTTAACATTTATTAATCCCATTTGAAGAGTCTGACAGATACAGTCTGATAGAGTGCTTGGACCCGGAAGCCCCTTCGCGTGATGTCACACTTAACAAGTGGATATGGCGCATTATAAAATGTACTAAAAACTGAAAAGATTTTCCTTGTGCTTTTTAAATGTTTTTTTTATTCAGATAATTACTTCCACATCCACACATATCAACAAAAAACAACTAAAAAATGCTTTATTATGCATGCCAGTCCAGGAGATGGTAATGTTACTTCGCAAAGTAACACTATGAGCTTGTGTAAATGAACAAGAATGCATTCCATTTGGAAGGCCTAGTCCCTATGCCCTAATTGCTTTGAAGGGCTTACCCTCTGAGACAACTTTCAAGGGATTAGGGCATACAGATGAGGTCTTTCCGAATAGAATGTACGTGATGTATACACCAAATAACTTTCCTGCTCAAAGGATCATTGAGACCCAAAGTTGTACCAACGCAATCTTATAGCAATTCGTAACTTTTAGATTTAGTGGCTAATTAGTATTAATTTGTACAATCTTATTTAATCATTTGTGAGGGGTAGGGGTTAGGGATAGTGTTTGTGGGCACACCTCCTTAAATAATCATATGTAATCAAATGTATGAATTAGCCAATTTTCTGACAATACATAAAATAGTTATGTTTCCTTGTGAGATCGGGTTAGTTGTACCCTTAGAAATCCTTCATTCCAAAAGGCCTTTTAAAGTCAGGTTTGTGAACTTCAGTTTGGAACGACATTTCAATATGACAACCATGATTTCTTTAACCACACTGAACTGAACTAAACTGAACTCTGAAAAATTGGACTTACACCGTTTCAATGTACTAAATCTTCTATGTTAAGCTGCTTTGATACAATCTACATTGTAAAAGCGCTATAGAATTGAACATGAATTTATTGAAATCATATGTATTATATATTTCATATAAATGGCAAACCTTTGTCGTCAGTGTACACACTGATTCCATGTGGATTAAAAGTGCCTTGGTCAAAGTCTCCTTTGATGCTCACTGCTTTGATTTTCGGTTCAGAATCCAACAGATTTAGTGTGTAGATTTTTCCAGGGTCATCTGAACAGAATGGTAAACCTGGAGCCTTCACACCCTATATGTTTATTTCATTATAAATCATTAGACACTGTCAGAGTACAAATAGGCTACATTAACACAATTCTCACAGTATTAAATCTGAATGTTTGAACATTTTCACTACTTGCACATAGCATTTGTTTTGTTTGTACACATATGAACGAAATGATAAAAAAAAATAACCAAAAAGTCATATCCTATATATAACTGCTAAATCCATGCAGTTTTGTAAATGTATTCACATACAAAATGGCTGTTTCTATTTAAGAGTTTACTCGGTGGTTAATTAGTTGTAACATTTTTCTCTATATCTTTGAGATCTTTTAAGCATGTGTTCAAAATTAATTAAACTAATTACAAGTGTCTGCAAATAAAAGGCATAAATGTTATCGGTTTAATAAACAGTTTAGTTTTAAATTGAACGTGAGAAATGTTACAATTCACCCAATAGCCTGGATTAGTTGTAACACTCTGGGGTGAGAAGTAACATTATGGGCCCTATCATACACCCGGCGCAGCATATGTAATTTTTTTTTTATTTCAGACGGGCACAGCTACCATTTTCATGTTTTGCACCACGCTGTTTAAAAAGAAAATCCATTTGCACCATTTATGGACTCATGGAGGCTAAATATCTGAACCTGTCGCAGATTTAAATCACGCCGTGTGAAATGTGTTTTAATTGAAAATAACATTGGCGATTACAGTGTCCACTAGTATGGGTGTCTGCAGGCCAGCGGGAGGTTGGGAGAGATTATCTATTTGGACCCAATAAATTTAGGAAAAATTAGTGGAAATTTGGCAGGAGGACCCGTGTCTGTTTGACGTCATCTGAGCAATACCACAACCGGGTCGAAAAAGAAAAAAAGTTTTAAAAAGTGGAAAATGGATTAAATTCATTTATTTCATCAAAATTCTACACACAATACTCCATAATGACAATGTGAAAAAAAAAAATTATTACATATTTATCAAAAATAAAAAATCTGAAATATCCCAAGTATTCACAGCCTTTGCTCAATACTTTGTTGATGCACTTTTGGCAGCAATTACAGTCTTTTTGAATATAATGCCACAAGCTTGGCATACCTGTCTTTGGGAATTTTTGCCCATTCTTCTTTGCGGTACTTCTCAAGCTCTATCAGGTTGGATGGTAATCGATGGTGTACAGCCATTTTCAGATCTCTCCGTAGATGTTCAATAGGAGGTCTGGGCTCTGGCTGGGCCACTCAAGGACATTCACTGAGTTCTCATAAAGCCACTCCATTGATATTTTGGCGACGTGCTTTGGGTCATTGTCCTGCTGGAAGATGAACCGTCGCCCCAATCTCAAGAGCACTCTGAAGCAGGTTTTCATTCAGGATGTCTCTGTACATTGCTGCATTCATCTTTCCCCTTATCCTGACTAGTCTTCGAGTTCCTGCTGCTGAAAAACAGTATTAGCCTGGTGATGAGCGGTGCTTGGTTTTCTCCAAACGTAACGCCTGGCATTCACTCCAATGTGTTCAATTTTAGTCTCATCATACTAGACAATTTTGTTTTTTATGGTCTGAGAATCCTTCAGATGCCTTTTGGCAAATTCCAGGCTAGGGAGTGGCTTCTGTCTGGCCACTCTACCATACATACATGGTTGTCCTTCTGTAAGGTTCTCCTCTCTCCACAGAAGAACGCTGGAGCTTAGACAGAGTGACCATCGATTTATTGATCACCTCACTGACTAAGGCCCTTCTCCACCGATCACTCAGCTTAGATGGCCGGCCAGCTCTAAGAAGAGTACTGGTGATTCCAAACCTCTTCCACTTATGGATGATGAAGGCCACTGTGCTCATTGGAACTTTCAGAGCAGCAGAAATTGTTCTGTAACCATCCCCAGCCTTCTGCCTCGAGACAGTCCTGTCTTGGAGGTCTACAGATGATTCCTTTGTCTTCATGCTTGGTTTATGCTTTGACATGCACTCTCAACCCTGGGACCTTATATAGACAGGTGTATGCCTTTTCAAATCATGTCCAATCAACTGAATTGACCACAGGTGAACAAGAATGATCAGTGGAAACTGAATGTACCTAAGCTCAATTTAGAGCTTCACGGCAAAGGCTGTGAATATTAATGTAATTTTTCATTCACGTTTTTTTATTTTTAATAAATTTGCAAAAATCTTTCCCACATAGTCATTATGGAGTATTGTGTGTAGAATGGTGAGGAAATAAACTAATAGGCTGTAACATAAAAATGCTATGAATGCTTTCTGGAAGCACTGTATATACTACATGACCTTACACTGTTTCCGTGTCACTTCTCGTGTGTGTTTGTTTGTGAGACGAAATTTGCGGACCAAGACAACGATTCTTCCTATTATAAAGTCATGCAGTATGAAACCCTGTCGCCGATCCATCCTACAGTGTAAACACAGCACCGACAGAACGCAACCCCAGATAGTCACGCAGCGTAAAAACATCTATAACACAACTCAGCATTACACTGACTGACGATGCCCAACAGCCGACTGTCAAGCTTGGTTTGTCCTGACCCAAAAACATTATCATCAACAACATGCATTAAAAATATCTTCACACAAAAATGACATAATTTAACTTTGATGGGTTTGACTACAAATCATGAATTTCTCTATCCCAAACATAAAATAGAAGAGATATTACTTTATAGCTCAAGTGTGTAGTTTTTCCGTCAAACATCTGCAGTGTCTGTCACAGGACTTTACTTTTTTGTATGTGGAATTTGAAATAATCTGAGCATGCAGTGAATCAACTGATTTGTTATAGAAATTGGGAGTGTTACAACTGACCCTTGTTACAACTTTCCTAGTCTTATGCTTAGTCATTGTGACATACCGTACTCAGAAAAGCTAGTCCATCGTCAATAATGGTGATATCTTCAGACCCACATTCTGTTTAAAACACGAAAATCACAGTGCGTTGTTAAAAACGCAAATGTAATGACCTAACTTGCACGGGAAGAAATATATGACAGTACAATGGCAGCAATGAGAAGCTGAGCTGCCGATGAAAGGTGTACACTTACCGATGCCTTTTATTAGGTGACAGTTCGGAAGGTAATTCTGGGTTAGTTCTCTGTAGGAAAGCGCTACTTGTCTGCAGAGAAGATAAACGATTTTGCTATGGTTGTTGTCAAGCAATAACTGTGGCTTGTTCTAAAGTTTGCGAGTGCCACAAAAATCGAAACGCAAATGTTGCGCGCAAAATGTAAATATTGACAAACCTCAGTGTGACGAGCCTTTCTCCAATGAAAAGTGCCAAAGCAACAACAGCTAACGAGAGAACTGCTAACTTACCCATTCTGACTGAAACACTCAAATACAGTCTGATGACTATAAACACAGAACATTTATCAGTGTTGCCATGTGCTCGCATTACATGCACTTTGGACTACACTCATTGCATATACTTATCTCCAAATCTAAAGATACTTTTTTCTTGGCCAATATGTAAATTACACATTTGTATAATATTATTCTGTTTTCTGCATAAACCTCTAAGACACACCTAAACAGAATGTGTTATCATTCATATTGGACCAGAAGTTACACAAACCATGGATTATAGGGTTGTATTACTTTTCATCTACAATACATTTTCTTTTTTCTTTGGTTATTTTAGTTTCGATTTTCATGTTAGATTAAGTTAGATTTAACTTTTTTTTAAGTCATCATGATGACATGTAAACTTAGAGAATGTGAAATTGAGAGTAATGTCAAAAACCGTGACCACATCCTATCAACTTGTTTAATTTCTGACAAGAGCCTGTGACAATACTGTTGTTTGACAACTGATAAATTCTGACTTTCTAAAAAAAAAGAAAGAAAGTTAAAAAGTAACACTTTGGTCCAAGTTTAAAAGTTAGAAAGATGACTTTAGAAAGTTGTCAGGTGTGAATTGCATCATCAGAGACCTTTGAGTGCTATTGTAAAGAGTGTATTGTTGTAAAGTGTATTCTTGCAATTCATGTAATTCAATGTCATCTAATCTGATGTGCTTAACATGTTTTTTTTGTATTGTTCTAAAAAAGAATCACTTAATATTTACAGATTTTATTCACTGATGATATACTGAATAAAGTGATAACAAGTTCTTTCAAAGAATGTTTTATTATTAATGTTCATTTGTAAGTATCATCACTATTTAAGGTCACAGATGAGAGCTTTCTGATAAACTGTTCCGATGAGCAGTTTTCCTCTATATGGAGCTGCCACTGATGAACCGATGATCACACTGCCATCATCTGAATACTCCTGAGTCACTCGAGGCTTTTCAGAGAGGATGTTCTCAATCTTGATTACCTACAGTATACAGTAGAAAAACATGGACATGTTATAGATTTTTTTACTTACATATAGTTTAGGACTCAAAAGAAATAGTAAGAAAAGAACAGGATAGCAACTTATGACTAGGGCCAGACGGAATCTGCGATAATTTTTTGCTATTTCTGCGGAGTATTTTGTTAAAAATCTGCAGATTTATGCGGAATGATTTTGGGAGTATCATAACTAAAAACCTAATATATGAAATAAAAAGTAATACCTTTTTAACTTTTATTTAATGTTTACAATGCGAATCCAATTTGATCCACTTTATTTCGTAAACAAAGCAAGTCTCTCGTATAAAATCTCTCGTAAAAGACAGAAAATAGTACTTTACAAACTTTATTGTACATAAATCATATGAATATTTTCATATTAGTCAGTAATATTACTGAAATTAATTTAAAAACTGATTAAATATACATTTACACCAGTAAATAAACAGAATCAATGACGGGCTAAAAATCAGCGGAAATCTGCGGAATTCTGCGCGCGCAGATTCCGTGTGGCCCTACTTATGACTCATGAAACCTATCAGCTCATCAAATTTGACCTTGGGCATAATAAATTTGGCTCAAGCAATATGCTTGCTACATATATTCACACACCTCAGAGCCAGCCGGATCATTTGGATCACAAAGAAAAAATTTGAAAGCGTTTGGATGACAGCCCAACCACAAATCTCCAGACTCACGATCCACCTCAATGTTATCACAGAGTGATCCCACATCAACTTCCTGAGGGAGAAAAATATAGTATAGGCTAAATGTTAATAACAATCAAAACTATTAAGAACTTATTGTATCTGGTTATCCAACAAACATACAATTCTAAGAATGAATGAATGAATGAATGAATGAATGAATGAATGAATACATACACACATAATACATATACATATACACACACACACAAATATATATATAAATTTAGCAAAAAGAAAAAACTAAATTAATTAAATGTAATTTTTATGTGCATTTTGTCAGTAAAACCAGTTCTTTAAATCAGCAGTAAATCTCCTGCCCCTGCCTTCTGGCCATATCCACACTTACACAAGTATTTTAGAAAAGCTTTTTTTCCCTCCTTTGTTTAAATTTTTTTTTAATCTCAAGTCTACTTGAAGACGCAAAAACCACTGTGATGCACTGTTCATGCGAGTAAATTACATACAAAAAAATAAATAAATGCAGACGTGTGAACAGATACAAATTCAATCACATCTAATGTGCAAGTTCAAATAATTCATCATAAGTGGAAAACTCAAGAAGGGAAAAAAAAAAGCATTGTGTTGCCATGCTGGCCAATCAGAAAGTAGAAAACAGCATGCACACTGACATCATGATGATAAAACTCCAGTTTAGTGGCCAGACAACCACACTGTATCTACAATTCCTGAAAATCTTCACCCTGGCTTGAGTTGAGAATGTCATCAGTTACTTCTTTTTTGTGAGGACGAAGTGCCAAACTGCATAAAAAAATCCTGCAGTTTTGAAAATACCCATGTTCGAATGCAAACAGCCTCAGGTGGAGCATTTACTATAACAGCAACAGTTCACGGACAAGCTAAGCAAAAATTGCAAATGATTTAATAGTCATGATTATGAAATCGAATATAACCATTCTGTAATTTGACAGCTGTTTGCTTTGCTTCTCAGTGATTTAGAGCTGTGCTGCAGCTGCATCTGAATGTGAAAATGCCACATTTAATAACAAAACTCACTTCAAAACTTCAGTTGAGCGTATAAAATAAATCTTTCTGTAAGGTCGTTCCATAGTCATGTTATTAACAGTCACAGTGAATCAATAAAAGTAGTTCAATTTAGTTTGATCTGTGTGAGAGCGCCTTCTGGCCTTTGAAGGAGATATACTACTGATCACAGAGCATCCCTGTAAAGATGTGCATGATGACTACAGCTTTTGCTAAATACCAAATTTGACTTCATTTCGATTTATTGTACAGCCCTGCTATATGGGATAAAGTAAGATGTAACCTTTTATGCATCTTGATTTTACCTTTACGTGAGATAGTTCAGTGCTTTTCTGTATTTCCAAGACAGTAATTTTGTGCTTCATGATATTTGACACATACAGATGCCTAAAATCAAATATTATATGTATTATTAACCACATAAACATAACATCACTCCACAGTTATTGCATTGATAACCTTATATAGATTTGTTTCACTGGCAATTGCATCTTTTTCAGCTACTTACCTTTTGTTAGGAGAGATGTTTATGCCGTTGGCAGATAAGAATCCTCCTGCCACAACCTGCACAGTCTCGGGACTGTAATAAACCACATCACACCATGGCAAAGAAAAAAGCAACTCCAAGGACTTCAGGATTTCATTAGTGAAGTAATGATCATTGGTGGCATAAAAGCTTTCAGTGCCCACAGCCACTATATCATTCACACTAACAAATGCACACACAATAAATGGTATTTAATTTCAGGTTAGTTTTATGGTAACAGAAAAGCTGTGGTATTTTTGTTTGTTTTCTTAAAAAGCACATACTTTTGCAGTAGTTCATGCTTAATGGTTTTGATGTGTTTAATAGCATTTTCATGATCGATAAATCTGAAAATCTCCACTTGACTTTTGCCTTGAGGATGATTAACAACAAATAGATATATTGCACCATCTGTAAAGACAGAAGAATTCATCAACTAATAAATAAATCAACAATCAAAAATTGTGCAACAATCATCCATTTCACAATAACACTACAAGCTACTACTTATGAGTGTAGGTATGAAAACAGTAGCAATATTAGTGCAGTTTATGCTGAATTCAATAAAGCAACTGTTGTTCATGTATACAGTTATTAAAAAAATAGCAAACCTTTGTCATCTATGTACACGCTGATTCCATGTGGATTAAAAGAGTCTTTGTCAAAGTCTCCTTTGATGCTCAGTGATTCGATTTTTGGTTTAAAATCTAAAAGATTCAGGGTATAGATCTTTCCAGGGTCGTTTGAATAAGATGGTAAACCTGGATACTTCAAGCCCTATGGACAATTCAGTTGATAGTGTGTTGAAATTGATAATTCTGCCGAGAAATCAGTTGTAAAATACTCAGTGATTAATTATTTTTGTTGTTTTGACATACAGTGCTCAAAAAAGCCAATCCATCTTCAAGAATAGTGATATCCTCAGCCCCAAACTCTGCAAAAACAATTACAGATCACCACAGCATTAATATTTGTTTAAATGTAGGTCTTCAAATTTATTACAAAAGTGAGCTTTAGTTAGGAAATTATAATTTTTTTAAAAATCACTACAAAACCTTGCACAAAGTTGCCTGCTATATAAAAATAGTTTTTCAAGTAAAATGAAATCCTGGATCTCAGAGAATATTTTAAAAATGCAGCTTGACTCCAACTATATCTTTAATGTTTATTTTAAGGGGGAACATTTATGTCTATAACATAATATATGCCTTCAGTGATTTCCTGAAGATAAACACCAAAAAATAACCCAACTGGAATAACTACAGCAGTCGTGATCGTCTGATCTTGTATGAAGCAAGAGATTGCGATGACATATGATGACGTGTGCAGGTGTTGAAGTGCTGTCCCAATTCTTAGGGCTAAGTTTTAAAGCCCTTTCCCCCAACCCTCGGTTGTAAGGGCCAAGGGGAAGGGGAAGGGGTACAAAAATAGAATTGAGACTAGGTTTTTCACTTGTACTTACTTTAAATTATACTAGTTATGGTGTGTTTACTAGTTAAATGGTTGCAGCACAATTTTCAGTTAATATGTGAAAGCATGTGTACATAGAAGCTGTAGCAGCTGTAGGGCAGTCTCATGAGGAAAAAAAAAAAAAAAAAGAGTAAAAAAATAAGACTTGAAATAGCAATATACTGCTACTCTGCAATGATTTGAGGTGCTTCTTTTATCCTCACTTGGAAGTTGCCTTGGATAAAATCATCTGCTAAATAAGTAAATGTATGCTAACAGTAAACTGCTAGTTTTGAATTAGCTTGATTAAACTTGAAGAAATATATTTGTGTTCGTCAAATAGTAATAATAATGGAGCTGAGCAAGCTTCATGGTACCTTAAACTCAGAATTAGCGCAAACTAAGCTGAAATTTAAAGACTAGCCATGTTACTGGCCCTTGGTTCAGATATTTGCATGTTTAATATTCCAACTCAAACATGACTTGTAACTATATTAACTTAAACATATACTTTAATAAGACAATACAATGTAGAGGAGTATTTAAAAAGGCTACTCGGTCAAAAAGTCAGTTTGCAATGCTTACAAAAATCACTTCGGAGTATATCTTAATCAAAACACCAAGCACAATTTATAATACTTTTTTGCTATATGTAAAAATCATGAAAACCATGCAAGGCATATTATTGAGCATTACATAAAAGTTGAAAAATAGACTTAATTTTAGCTTAAACAGTGAATTCTGATAGGACCCTGGGAATGATGAATGGGATTGAACAAATAAATGAGAATAGCCCTTCTAGGCCTGTGCATAGTTGTGCACTGAAATCACTAGTTTGCAGTCACCTCAGGAGTTGTTTCTCCAGGCAGATCTGCAGTAACATGGCTGTGAAGTAATTTGAGCGTGCAGCAGGTCTTATAAGTTAATCATAATAATAATGACAATAACAATAAACGTTTGGCATGTATTTAACTGCTGAATTTTATAGAGTATACATTTTATAGACTACACTACAAATGAGGAGACTGCAGCGATGTTTAATTCGTATATACTGAATTAATCAAATTTGTTCTTGACATACAGTGATTAGAAAAAACTAGTGTATATTCACAGTTATAACAGACACATTTTGTATACAAAATCGCTGCAATCTCCTCAGATGTAGTGTTTGAAACATCCAAACAATTCATTCAGACCAGGAAATGATTGTAGATTAGTTTACTAACTTACCAATGCCCTTAATTAGTTGACAGTTAGGAAGGTAATTCTTGGTTAGTTCTCTGTAGGAAAGTGTTAAATGTCTGTGGAGAAGATCAAATTTCAACGTTTATTGCTATTATTACTGTTACGAGCAATAAACATGCTTTTGCGTGAGCCATCGCGGGCGTGACAAAAATAGTTGCAAAGTTCAGAACAGCGTTTAGTCAAAGAAAACAGTTACTGCAGTTGTTTAAATGCGATTATAAACATCCACAAACCTAAGTGTGCCGAGCCTTTCTCCGATGAAAACTGCCAGAGCAACAGCAACTAACGAGAGAACTGCTAACTTACCCATACTGACCGACACTGGCAAAGGCAAACCCAATACAGGACGAACTCTTATCAGTGTTGCCAAGTACTCGCATTACATGCACTTTGGACTACTTAATTCAACAGCGTATCTCATGTGAGATCACGGTTTTTTTCTACTTAAATCTTTATAATTGCATATTTTGGCGCTTGGCCAATATACAGATGAAAGTATTTGCACTATATTAGTTTATGCTTTAAGTTGAGTAAATACAGACATGCCTCATTTAACTAGCATGCCAAACATGACAATAAAAGTGGGAAATAACAACATGTTATTATTCCAACGAAATCAGCAGGCAAGATCTGGACAGAATTTAACTTTTGGTGCTTAAAACTGGTTCGCAAACTTTTTAAATTCACACATTGTCCACAAAATTAATCAATGTCTTCCCTTTAGAAATAAATAAAAAAAAACTAATTCCCATGTTGCTTTAAATTTATATGATTTTTTCAGGTATAGAAAGGAAATTTCTACTACTGTGTGTACCCAAAATCCCACGGGACTTGTCTTTCAAACAAAATGGAAAGTTTGTTGAGAGATAATTTTTTTTTTTTGGCTCTATAAAAATAATTTTTTGATTATCATGAAGCCCTCATGGAAACTTGCTGAAGAATCATTGGTTTCTTGATCGTTCAATGAATTGTACTGTTTAACAACATGCTGTTTGTTCAGATGATGAAATTGTCTATTGATTTTCTTTTTTTTTAAATAGACAAAGACTCCATAGAACAGTTTTGAACATTGTGGCATGTTCTAGGATCTTATCATGCCATTGTAAAGAATCGGTCTGTCCCTCACATCCTTGGTTTTTATTAGCATTGGATTTAACAGATTCCGTGGTGCCTTTTTGATACAAAAGTAGCATGTAACACTGCAGGACACAGTTGATATTTCCAGCCATTTCAGGTCAGTAAACCATTCAGAATTAGAGGATCTTGTCTTTGCTTGTTCTCTGAAGAGATCCTATTCCAACAAATTCTTTCAAAGACTTAAGACAATATTTATTCTCCCATGTAAGTGCATATAATCACTATTTAAGGTCACAGATGAGTGCTTTCTGATAAACTGTTCCAATGAGCAGTTTTCCTCTATATGGAGCTGCCACCGAAGAAGCAATGATCACACTGCCGTCATCTGCATACACCTGAGTCACCCGAGGCTTTTCAGAGAGGATGTTCTCAATCCTGATTACCTATAGAAGAACATGCAGATGTTATAGGTTTTGTACTCAGAGTAGACCAGATACAGATTAAAGAGAACTTATTTGGAACATGTTATGACTCAGACATCATACAAGCATGCACTCAACAAATTTGACTTAAACATTTTTATGCTACATACACACCTCAGAACCAGGTGGATCATTTGGATCATGGAAAACACATTTGAGACCGTTTGGGTGACAGCCAATCCACAGTTCTCCAGACTCACGATCCATCTCAATGTTGTCACAGAGTGACCCCACATCAATTTCCTGAGGAAAATAAATATGCCAAAATAACAATAATTATTGCTTATTAAACTATTAACTTATTGTTAATACAAATATATAAAAATGTGATCTACACAAGTTAGTTTTGAGGTTAACAAAAAACTATTCAAACTTATTAAATGGGATAAAACAATATGTAAACAATTGTGTGTACCTTTACATGAGACAATACAGTGTTTTTCTGTATTTCCAAGACAGCAATTGTGTGCTTCAGAATATTTGATACATACAAGTGCCTGAAATTAAACATTACATGTATTAATTGCATATGAAACTCATAATTGCAGAAAAAAATGCATTGGCAATCTAATATTACTTTGTACTTTAAACAGTACAAATCTTTTGTTCTGCAACCTGCCTTTTGTCAGGGGAGATGTTTATGCCGTTGGCAGATAAGAATTCTCCTGCTACAACTTGCACAGTCTCAGGACTGTAATAAACCACATCACACCACGGCAAAGAAAGAAATGGCTCCACAATCTTCAGGATGTCATTAGTGAAGTAATGATCATTGGTGGCATAAAAGCTTTCAGTCCCCACAGCCACTATATCATTCACACTAACAAATACACACAAATGAAAAATGGAATTAATTTCAGATTAGTTTTATAGTTACACAAATATTGTAGTTTTTAAAAGCACATACTTGTGCAGGAGCTCATGCCTAATGGTCTTTATGTATTCAAGAGCATTTTCATTCTCAAAAAATCTGAAAATCTCCACTTGACTTTTGCCTTGAGGATGATTAACAACAAATAGGTATATTGCACCATCTGTATAGAAAGAGAGGGGAGGAATTCACAATCAAGGTTGGAACATTTCCAATAATTTTTGATATGGGTAGATATGCTTAAAATCTAAGCAGTGTCAAGTATAAATTAAAAAAAGAAATGAAACATAAAACTTTAAATAATAAATTAATTGAATAAAAACGGCAAACCTTTATCATCTGTGTACACACTGATTCCATGTGGATTAAAGGAGTCTTTGTCAAAGTCTCCTTTGATGCTTAGTACTTTAATTTTTTGTTCAGACTCCAACAGATTCAGTGTGTAGATCTTTCCTGGGTCTTCTGAGTAGGATGGTACACCAGGATACTTCAAGCCCTGTGCATAATTCATTTTCAGTCAACAGTAAAATCTTCACTTGTACAGTTTAGCTGTACATCAATAACCATGTGCTTTTAGTTAAACTGATATCATGAAATTAAATAGATACTTTTGTGGAGTCATCATCAGTGACCATTCATTTCTGATTAAATATTTTTGCTACGTACAGTACTAAGAAAGGCCAATCCATCAAGTATGGTGATATCTTCAGCCCCAAAATCTGTTAAAACACATTAAATATATAACATTATATGTTCCAAAGTTATGAACACATGCAGAGATCATCACAACATCCATTTGCAGTGTCAAATTTACACTCTAAAAATGCTGGGTTGTAATTCAAGGATGGATCACATATGAACAAACAAGCCAAATTCTTGAGCTGACAGGTGTCATTTATACTTAATTGAAAAAGAAATATACCCAATGTTGGGTTTGTCCATATTGTATACACAAGTAGCCTTTAGTTAGTAATGGAAATAAAAACAATCTTTTGCTACCAATGAAACACTAGTACATTACATGAACAACAAGATTTATATTTTAAACAGCATTGGGTCCCGAGTTGTTTAATTAACACAAGGTAATGATGACCACAGGGGAATGCAATATACTAACCTATGCCCTCTATAAAATTGCAGTTAGGAAGATAGTTCTGGGTTAGTTCTCTGTAGGAAAGCGCTACATGCCTGTGGAGAAGACAAAAAGGCTGAGCCAAATACTGATACGATTGTGTTCATGTGCAATAGCTATGCACAAATATGCATAGCAACAAAAGTTGGAACAAGTTTTAAATAACAGTACAGTCACTATATAAATTGGACTGATGAACAAACCTTAATGAAATGAGTCTTTCTCCGATCAAAACTGCAAAAGCTACAACTGCAAGCGAGAGAAAAGCTAACGTGCCCATACTGTCTGAAAGTTCAGCGCAACAAACGCCATCAGTGTTGCCATGTCCGCTCATTGTACGCTTTACTTCATTTTTAAATAACTTTCAATCTACAAATGAAATGCAGAAGTGGCTCTTGTTTTTGAGAGTATCGTTCTAGGAATGAAACTTATCTTGATACACACCATACTGATGTTTATCTCAAATATTTAGCAAAATAGCTTATATAAAGTCTTTTTGAACAAAGCCTAAATCAAAGCTGCCAAATATTACCACCTACTGTCCAAACTGCACATTTTAGAATTAAATGTGTGAAATATTTTTATTAAAATATAATTAATTAGTAAACATGTGGTGCATATCATAGTAAAAGTGGCATGTAAGAGGATGTTTTATTAATGTATATGAAAATTTATTACTCCAATGGAAAGCATATGTATTTGTAAGTTGCAGTTCTGGAATGGTTTAATATATGTTCATAATCTATTCAGAAATATCTATAGTTATTTATGCAATTTTACTTATTCTTCTTTTTAATATTATGAGTAATATGAAGAGATTTGGCAACACACTGTTACAAAGTCCACCCCCTCTATGCTTCATTTGAAGTTTTACTTTGTTAATTCACACAGTTGACCCAGTTGCATTTTCTTCATTAACATGTACTTTAGTTGTGACCCCATTCGGAGACGTGCTTCAGTGTTTTGCCTTTATCCTCCCTTGATTACGCACTTAACATGCAAACAAACCTTGAGATGTCTCCTTTCATGCAGAAGTTATGTATTAATCTTTTGTATGAATAACTCAGAGGTCTTTGAGTTTTAAAAGAATGCTTTAGAAAAATAAATGTCTGGTTAAGATATTAGTTATATTATATTTAATATTTGAACAGTAACAACCATTAAGATCGCTTTTTACATTCTTTTTTTCCACATATATATATATATATATATATATATATACATACATATATATATGTGGAAAAAAAGAATG
>CAIGQQ010037975.1:2645685-2660030 GCA_903798035.1 Danio albolineatus | reverse complement strand
ATTTATATATTTATATATATATAAATTTAATTTAATTTAATTTAATTTAATTTAATTTAATTTAATTTATTTTTACTCAGCGATAAACTATACTGTTTTGTCTCAGGTTCTTATTGTAGTAGCATTCATTGCCCAGTAGTGGGCACTATTGCATATTATTTGCATTCACACGTTGCACAAAAATTGCAGATCTAAATCAAATTCTTACATATAAATGGCAAAAAACTATTGAATGAGAAATACAAAAGTATTTGAAAGCAGTGTTCTTTGTGCATTTGCAGTGCTTCATATAACCTAGAATTGTGTGTGGTGTCGTGTGGAGCAGAAATCATATCCAGTGATGTAAAATGTATAATAAACAAATGTGTCATTTTAATCAACATTCTTTAAATCTAAGCATAACAATGTTGCAAGACATCATCTTTTTTTAATAAGATATTTGGTAATCTAAATCAGTGGTTTCAAACTCAATTCCTGGAGGGCTGCAGCTCTGCATAGTTTTACTCACACCTGCTTAATAATCTATAGTAGTCTTAAACACCTTGATTAGTTCAACCAGTTGTGTTTGATTAAGGCTGGAACAAAACTGTGCAGAGCCGCAGCCCTCCTGGAATAGAGTTTGAAACCTATGATCTGCTTTAGGATGCAACGTTTATCACCATGATGGAACTGCTTTGTGATTGTTTTGCAGAACAGCATTAAATTGTAATTGACAAATAATATTCATCATTTTTTTAATTATCATATTTTTAAAACTTATCCATAATTCAAAGGTTTTAGGTGCTTTAACTTGTCAGCATTTCTGTGAATCTACAGTGCAAGTCAGTGGCTATTGGCACTCTGAGAATAATACATACACAGGTAAACCACAATTAATTCCATATGAGGTGGTATGAAGTAAAACCTGAACATTAATTGCAACATTATTACATTTACTCCACAGGAGCATAATTAATGGCACATTTTATTTTGTAACATATTTTAACTATCCTGTATCTTTAAATCCTCATCATATTGTCGTTTTTAATCAACATATTCTCTTGGTGCCATGTAGTTCTTCATTTAATATGAACAGATTTTTTTTAATACATGCACAACATTTAAAAAAAATTAATAAAATATTCTACCTCATGGTTAATATAAAGAATCTAAATTCAAAATATGTAATGGAACATGAAAAATAATGCTTTTGAAGCAAATTAAATTGCTTTTATGTCAGCTACACCAAAGCAATTCAATTCAATTCAATTCAATTCAATTACTTCTCATCTGTTGCAAGATAATAAAAGTATAGTGGTGGTGTATATATATGAATTAAATTATACTGATATACTGTTTTATTTACTGTATATATAATGTTTTTATACTTTAACTTACCCGACAACCCCAGAAAATATAGCTTCAAACTAGTTGAAATATCAATAATAGTCACTTTATTAAAAGTGTCAACATCAAAAAGTGTCAAAGCAAAGATCATGATCCCATAATTCAATTCGAAACCAAAAATAAACAAAAAATCTCCTACAAACCACAAGCTACAGATCCACTGTTAATTACCGTCATTTACAGTGTACTTAAATGTCGTTTTGTGGTGTCAGGTGCTTTTGTAAAGTACTTTTAAGTAAACTATGTGTGTGTGTTTGACAATGGCAAGCTGCAAGAACATATTTAACATGGAAAGCATATTAACACACCTTCTGCAAAGACTGTGGCATTTTACCTGTGATTCATTAACATTTTTCTCTGCATAGTTTTCTCTTGATTTCACTGAAGTATGCACTTGGGAGTGAACGAACCATGGCAGATGACACTTTGGCTTTACCTATTAATGAGTGATGGTCTTTTTGAGCTGTCATGCTAGAAGGGCTATACTGGGGTGTGGATTTAAACAAACTGAACTACCTGCCTTACTAGTTATACAACAAATTTGGTAATCACAGTTCATATTTGAGCAAAACCGATGTTGCATGTGTGAACACATTGATTGCACAAGAGCTTCATTTAGAGTTTATAGGGTTTAAAAACTGTTTTTGCCATCTCCAACAGTTGACTTATTAAATTAAAGGAACATTTTTATAGGCTCATTTTCAAGTCCTCTAGAGTTAAACAGTTGATTACAACCATTATTGATCCAAGCTCTGGGTCTGATCAGAGTACATTTAGCTTAGCTTAGCATAAACCATTAAATAAGATTAGACCATTAGCATGAGACTCAAAATATTAAATTTGAATTTTTAAAATCATTTTGCTATTTAAAGCTTGACTTAGTTACATTGTGTATGATCAATGGAAAATGAAAAGTTACTATTTTCTAGAAAGACAATATTGCTAGTAAATAGGAACTCTACTCTCATTCTGGCGTATTATCATTGCGCCTGCTGCAGCCGTTCACAATAGCAAAGTCCCTTGATTATTACACCAGAATGACAGTAGAGTTTCAATCTTTGTACGTTATGTAACTACAGAAGCGTTGAGTTATAAATTAAAAAAATATATATATCATTTTTCTTTTTTTTTTTAAACATTTTTAAACAAAATGCTTACGGTGTAATCTGTTTCAGTGATTTATGCCAGCGTTTCTCAACCACGTTTCTAGAGGACCACCAGCTCTGCACATTTTCCAGGTCTCCTTAACCAAACACACCTGATTCAGATCATCAGCTCATTAGCAGAGACTGAAAGACCTGAAATGGGTGTGACAGACAGAAGAGACATTCAAAACATGCAGTGTTGGTGGTCCTCCAGAAACATGGTTGAGAAACACTGATTTATGCTAAGCTATGCTGGAGATCAGCTGAACGGATTCCAAAAATGGTCAAATTCAACTGTTTTACTCTAGGTGACAAGCAAAATGAGCCTATTTCCAAAAGAAAGTGGAGTGTTTCTTTAAAACCTATAAACTTTTTTGTAATAAATTTTTTTTTAATGTTGGGTGTAAATATGCAAAGTAGGCGTAATTTCAACCCCGATTTGCATAAATCTCTAGCGCAAAAATCTGAACACTCGCTTAATCAAGTTCAAACTTCTTGTTTTTATATACGCCTTCCTCAGAATACAGATATTAATCAAATTGAAGGTTGTTGTATGTAACTGCTGCTGAATAAGTAGATTTATGGCTCAGTGCAGAAGAAAAAAATATTTTTGAGAAATCGGTCTTTAAAAACTATACTGTAGTTGAACACAAACTGATATAGTGTGACAAATGAAGCATTTCAAAATATATTTTTGATGCTTTCTTTACATTACACCCTCCCCCACCCATCCGCTTTATGGAAAGCCAAAAAGACCAAAATCTCAAAATTGCAGATGCATAAAAAAACTGTGTTTCTGTCTGTGGCGTTGCCTCAACTTGCACCAATAATACCGGGCTTTGCCCTGAAATAGGTTACAGAATGCATATCTGATGGGAGGACATGTGACAATGTAGAAAATAGACTCATTCCCCATGGAAACAAACTGGAGTATTGCAGAAATAGCTCCTCTTCTACCAGGCGAGCTCAGTATGGCCTGCGTTCTAATTTTGCTTGTGAAAGTCTCTTCACAGTGCTGAATAAATGTTGTTCACATGAAAACACTATTTAATTTAACATAGTTGCACATTCAGACATATGGTAGTTAGATTAATGCCAACTATTGATTGATGTTTTTAATAATACACTTTAAAGCACTAATTTATGTGAGAGCCCGCAATGTAGTAGCACATGCATGCAAAGCAATGATTATATTTTTTGGTATTCTGTAAGCCACAGGTTTTCAAAATTGGGGATAGGGAGGCCACAATGGAGGCTATAGTGGTCTGTGGAAACTTGAGAGATTAATACATTTTTAATAATAATAAAAAAAAAGATTAATAAAATGTGAATAATTTATTGTGATTTCAAATGAACACAGTAATAGAAATAAAAATAAAATAGAAAATTATATAACTATTCAAATACAATTTTATATTTATAAGTGTTATGATGGACATCATGGTGGCGCAGTGGGTAGTGCAATCGCCTCACAGCAAGAAGGTCACTGGTTCAAGCCATGGCTGGGTCAGCTGGCATTTCTGTGTGGAGTTTGCATGTTCTCCCTGTGTTCATGTGGGTTCCTTCGGGTGCTCAGGTTTCCCCCACAAGTCCAAAGACATGTGGTATAGGTGAATTGGATAAGCTAAAATTGTCCGTAGTGTATTTGTGTGAATGAGTGTGTATGGATGTTTCCTAGTGATGGGTTGCAGCTGGAAGGGCATCCGCTTTGTAAAACATATGCTGGATAAGTTGACGGTTCATTCCGCTGTGGCGACCCCTGATTGATAAAGGGACTAAGCCGAAAAGAATATGAATGAATGAAGTATTATAATATATAAATCAATTAAGAATTTAATAATTAATTGATTAATTTTTCTTCATCTTGAACATGAGAAAAACATGCAAACTCCACACAGAAATGCAAACTGACCCAGCCGGGACTCAAACCAGTGAATTTCTTGCTGAGAGGCAATAGTGCTGACCACTCAGCCACTGTGTCACCCAGAATTTAATAATAAATAACAAATTAAACAAATTAATAATCATTTAATCAATAATATAAAATATAAAACACTGAAAGAAATAAGATTTGTTAAGAATGTATTAAGCATAAGATGAAATAAGAAATATTGTATAATTAAAATAAATGAAATGAGTCTAAAAGAAACAAAAAATGAATACTAAAAATAATAATAAAATGTATTATAAAAATATTTTAATATGTTGACAAAAAAATAAAAAGTTGACCAAAGTAGTAATTAAAAAGATAAGCAAACAAATTAATAAATGACATAAAAGTAATAAAGACATGCTCTTAAAATGAGTACATAAAAATAAAGAAATACGATTGTTCTTTAAAATAAGTCAAAATACTAAACTAACACCAAGAGTTCACCCAAATATTTTGTGATCATTTGCTCACCCTTTACATTCCAAAACTGACAAGATAATTTGAAGAAAGCTCAAAAATTGACCGATAACTTCTATAGCATTATTTTTTCCTTCAATGAAAGTAAACCGTCACAGATTGTTCTTCACAGATTTCTTCTTTTTTTGTGAAATTGCCTAAAACACTAATAAAGGTTTGGAATCACACTTGGAGAAAAGTAAATAGTAAGTAAATTTTCTGATCCAGTTTTCAGCTCTGGGTAATCTATCTAAAGATGAAATGTGTATAATAATTAAACAATTTTTTCAAAATGCTGCACAGTCACCTTTGGGTCTTTATACAACAAGCTTTTTGAATGCAGTTGTGGGGAGTCGATGCTCGTATATATGAGATCCCTATGGGGTTGCAAGTGCAACCATCACATTCAGGTACACGCTGCACGTTGTTGTCCTGCGACGATGATATTATATATATGGCGTTTTCATCATATTTTAATGATGAAACAACCTGCACTGACACACTTTGGTGCTGTAATGTATGGAAAGGGACAGGCTGAGGATATGGAAGGAGAAGCGGAGTGAAAATGGTGCACCACTGAATCACGAACACGCTCTCGTGCAATCACAGACAGCGTGAAGTCAGCCGTCGCCTTGGTTACCTTTGACGTCACGTGGCCCAGCCTTGTCTCGGCTCCTGGGGCTGGTCTGATTGGCGGGAAACCCCGTGGATTAGCCCGACCGACAGCCCGTGAGGATCAGCTGAGAGCCGCGGTTAGCTTAGCTCAGACAGGACCATCGTTATTCCCCGACACTCAGGTAAGAGAACACAGCACATCGGGTTCAATGCAATGCTTACGTACCCTGAATCCATTGCTTTAATATTAGCGACCGGAAATTAATGGTATTGGCGATGCAGCGCATAGGACCGAGTAGCTGATGATGCTAACGTGCGGAAAATGAACAATAAGCCTCTGCTTGGCAGATCTAGGCCGCCCCTTTTTGTTTCATCCTCTTGGTGTGGTATCTGGTGTAGTGAGACATACAACTAAGCAAGTATAGAAAACGTTACATGTTTGTATGTTTGTGTGCTATCAGTAGTTCTCTGCGCGCCCCCTTTGGTAAAATGATGTTTCAGTGAACCGCAACGTCATTTTTTTGTGCTGAAATAAGCCAAAACCGCTCTCGTGTCTCGGTTTTCAGTTTTGTTCATTCAATCGACGGTAATTGGTTCTGTCAATTTACTTTAGGTTACCTGATACATACGACATTATTTTGAGTAGTTCATGAGTAATATCAGACGGACTTTAAAAATGCAATGCATCTTCAATATAACGTTAATCGTGAGATCTGACTGATAAACAGCGCCGTCGACATGCGGACGTGTGTAAATGAAATAAAAGGCATTGGTTGTTTCTTAACAGTACATGTAAGTAGCTGGTTATTTAGTCGGCCCTTGAGATGGGCAGGGCAGACCTGCCTTCATCGTATGGCTTAGCCAACAAGCTAACTCGGCTTTATCCTGAAAGCAGCGGCAAATTATGTCATTGTGACATTTTGGCCGCATACACTCGCCCCTCTGCGTAGTAACTCGAACACATGTTGGTTTTGTACACTGCACACTAAAATACGTGTAATAAACTAGCCACAGACCTCTAGTTGCTGGTTAAGCTTTGTGTAGTCAGTGAGTTAACGTTACCCACTCAACAGCAATATATAATTTGGCCCCTTTTAACTTCACAAGGCTAACGTTAGTTTACCCCAAAGTATCACCATTATGTTTCAGTAGATTTTCACCGGTGACATTGAAGGATGTGTTAACCAGCATGAGAAGGACTGACAGCTTCAGTCGCCATTAACGAGCACGGTAGAGATGAATGGTGACCAGTGCTGTCATTCTGCCAAATCTCTCCTTTTTTGTTTTTCGCGGAATGAAGCCAGTCGTACGGTTTGGGAATGGAATGTGGGGGGATTGAATGAGGGCTGGATGTTATTTTTGGTCGTGAACTGTCTCTTTAAGATATAATATAATATGTAAAGCGCGTGAATGGGTAGCTATGGGAACTGGGCGTGGTTGACGAGAACGGCACATCCGCATATTTTCCTCTCACAGTAATGTGACCCTGGAGGGGAAATACATAAAACTAACTTTATTTTTTTATTTATTTACTTATTTATTTATCTATATGTTTTGCTCACCGTGCACAAATAAAATCCTATCATTTTAACCAGATATTTGTATGTTGGCAAAATGTGTTTGCTTCCGTTACACTTTGCTTTCACTTGTTGATTTTTAACTAAAAGCTACTATATACTGGTCCTCAGATAATACTGACTTTTTGTATTATGTAGGAATGCAGTATAATTGGAATATTATGTAACATGTTAAAGGCATTGTTCACCCCAAAATAAACTCACCTATCATTTACTCACCCATTACTTGTTTAGAAAGTTTCTTTAATTGAGATTCTCGTGTTAAACAAAATATATTTTGAGACTATTTAGAATCCTGTAACCATTGACTTCCATAGTATTTGTTTTTCCCATTATGGAAGTCAGTGTTTAGAGGTTATCAGCTTTCTTTAAAATATCTTCTGTGTTTAACAGAAGAAAGAAATTTATAAAGGTTTGGAACTACTCAATGGTGAGTACGTTTTCATTTTAAGGGAACTATCCATTTAAGTGATTTATTGAAGAGAAGTGGAACAGCAGCTTTTATTTATGCTATGTAGTGGCTCTGGATAAAACAACTATAAAATCAATGCTATGAAAATGTTCAGGATTTTCACAAGGATGAACCTGCATTTGTATTTAATCAATAGTAAATTATGGCACCACATGAATGCCCAAAAAAAAGACTTAAAGGCAAGATTAAGCAAACTGGTCATGATGACTCAAAAGAAATATGGTCATAGCTTTTGATTTTTTTTTCTATTGGAGAAAGTGTTTAGTAAATTGAAAGCTTTTTAAAGATTTTTAAGTGCCTGATTGTGTGTTTCAAGTAATGTTAGGGATTGGTGACAAAAGTCAAAATATAGGTGAAATAATCAGTGTTTGGGTATTTTAATGTGTAAAGGTCAAAAATTATTCTGAACTTTACAATTAGAAATATAGAAATTAGTGTAACATTGTTTTTAAAGCGAACAATTTTTAGTTTAATGCACATTATATTTTAAATAATTAAAAACATCTAATGATTTTAAAGGATTGGTAGCAAAAATTTAGCGAATTAGATTTTTTTCTTTCTTTAAATGTCATCATCAGTGATTGTTGTTCTAAATAATATGCCTCATGTTTTTGTTATATCAACTGAAAGATAGCAGTGAATACACGGTTAAACAGATTTTTAGATTTTTAGTCTCTGGGAGTCTGGGACGGTACCTTTTTAAAAGGTACACACACATTTGTACCCAAAATAATCTCTTTTTTTGCCAGAAACAAATAAAATAGGACAATTTAAATAGGACACATTCATATGTATGGACCAGACACATTGTAATGTAAAAAATAAAATCTGCATGTCCCATACATGACCCATATATTTTAAATGTGGATCCGGCATGTGATTTATTCAAAGTTATTTTAGTTACAGTAGATATGAAAGGAGCCTTTATTCCTGACACACTTGTTTATTTATTTATTTATTTATTTTGGTAACACAAAACTTTTTAGGGGTAACCTCATGGGTAACCTGTTAAACTTGAAATAAACCAAGTCAGTTTTCTAATTGAACTTTAACTCTTTTTCTTCAGCACTGAGCAGCCATGGACAAGAGCGAGCTAGTGCAAAAAGCCAAGCTGGCCGAGCAGGCAGAGCGCTACGACGACATGGCAGCCGCTATGAAGGCTGTCACTGAGGGTGACATTGAACTGTCGAATGAGGAGCGCAACCTGCTCTCGGTGGCCTACAAGAACGTGGTTGGTGCCCGTCGCTCATCCTGGAGGGTCGTCTCCAGCATCGAGCAGAAGATGGAGGGCAGCGACAAGAAGCAGCAAATGGTCAAGGAATATCGGGAAAAGATCGAGAAGGAGCTGAAGGACATCTGCAATGACGTACTGGTAAGAATCTTATGACTGCAATAATCCCAGTCATTTGGATAGTGCGTCTTGCATTCTGACCCCGGGACACACGCAAGATGCAAGTCTTTGCTTTCGTCCCTGTTTCTTTATTGCAAGCGTTGGTGGTTAACGTAGGTTGATAATCCTGCTTGCGTTAATTACTCATCATGAGCAAGGCCCTCTTTCAGCCAAGCCTATTAGTCCAGGCCTGATCTCATTTGTTCCAACGCAATGCACAGGTGTCCTTTCGCTGGGACAGTTATTGTAGCCCTCTTTGGATGATGACAGATTTAAGGGGTCAGGGTCTATTTAATTTCTCTTTCAGCCTGCTGAAATGCCAGTACGTAGAGATTTGACTTCACAATTAACATTGCTTAGACTGTTTAAAATGAGTTACCTTTTATACTTTCCTTACATTGTGCAGAACTCAATGTATTTTTAATAAAAATAAAAAAAACACAAGCTGTCGTTTAAAGTGTAACTTTTAGGATAAATTAGAAGTAAAAAAAAAAAAATAGGGAATTTTCTTTGCTGTAGTCATTGGTTGTTTTTATGGTTGTGAACCACAAATAGTGATAGAGAAACATGTAAAGTATAATGTAATTAACTAGTGATTTATTTTAAATAAAATGACCTTGTCATATATTCATCTGTACTATCAAAAACCTAGACGTCAGACGCAAAGACTAACTGAGGAAATATATACTACCGGTCAAAAGTTTAGGGTCAGTTTTTTAAATAATTTATTGTATTTAATAGTTTGAATAAAATTATTCAGTTCATCAAGGCTGCATTTATTATATGTAAAAAAAGAGATTATTTATTTATTACTTATTGATTACTTATTATATGTAGTTTCAATTAAAAAATATTACTCCAGTCATTATTGCTTTTATTACTATTACCATTAATAGTAATGATGATGATGATGATAATATTAGAGTGATTTCTGAAGGACCATGTGACTCTGGAGACTGGAGTAATGAAGCTGAAAATTAATCATTATTGTTATTTTATTGTGCAATAACATTTCACAAGTGTACAATTTGTACTGTATTTTTGATGCAATAAATGCAGCCTTGGTGAGCAGGAGAAGCTTATGTAAATTATTAAATAAAAAAAATTGACCCCAAATTTTTAACTGGTAGTGTGTATATTTCCTCAGTTATTGTCTTTTTGCGTCTGATGTCTAGGTTTTTGATAGCACAGATGAATATATGACAAGGTCTATATGACATAAAGCTTATTTTCTATAATACAAAAGCTTATTTTAAAACATTTAAAAAACCTAACTGACCCCAACCTTTTGTTAGTGTAGTGTGGTAGTGTAAATTCACACAGTTCACATTCAAAAACGGATATTTCCTAGTTTGAAGTTTTGTGTTACTTTATATTTTTTAGAGGATTGATTTAGTATTTTTACCTTTAACTAATTGTACTGATAAACCTTTTTGGAAAAGATTAAGTAATTACGGGTAGTGACTTTTGTAAATATTAATCTATAATTTAAAAATGGCATCTTGATTAGTACAAAATGACTATACAAGTAAGTTTTCATGTTTTTCTTTCTTTTTTAAACTGCCCATCTTTTAGCAATAGTGCTTAAACAGCGAGTTGTGAAAGAATTTGTTGTTGGTACATTATAGAAGACTGGAATTTTAAGTCCACTTCAGTAAGCTATAAGTCAAGTCCCCCGAGTAGCATGCTTACGCGGAGGCTTCGGCCAAAGTCTGAGGAAGTGAGAGAGGCCGCTAATTAGCTTTTAGCAGCTGCTTGGGTGGGAGAGAAGAGGCTCTGTAATGAGGTGTGGGAAGTGAAGAGTCCTCCAGAGGGCACAAGGACAGTTGAACTCAACAATATGGCTGAGGACCAAACATGGGCACGGTAAAGTACTTGACTAAAGCTGCATGTGGATGCGCAGAACTGCTCCTTTAGACAATGTTTGTTTTATCTACCTTCATCTCCAGGTCCTGGTGAATGGAAGATTAAACCACAGGAGAGTAAGAGTTTTGTTTGAAGGGAGGGAGTAAACTGGCCCTGTGTGCGCATAGCATGAAAGTGAGCTACGGTACAAGTTGAGTCACCTCTAATCCCATAATGACAGCAGCTGAGCTCCTGTTTTTTGGGCCACTGACCTGTAGCTCTCCACATTGCAGCCAAAGGGAGTTTTACCTGCACTGCTTTGGTATTCGGGAGAGTAGAGTGAGACTATGATGTCATGTGAATTCCTGAGTATTATGTAACCTAATGTTGCATTGAGTTCTTTAAAGTCTTTACACTACGTGCTAATCAGGCGTGATGGGACAAGATTTCAATGCCAAACATTTTTTTTTTCTCCATGCTAGAAGCAAAAACTAAATCACAGACAGTCAGAACAGAACATGAACTGTTTTTACACTTCTTTTTCACAGATTCTTTTTTTTTTCATCTCCAGATGGTATGATTTCCATTTGTAAGGAAGAATTTCATGTAGTATTGTACTGTGTAATATTCAGTATTTCCGAATGTACATATTCAGCCCCTTTTTATATGTCCACAAGTGGGATTTTGGTCTAATAGAAACAACATGACCAACAAAATGTGGCGTCACTTTTCACTTTGACCTTTCCACCTGGTATTAAAATGTGTTTGCAGTGAGGTCATTAGAAGTTAAGAAAGCAGCTATGAATTTGATCATAATACATGTGTTTTGAAACAATATGTCTACTTTATTTAGGTCTTTTGCTTTTTCACAACACTTGATCTGAAAAGCAATTTCAAAGCTTTTTGTTTTTCAAACTGTTTGGTGTTGTGTGATTAGAATCACACAAATTCTTGTTTAACACCGTGTGTGCACAGAGCCCTTTGGCCCAATCCCAATTCTACCCCTTAGCCCTTCCCCTTACCCCTACATCTCGTTTTGCGCGTTCATATGAAGGGGTAGTGGTGTCCCAATTCTCTTTAGCTTGAAGAGAGGGTTATGGGCAAGTGGTATACACCCCTTCGAACGAAGATTTTTCAGGACCACACTTCAAACAGCGGGGTAAGAAAATTTCCCAGAATACATCAGCCACAATGGCAGGATAGCTGAACCCAGAAGTATGGAGATCCACAAATTTGAATTTTGTCATTATTATGATTTTTTACGACAAACAAGCATATGTTTTAATATATTCATAACCGCGTTCGTGTTTTACCGCCATGCGTTTAGAACAAACACAAAAAACTCGCAAAATTTTGCTATCTATAATCCATAATCATAACCCCTGTACAGCAGTCCCACAACCTTCTGACATTCGATGACACTCGAATACCCTGTCAGAAAAGTCTAGTGGCTGAGAATGAGCTTTTTACTGTGTCTGGAATAATGTTAATGTTGTTTTTTCATGTGTTTACATAGATGAGTATGGCCACGGAGTAAATACACAGTACAGTTTCGATCTTATTGCCACATTAGATCGTTATGATAACATAATATATGCCTTCAGTGATTTCCTGAAGATAAACACCAAAAAATAACACAACTGGAGTAACTACAGCAGTCGTGATCGTCTGATCTCATATGAAGCAAGAGATCGCGATGACTTATGACGTGTGCAGGTGTTGAAGTGCTGTCCCAATTCTTAGGGGTAAGTTTTGAAGCCCTTCCCTTTAAACCTCGGTTGTAAGGGCCAATGGGAAGGGGTAGGGGTACAAAAAGAGAATTGGGATTGGGCCTTTGTGTCGTGACTGGTTAGGACACCCTTTCAAAGACTCAATCTAAAGTTTTCATTTTGACATGGCAATATTATGAGGGCTAGAATGTGTCAATTCTAACTAAAACACTCTTCAGCTACGTGATTATATACTTTTAGAAACTGTCGTTCTGTTCTGTTGTTACTTCATGTAGTAGTCAATATTTTCTTGTGTCTGTCAAAGTTGAAGTGTGGTCAGATTAATTATTGCACAGCCAGACTCGAGCCTTTTCAATATGCAATAAATTTCTCACAAATGCAGTAAATTGAACAACTCTCCCACCGTTTCAGAATCAGCTTTATTTGAAAGTGATTTCTGTGTAGTAGTGCGTCATAAGTTATTACACTAGCGGACCATTTCGCCAACATGAGCATACATTTACATAGATTTGCATGTTGGCGTTTAATATAAAGGGGGAAGTAAGTGGCAGTAGGCAGGAAGGTTGCACTTTATTATCACTAAATACACATCTAATAAAAAGACAAACCGCTCTTGCGCAAACTGCTGTGATCTCTCATCCACATGTCTCCACAATGGGGAGGAAATGGTTATGCAAACCAAAAACTGTATCTGTCAGTTTAGAGACACTGTACATTGCAGCCTGCTATTTAACGCACAAGTAGGTCATTGGTTCATCGGTGATGTGACTTAATAAGGTTAAATGAATAATTTGAACTGGAATTCATAAACAGTTCCAGTTATTGAGACGTGGAAGTAATTTGCAGCTAAAAGATCTTGTCAATTTAACCTTCGATGTAATGAAGGTCACAAACCAATGAGATCCTTAAACGTGGGCTCCTCTGAACAGTACCAACCTTGACAAAAATCAATTGATCCATTGAGACTTCCTTCACCAATAATGTGGTTGGTATCGGAGAGTTTACAGATGCTTATAGCCACGACGACCCTGTGGCTCTGTTCAGGGTGGCGACAATCAGGCCAGTCGAGCTGTGAACAAGTCCAGCAAGCTCGATGACCTAGTTGTACGAGCGCTAGCTCACACGGCGTAGTCAATTTTCCCATTCTCCCCTTCCCCCTCCCTGCAAGAGAAAGTCTCAGAAGCATCTGTGAAACTGCAGTCTTGCCACAAGCTGCCGGGCCTCTGTCATCTCCAAAGGCGATCCAAGGTTGTTGTGCAAATACCTAGAATGCTGAAACTCTAGAAATAACATTGTGAGACTAAACGCTGGTGTTTTACTATAAAAGATATCCTGGACACATTAGCTCATGAGGTTTCATGGTTTCACCAAAGCCTCTTGTTTTTGACACAGGATGCCGTCAAACAAGTTCTACAGAACTCTTATCTCTTCATATCTTTACTACTGTTTGGTTTTGTGGTACTCAGCACTGCTTCCCTATTTTGTTTAAGCACACTGAAAGCAGGATCCAAAATCATTTGACAAACCACTAATATGACTTTTTACTTTTGTCTGTGCGTTGCAGGTTCTTCTGGACAAGTATCTCATCCCCAAAGCGACCCCGGCTGAAAGCAAAGTCTTCTATCTGAAAATGAAAGGCGATTACTTTCGCTACTTAGCAGAGGTGGCTGTGGGAGAGGAGAAAAACAGTAAGCCATTTTATCAAGTCTACCTCTTTTAACGTTAAAGACAATACTCATGTTTAAATCCTGTGTGACTTTTATATATATATATATATATTTATTTATATATATATA
>CAIGQQ010037975.1:2627989-2645285 GCA_903798035.1 Danio albolineatus | reverse complement strand
ATATATAATTGGAAATGACATTCTTGGTTTTTTTTTGTTTCTATTTTGAACGTCATTCCATGGCAAGAAAAACATCTATTACTTGGTTTAAATTAAATGCTAAATTGTAGGTTTTGTACGAAAATGAGTCTGTTCAAATTTACTAGATCGGCTAAGCAAAGCCTGGAGTTCCTTCTATCCATGATTCTGGTTAACATTTTCAGATTAGCCCGCTAGTTAATTGTGTAGATGTTAAAATAATGCTGCATAGCTGTGGTAGTGACATGTCCTCACCACCTGCCCATGAACACACTGACTTCTGCTAAAAATGTACCGTTTCCGCAAACTGTTGACACGAAGCCAAGCTCGAGAGGAAGTAAGGGGGTGGAAATCGCTAAAGAGGATCCATTTTGGTGGGGGGTTTTGTGCAGTTGTGGCCCATTCATAAAGTTTGTGTTTCTCAGTGAGTAATTCAATCATAAAATACCATTTTAAAAAAGTGTGCCGTTAGTAAGTGTTATGTTTTTGAAGCACACACACACTTCAAAGCACACCTTAAGTTGATTTAAAGTAACAGCAAAATCTTATACTTTGTTGCAGAAATCCAAGTTCTTCATCGTTACAGTGTATATAATTTCACAAGATGATAGTAATAGTCAGAGGATATTATAATGAAAGGTTTTATAGCTGCTGAGGATTCTCAAGAATCATTTTTACCTTAAAATATCTGCTTAAATAATTTCACAAGATAACAGAATTTGTATTTCTGATTTATTAAGCATAGCCGTAGTGGGCATCAAACACACACACAAGTAAAACAATAGACCTCTCGGTGATAGAGTAGGTAAGGCTTATCGACCTCAAAATGTTTACTAAATATGACACTAATTACCAGAAACCATGTTAGCTGACTTTGTTCACAGGCCAGTTCTATTTAAAGCAGATACTATGTAAACCTTGAAAAGTTTTGCGCTCCATTGTCTGTCTTGGCCGAGTCAGAAAGGAACAAGGGCTGTGATGTTCATAACAGGAAGACTCTTGCTGTTGCCTTCCTGTGCCAGGAGGTTGACTAGCTCAGGGCGTGGCTTTAGGATTCAGTTGTGGGAAAGAGAGGGAAAAAATTAAAGGAGGGTCTGTAGTGGAAATGCTTAGTGGCCTGATTTCCTTCCTTCATTGGAACAGGTGCAGACATGTGAGTCCACCCACCTTACTGAATGAATGAAAGAGAGCTATGAGTTTGTGCGTGTACATGTGTGGGTGGATTGAGCTTCACAGCCTTCTGGAGTACAGTTCCTTCATATTAATTCAGCCGTTTGGACGTCTCTCGCTGACACCATCTGAGAGGGTGTTTTCATGACACTCTTTTCTGCTAAAAACAGAAAAATGTATTCGTTTTTGCCAGTCCTTTTTAAAACTGGTTGCAAAGAATTTGAAAATGGTACCATTATCAAACGTCAACAACAGGCTTTTGTGAAAAAACATATCACTTGTTAAGGTCAATTTGTGTTTGTCATTTTGAGATATCTGTATAAACGGGAATTGATTTAACAACGTTGTTGTCTATGTTAAACTTTTCAAAAATGTTGAAGGTCTTTGAGTTTTTTTTGTAGAGTTTTTGTTGTCATGTAAACATACTCTAAAACCGTTATTTTACTGTTAGTTGTAAACCAGTCAATAGTACTTCAGTATTTAATTAATTTAATTAATTTATTCAGCTTTGTGTCTCGAAGAGGTTGTTTTAAGTCATGGACAGTGTTTTATTTAACCTGAAATATTATTATTATTTTAATTTTTTTAATTTTTGAGAAACCAAGATTCCCATTAGGCCTGAGCCGATAAATGATGATATTATAAAGAATTGTGATAATTTATGTCAATAACAATGATAAGCTCTGGACTTTTTTTACTATATTGATCTATCAGCCAATCATACAGCAGAAATGTGCGACAATGGGAATCTAAAAGTGTGTTAATATTAGAGATGTGCTGATTTTTCGGCCACCGAAAATCTATCGGCTGAAGTTGTTATGCCATTTAATTGACCCTCTAATTTTTTGTGGCTTTAGTCATTGTTTGGGTATTTTTTTTAATCTGAAAGCATTAACAACTTATATTGTAATATAAATTATGGTTCAATATGTGAAATAATTATCGAGATAGCATTTTTGCTATATCTCCCAGCCCTAATTCCCACAGTCTTAGTAACCATGTACTAGGGAATATTTACAATGTTATTTCTCAACCTGGAAAACTAGTGGAAATCTAAAACTGCCCTACAAAATAAATTAAAAACAGTCATAATTTTTTTTAACATTTAGATATTTATTGTTTATTCCTATATCTAGCCATTTACAAACAAGCTTTAGGTGTTTGAACATTTTTGTGTACTGTGGGTCGTTTATTTGTTCTTTAACGCCCCCTAGCGTAAAAATGTCATTTCACTGCTTTATTTCAACTAAAAATACCTTTTTTCTTATTTATTTTCTGATGTTTTTATGTTATTAAATAAAGCATTATCCCAATATTTATTATATTAGCACAAATATTGATTTGTGAAAATTGCTTCAACATAACACTTCAATTCAAATGGTTTCAAAAGTTTAATAGGAGTTACTGACTAACTACAGAGTTTATTCTCAAAGCTGAACATTCTTTGCACGTTTTCTCTTTCTATCTCCAGCTATCGTTGGCAATTCGAAGGAGGCCTACAATGATGCCTTTAATATAAGCAAGGCAGAAATGCAGCCCACACACCCCATTCGTCTGGGTCTCGCGCTCAATTTCTCTGTATTCTACTACGAGATTCTCAACTCGCCCGAACAGGCCTGCAAGCTCGCCAAAACAGTAAGTAGCTCAACAGGTTTACAGACACCCGCACGAGCTAATCAACAAACTATAAAAGTATTACTGCTGTGAAGTATGTTGCGTATGTAGAACATATACATTAAACTTATTATGTATTTTTTGTTGGATCTCTTTCTCCTAGGCTTTTGATGAGGCCATCGCAGAGCTCGATTCACTGAATGAAGAATCCTACAAAGACAGCACATTGATCATGCAGCTACTGCGGGACAACTTGACAGTCAGTTTTCTCTTATATAGCAGATGAAGAGGATTTAAGTGCATTAATTGTTTATTATAAACTAAATGTTTTGAAGGAACTGTTCAAAAACTAATGTTTAGCTCAAAAACAATATTATTTTAATAACTTTTCATAGTAAACTAGGCAAAGAATACAAAGTATATTTAGGATTTGTAATAATGGTTTTCAAAAATGATAATGGTTTAATGCCACAATGTACTTATTATGTTTAATTACCTTCATTGTGTTTTTTTTTTCTCAAAATATAAATTACACATTTCTATTTTGTTTGTAGAACATACATTTTGTATGTAACATTTATTAAAATAGTTATTTATATATGTTTGGTAATTATTTAATAGTAATTTAATACAAAAAATCAAACAACAAAAGTATTTTGGCATTGTTTAACTGGTAAATAATAATTAATGATAAATAATAGGCTATTTTATGTGTATAAAGACTTTAACTAACAAAATAAATAACTAAATAACTGAATGGAGGAGAAATCAAGAAAGCATTAAATACAAGCATAAAAGATTTAGTTGAAATTTTGTTGTTTAAATGTTTATTTTACAACCCCTCGTTTGAATATTATATATATCAGTGGTCCTCAAACTTTTTTCACCAAGTACCACCTCAGAAAAAAACAGTCTCTCCAAGTACCACCATAGTGGCCAGTATTGAAATACAGCAGCATAGTAGGCGTAATTAAGCAGCTACAGGCCTGCACAGTTCAAAAACGTGGCGGATTAATTCCTACTATTATGAATATTTATTATTATTATTATTTTTCAGCCACTTTAAATATTCTAAATAGTTTAAACAGAGAAATTAGAAATTAGGCTTTGTGTGTCAGAAAAGCAAGTAATTAAAGTATTCCTGTTAACATTGGGATATTAAAATACGGGATACTCCCCCAACAACCGTCACAAATACAGGGAAGAAAATAGCTTCAAATTAAAGAATACATAACAAACATTAGAAAATAGAAAATAGAAGGTTTAGCCTAATAAAATCACTGATCACATCTGTATTATCGTACACATCACAGGGTTAAAGGTGTGTTTATTTTTTTAACTTCAATTATTCAGCGACTCCTCTGTGTACCACTAGGAGGTAGGCATGGCACGATAACCGTTTTCAAGGTATATCGTGGTATGGAATAGTCAAGGTTATCATACCGCCAAAATTTTTTGCTATATGGTTCCTAAGGTATGGGTATGATTTTTTTTTTTATTTACATTTTTTTTTAGGTGTAAATTGTTAAGACATCTGTGTTTTTGAAACAAATGAAGACAGCAGAAGTCAATGATTCACTTGAATTATTCCGCCTGACATGTTTACTGCCCCAAAATATTTTAAATGTTTCTCAAAATAAAATATATTTGGTTTAAACGGGAAAAAGCTTTTGTTTTTTAGCCAGACACTTAAAAAGAATATATTTTAGAGCAGTAAACACAATACCGTTTTTATCCATGGTTATCAAACCATCAGGATCTTATACCTGCCCATGCCTACTTGGAGGAAGCCTGCGTACCACTGCTGGTACACGTACCAGTTTGAGAACCACTGATATATTCAATTCAATTCAATTCACCTTTATTTGTATAGCGCTTTTACAATGTAGATTGTGTCAAAGCAGCTTCACATAGAAGGTTATAGTAAATTGAAAATGTCGGTTTAGTTATTAGCTAGTATATTATTAGCTAGTATATAGCTGAGTTCAGTTCAGTGTTGTTTAATATTCACTACTTAGAGTTCAAACACTGAAGAGCAATCCATCGATGCGCAGCTCTATATATTATTATTATATATTAAATTTTATTGAGCTATATATATTTAATATTTTATTTCTATTCCTAAAGATGTTGGGTGACAACACTTTTATTTTAATGAGTACAACTTTAATAAAACTGTTTTGTTTAAGTGCACCAACATGTATTTGCTATATTCACTGAGAAACTGATACAAATATTCATTCAAAAGGGTTGTGTACTCATTTTTGCTGGGCACTATTGTTATTTTACTGTTTATTTATAGCTAAATAAAGTTAGTGAGTGAAATGACTAACTGGCGTCCTCTCTTCTCCTTCTCAGCTGTGGACTTCAGATAACCAGGGCGAAGGCGAAGACACTGAGGAGGGCCGGGAAAACTGAGTCTGGCTCTGTCCGTCCTTCCCCCTGTCATTCACCTGCCATCATTCCAGCTCACCATCAAACACTGAGACCACCTCATCATCCACCTGTCTCTTTTAGTTCTTTTACTCTCGCGCCTTCCTTTGCTTTCTTCCTTCCCTGTCATTGTGGGTTTTTTTTCTAAGGATTTGTGTAACGGGAGGAGGGTGGGACGGGTTAGTTAAGGGGGTGGGCATTCGGGATGCGTTGGGTCGGGACGGGGGACTGGGAGGGGATGAGGTTTTGTCTGCCTTGTTTTCTCCGTGGGTCGTTGCTTTAGCGTGGATGAATGCGGGTGAGGGCAAGTTCTCAGCTCATGCAAAGTTGCAAGTCAAACCCTTTTGTTATTCGTATACTGTATGTAAATCTCAGTCCAGGGGGCTGTGCGTTTGTCGTACGCCTGCAGTTTAGCGTCTGCATTATACAAGCCCTTTTCTTCGAGTAGAAGTGAGGTTAGCAGTACTAGTCTTTAGCTAGGAAAGAAGCAACTGTTTGCTCACGTCCTGTAAAATGCTGGGCAAAATGAAAAAAAGGTTACATTCCATTTATTGTCATTTTTCAAATTTCCAATTCCAGGAATTTGGTGCCCTGCTAATGGCATTTATATTTTTGTCCCTGGTAATTACGAGGTATGGAGGACCCAAGAACAAAGAGCACATAAGCTTGATGCTGTTACTGTATGACTGTACAAGCCGAGTAGTTGGATATATTAGTGTGATTTTTGTTTTTCCAGGTATGGTTTGTTTTCATTTTATTTTATTTTTTTTTTCTCCATTGATTTCTTTTGATACTTGCCTAATTTGCATGTGGCTATGAAGTAGTTAATATGGGGAGGAAAGGGAGATTGTCTGGGCCGGCTAGCTTCGTGTCATGTCTCTGGATTTTTTTCATACAGAACACCCAAGCATAAATGTTATTTGGAGGGAAAATATGTAATTTCATGTAAGTGGATTAAAAATAATTTAACACAATGATTTTGTAATGGGTATTTATTTTTTTATTTTTTTTGAATGGCATGTGTGATCGTTAGGGTAGAAATTCTGATAGAGGTAAAACATTTTTAGTATGTTATCAAATAATAATCATTAAGATGAAAATGGCATAAGGAATGTAGTTAGTATATTGTGTCAAGGGGGAAATAAAGTAGTTAAATGTGAATGTTATTTGAGAACAAAATTAAAATCTGTTTAAAAGAAGAATGATGCAGCTTTGACATAAAAATGAAAAAAGTAATGTTTTAACACTGGTAATAGGATGTTTCTTGAGTGATCAATATGTTCGAACTAAAGTTTTATGGACCAGCTGTAAGAGGGAACAGTAAAAGTTACATTTTCTCCTCTTTTGCCCAATTTGCATGAAAATCTGAAGACATCTTCAGATAATACCAACAAACAACATGGAATTAAACTGTCCTCAAATAATCTAAACAAATTTGACAATGCTTGTGGACCCATCATCCCTTTAATACATTTAATTCATCCCTTTTTTAAATTTTTTTTTTTTGCAGCACCACTTTGTTTAGGAGATACAAACAACTTTTTTTTTTTTTTTTTTTTAACTCAACTTCTAAACTATTCTCAATTTATCTCAACACATTTAATACGTTTTTTTAGTCTGAGGCTCTGCCATGTTCACCTTCTGATTGTGCCTCGCTTGTGTTTGGCACTTTAATTGGTGTTTGTTATATTTTTAAAATGGGAACATGATAATGCCATGGAAAAGTGATGGGATTTTGACATGACATTTTACAGGCCTGGACAAGTTTTGCAAAAAATATAAAATAAATAAAAAATACAGCAAGTTTTGCAAAAGTCATGGCACAAACATCTGTGTACTTGAATATTTGAGTATAATTTATATTATAATATTATATTTTATATAATTTCTCTGTGTGGTGTAAAAAGGCAACTCAATTTCAGATGCGCTTCTGCTTCACACTCATTCACCGTATTTCAAGAAACATTTTGTGTGTTGTATCCAGGAACAATCACTAAATACAGAGGTAAGATTCTGTTGGTGCTAAAGGAATAAATTTGTGAGCTGAAGAGATAAATTTTTTAAATCTGACTTAATGTAAATAAATAGGCAAACACACTCATAAATTGGTCTTATGAAGTCATCTTATTTCATTTCTTTGTCCAAGACAATTCGGTGGCCCAGGGCATGGATTTATATTTAGTGTATTGAATTCCATGTAGAAATCTAAGACTAGCTACACCCTCCTGAAACGAAAATGTCAGTTTCTGAGAACTAGGTTCCGATTAAAGATGATAAATGATGCGTTACAATTTTGCTTTGTAATTGTGGAACTTAGCAGTAGGTTAAAATAACATTTTTCCATTTTCTTTAGATCTATTACTAACAATAGTGCAAGATAGTCAGAATGTCTCAATGTAAATTTCAGTATAAAATTACAAATTGACAAGCACTGTGTCACCAATCTACACTCAGACATTTAAGAGTTAGATCATGCCAAAATGAAAATGTCGTCTGTCTTCATTTACTCAAGTCGTTTCAAACCCACAACTGCTGTTCGTTACAGCTAAGGGGCGATGTTGAGCAAGACGTGGAGTTTAGCACAGACTGAACCTCGGTTGGTCCAAACAAATTTTGTTTTGCTGGAGAGAGAGTCTACAAGATGAGCTGAAGGTGAGTAAATCAACAGCACATTCAAACTTGTTGAAATGTCCCTTTAATATATTTAAGAACGTTCTGAGGAGTTTTGAGTAAACAGACGGTCAGTGTATGGACAGAAATCTCACAGATTTTATTAAATATTGGTCACACTTTAAAAGAAGTTCCATTAGTTAAAGGGGTAGTTCACCTAAAAATGTACTTACAATTGACCTTATTCCACCCTGCCCTCTTTTAATTCTTCGCTCTTCCGCATTTTGTCATCCAACTTCCGGTACTCTGACACAGTACATCAGATGATTTCGGAAAGTCATTATGTAGTGTATAGTTAGCTTTAATTTTTAGAAAAATGGCATATAATGCTAGTTCAGTAAATGTTTTAGCTGGCAGTACAGTGAAACCTCCCTGCAACGATTAGATGGTCTCATATTGCCCGTCCATCGCTACGGTTAATGTGTGTAGACAATATGAGCCAGACAGGGATGTTTTTAATCACTTTGTCCTGTCACAAGGAGTAGATGGAGCGTTTATGAAGACTTATAAAAGTACCGAGGCCTACAATATTTACATTGTGGGAAAGTTGTTCGTGTTCTATTACACAGTGAGGGGGATTTTGTCTATTTAAAAGCAAATGTGCACCCAAGCCAGTCCAGCAGTCCATGCCACTCAGTGTGGGTGCTACTTAGTAAGCAGGGATCAGTGGAGACTACAGGATGTTCGTGCATCGCTGGTTTTGGAAGGTCCTGTAGCCACGCAGCCTTTATATTATGGAAGGCAAGTAAATATATATAAATAAAAATTAATATCTTGTAAGGTCTGTGTTAACATAAGTAAACCATAAATGTAAACAGTACGCTAACGTATTTGTGTAATAATACACAGCTGCTGACTCGGTTACCATCAGCAGACTAAGTATCTGGTTAAATCTCTTAATTTGTGAGGTATTGACCTTATTATTTAATGCAGAAGTGCGCTCGTTTTTTGCGATTGTTTTAGAACTTCCATTTCAGTCGCCTATGGGGAAAATGACTAGGAATAAAAAACGGCAGAAAACGGTCAAACTACTAGCTCTACAAACAAGTGTTTGAGTGACTACACAGACAAAATAGAATAATATAAGAAAACATCAATTTGCAACATTAAGCAGCAAAACGAGCTGTTTTTAATGTGTAAAAATGAATGGAAGTGAATGAGAGCGGAAAGCTCGAGAAAAAAAAGATGGCTGCACCCGCTCGCACGCGGAGAATAAGGTCAATACTCAACCTCAAGTAGTTCCAAACCTTTATGTAAATAAAGTTTCTTTATTCTGCCGAACACTAAAGAAGATAGCTGAAAACCTGTAGTCATTCCCTGACTGTAGAAGTAAATGGTTTATCAGCTTTCTTCAAAATGTCTTCTTTGTGTTTAACAGAAGAAAGAGACTCATAATGGTTTGGAACAAGGGAGAGCAATTGCTGACAGAATTTTCAGTTTTGGGTGAACAATATCCCTTTAATGTTAGATATATTTTTTCTACATATAATAAGAATGAACAAAAGCATGTACAGCATTAATCAATCATTGTTAATGTCAATGCGAGGCTGTGTGTCGTGCATGTGAATATCTATAATCAACATTTACTAACACATTATTAAAATCCAAAGTAACTTAACAAGGACAGATAATGAAAGGCTGTATTTTCATTAATGTTAACAAAGATTATTAAAAATAATGTATGATTGACTTTTCGTTCATGTTATTAAATACATTAACTAATTTAAAGTAATTTTTGTTCTGCAGATGAACAATTTATGAGTTTGGTGGATAAATGACATTTAATTTGGGGTGAACAAACTATTTAACAACATTATCATGTGTAGTTAACTGCAATGTATACACTAATAAAAAATTGCGTTGTCATAACCCATAACATTGGGTTTGTCCCAAATTCATTTACAAAATCCAGGATTGTTAATATTGATTGGGTTTTCAGTTATTTTAAATTGTGTCAGTGAAAAGCCAATTAACATTACCATATTATATAACCTTACAACAGCATGTGCACTATGGCACACATCAGAAGACTCAGCTGAACTAGGCAGCTCTGAAAGAAGGTTTCTGAGCTGTTACACAAATGTCCCTTACAACAGGTCAGACCCACTGCCACTGTGTTGTTTTGGCTGATCTGGGAGGACAGGTCACCTCTGCAAAAGCTTCTGGTTGCACATCCTCTCATTGTCATCATCTGTCCCTCAGAAATGACTGTAGAAAAAAGATAGGGTAAAATTCAGGACAAACTAGAGGATCACAGCCCTTCTTTTATTTTGAAAGGACAAAAAAAAAAAACACCTTTCAACAACAGTGACACACAAGAATCTTATGGGGCAGAGAGGATTTTAAAAATGAAATAATATCAGAAATACCTCAACTATACTTGAATACCCTAAAGGCTCATATTTGTTTCTCACATTAAGCCGATCTATCTAACATTTTCAAAACCTCTACTATTGGTTTACGTATTTAAATAATAAAAACAAATACAGTTTAAAATTTACATTTGATTGTACATACTCAATCCCTGATAATGTCTCATGTTTAATTCTAAGTGTAATTATTTTTTTCTCTTTATTTCATAAAACAATAAAAAATGGACCATTGTACATTTTATCATGAAATACAGAAAACACCAACTAATCGTTCGATTGCAGTCTCAATTGAAACACCCACACAATCCTAAATGATTATTTTAAAGATTTGACAATCACATCTAAACTCTGTGATTTTACTCAGAGTGAAATTATGTTATGAAAAAACTTTTCAACCAATATTTTATTTCAATGTTATTTCAGGGGCAAACAGTTTATATGTGGAGTACAAACACTGATGTCTACACTACCTGACAAAAGTCTTGTCATCAATCCAAGTTGTAAGCGCAACAAATAATAACTTGACTTCTAGTTGATCATTTGGAAAAGTGGCAGAAGGTAGATTTTTCAGATGAATCATCTGTTGAACTGCATCCCAATCATCACTAATACTAATGAAGACGTATTGAAACCTGCATGGACCCAAGATTCTCACAGAAATCAGTCAAGTTTGGTGAAGGAAAAATCAAGATTTGGGGTTACATTCAGTATGGGGGCGTGCAAGAGATCTGTAGAGTGGATGGCAACATCAACAACCTGAGGTATCAAGATCATGCTGCCCATTAGGCAGAGGGCAAATTCTTCTGCAGAATAGCACTGATGCTTCAGCCTCCACATCAAAGGTCCTGAAACCAATGACGGTCAAGGTGCTCCAGGATTGGCCATCTCAGTCACCATTTATGAACAATATTGAGCATGTTTGGGGTAAGATGGAGGAGACATTGAAGATGAATCCAAAGAATCTTGATGAACTCTGGGAGTCCTGCAAGATGCTTTCTTTGCCATTCCAGATGACATTATTTAGGTATTTGAGTCATTGCAGAAATGTATGGATGCAGTCGTCTAAGCTTATGGGAGTCATACACAATATTAAATCTTTTCCCATTGCACCATCACTTTATATTCTGCACTATACAATATTTATGTTAAGTGACAAGACTTTTGTCTAAGCAAAGTGAGACCTTACTGTCCTAATTAAATACTTTAAAATCAAGGCATGATCATATTGTGTTTTGATTAAAGAAGCGTAATCTAGAGGCCTTTGCCTTTCATATAACAAACACATATATCACTTCTGATACCAAATGATCAACTAGAAGTCAAATTATTATTTGTTGTTCCTAAAACTTGGATAGGTGACAAGACTTTTGTTAGGTAGTGTACAGTAGCATTCAAAATGCTTCAAATGAAGGTTCATTCATTTATTCATTCATTCATTTTCAACCACTTTTCCGGGTATGAAGGTTTTACCCCTTAAAATATGTTTGTCAGTAAATAATTTGTTCAAGAGATTCAAAATTGATGTTTTATCCAGTAATGACGTCATTATGGGCGAGTTATTACTGAAATGCAACAATTACATTTTGCTAAAGGTATTAAGAATAATGGCAAAATCAATTATCTCCATTTTAAACAAAACAACATAAAAATTGGCATTCTCAACCAGCTAAATGCCTTTAGTGCCCTTCAGTTGTATTGATCAATCTCCTTCATTCCAAAGGACCCTTCGAAGTGGCCAGTTTTGATCAATTTAGTTTGAAACGACACTTTAATATGGCGGCCATGATTTTTTTTACTTTAAAGAACCTTTTGGATGGCAATACATCTCGTTTAGATTGTAATGAGTGTGCTAATGCTACACTTCATGAAAATAGAATATTATTTGACCCATGTTTTGACATTTTCAAAATAAAAAGTTGAAAAATTGAAATTTAGTATGTTTATACAAATAAGGAAGAAGATTCAAGGCAAGACAGTCTGAGATTACACTGTAGATTCTTATTTAGAATTTTACGGTACCTGTTGCTTTGACGCAATGATCTTCTCCATCAGCACAAGGTAAAGTTGATAAACAATCTTCTCCTTTGCAAGTGTAGCAGTTCATTCCATTTGGGGTCCTATTTTGGGATTCTATAAAAAATATGCATCACTAAATCAACAAAACATACCCTGTTGACGTTATGTCTGATATCTATATCTGATACATATATCCACATTTTAAAGGTCACATAACATTCTTCATGATGTGTTAAATCCACCTGGTTGCATCTTGTCGTTGCACAGGTCAGTGTTGCAGCATTCATTGTTGATGATGATTTTTGTGACTCCAAAGTTTACAGATGCAGTCACGCATTCTTGAGTTGCAGAGCAGTTCTTCATAATCATGTCAGAAATTGCGTTGTTTCCTATACAGTAGAAATGTACATTTTCACCATACACATAATTACGATTTAATTTAATTACGTAATTACGATAATTTTTATTTGAAATGCTCAGTATTCTGCTGGACATACCCAAATAGGATGTTGTTTTCATGGTCCCGCACTGACCAACAGGACACTTTACTGTAGTTTGAGTGCATTTAATGGAGGTCTCAGGTATGCACTGATAGCAGGTTAGAGAGCTGACTGAAAGTGAAGCCATTTTACAATTATTTTTTTAATGTACAAACAACATTTTTATAATTTATTATTTTGATTATTAATTCATTATTAATTTAGCAGATGATTTTATACAAATGAATTGACAAAAAGATCTAAAGCAGTTTAATTCAACAGCTGCTGTAATATTAAAAGACTAATTTAGAATGCAAACTAGATGAGTGAGTTAGGGTAACGAACATAAAGAAATATCTACACACAACCTGTTATATGTGTTATTATAAAATAATTTATGAATTAATTAATAGCATATAGCAGATGATTTATATCTAAATGAAATAGCAGATATACAAAATATACATGTATTTACTTGCATGAATGAACAACACTCAAACATCATTTATTAATCAACATTTATAGTAGATCGTAAAAACGGGGGCTCGTCCGGGATCTGAACCCAGAACCTCTCACACCTGAATACTACAAGATACTTACTAATGCATTATCAAAATCCAAATACTTTTTAACAGTAGTTTAATGCACTGTGAGTTCACAAACAATCAGCAACTTCTAATAATTAATGTTAACAAAATGAAATACTGTAATAAATGCATTGTTCGTTGCTTATTCGTGTTAGTAAATATATTAACTAACAAATAACTACTACAACCTTATTATAAAATGTTAACGTAGTATAAAATGGCAGGTTTAGAGAAGTAGATTAAGAATCAAACTAGAGAAAATAATAAATGTAAATAAATAAATGAATATAAAGACATGCAATCCTTAAAATTAATTTTCAGTTTATTAATCTGTATTTTAATTAATTAAGTCTCTGTTTTCACACAGTCCTTCACAGTAATTAATAAATCAAAGTAATTAATAAATATGTGTAAAGTAAAAATTTGTCAGTTACCTTTGTAGAAAAGTGTGAAGGTAAAAATTAAGAGGACAGACCGCGCCATTGTGATTTGAGCTCAGAATGAGACAAGAAGTGGGAACAGGAGATTACTTCCCTGTGCTTGTATCCATACGTGAATCATCCTGAAACTGATACACTTAAAAATAAAAAAGGTTGCCAATGTGTCACATAACTATAATTTTTCAGCTGTGAATGTGGAAACTTCAAACCTGTTATTTTTATTGATGGATGCTGGTATGATTTTACACACAGTATGCTGAGGATGGATGTTTTTATGGGTTTTATATTTTAATCATTTAATGTATTGGACATTAGAGACACTCATAAATGAACTGTTGGTAATATGATCAGGATGTGACTTCACCTTGTGTTCATGGGAAGGGTTTATGCTGTTTCTATTGTCTGAAAGCCATTGTTAAGGTGTTAGAGATATATGGCCTACAGCTTATCTCTACTTCTGTAGACTGTAGAAATTAGGTTTATTTTATATTACATTTAATTTTATACATCGCAAGGAACTGGCAGGTTCAAAGTGTTGTGTTAACAAAAAATATTTGAATTTTTTTTATGTTATTGAACAAAGATGTAAGCAGGGTGTAAATAAGTCTGGATTTACAGTGCCTATAGAAAAGCATCATATCTTGTGAAAATCTATATCTTTACTCAGATTGCACCCTGCTTTCAAAAGACCTTCGGGATAAAGTTGTAGAAAAGCACAGGTTAGGAAAGGCTACAAAAACATTTCAAAGGCTGGAAAAGTTATTTGGAATGTGATTTATTTCAGGCTGTTTGACAAATAAAGTCATTATTTCATAGGGGTGTGATGATTGTCTATAGGCACTGTACATATTTAACAACATTTTAAATAGTAATGATTATTACTAAATAAATTAATAAATACACTAACAGTTGATATTTGAAAGGGTTACAGCAGTGGATCTCAAGCCTTTTCTAAGCTTATTTGTATCTGTTAAAATAATTGTAATAAAGGATCAACATTTAACCAAATCAACATTTAACCATCAACATTTAACCAAATTGGGTGCCAAGGTGGCGTAGTGAGTAGCACGTTCGCCTCACAGCAAGAAGGTCGCTGGTTCGAGCCTCGGCTGGGTCAGTTGGCATTTCTATGAGAAGTTTGCATGTTCTCCCAGTGGTTGCGTGGGTTTCCTCCGGGTGCTCCGGTTTCCCTCACAAGTCCAAAGACGTGGTATAGGTGAAAAGGGTAGGCTAAATTGTCAGTAGTGTATGAGTGTGTATGGATGTTTCCCAGAGATGGGTTGCGGCTGGAAGGGCATCCGCTGCGTAAAACATATGCTGGATAAGTTGGCGGTTCATTCCGCTGTGGCGACCCCAGATTAAAAAAGGGACTAAGCCGACAAGAAAATGAATGAATGAGTTTAACCAAATTATATCCTGGTTGAAATCCAGTATATACACTGACCATTTCATTTTTTTTTTCTTAGAACAAAAGCTATTGAAAACAGTTACCACTTTACAATAATCTGATAACATTATGCATAATTCAGTAACAACAGGCAATGTATTTCCACAGCGTTTATTAACATTTATTAATTGTTAGATAATACAAATATTCATTAATTCACAATGTATTACTGTGTGACTGGTTTTAGGTTCTGAAACCTTTGCAAACTAGATTAAAAAAAAAAACTTTAAGAAAATCTTGATTATAATCTCTACATGAACTCCGTTACCTTCTCCTACATTCACTGCTAGCACAAGTATTAAATATAGCCCTGTCTGTGGATGCTGTGAAACCACGAACAGTCTGAAAAGTGTAGCATCTTTAAAAATAATATGTGTATGTAAAAAATATCTGTAAACTGTAATCTTAGATGACTTTACTTTAAAAAGTATTTCTTTTAAAACAATTACTTGACTACACTTTTTGTGAAGTGAGTAAAACTGTTGCCTTAAAATTATTACTATGTGCATAATTATAAAAATGAAGTTAAGTCAACTTAACAGTTCCATATTACAAAGTGTATACTCACTTTTTTATTTAAAGTTAATGTGTTGCGACTCGCTTTTAAGGCAACATTTTTACTCACTTTTTAAAGTAAAATAAATATTGTTTTTTTTACAGGTCAACAGTCTCCTTCTCTTCCACCAGAGGAAGACTCTGTCTGTCTGTTCCATTCAATCATTCCATTCAAAATCTCTCTCTCTCTCTCTCTCTCTCTCTCTCTCTCTCTCTCTCTCTCTTCCTAAAAGAGAAAAGGTTTAAGAGATTGACTGCACCAGTCAGAAAAAAAACATGTACAAATTAAGGTTATTTATTATTTCAGTGACTGTGGAAATTAATTTCCCTTTTCGGTTTATTCTGAGAAAAAAAAAATTACATTTTGATTTTTATTTTTTTGCGTCGATGTGATCAAAACTGGTTGAAGACAGAACACATCAGATCAAAAACACAGAGAGAAGTGCTATCAGAATGGGGAAATAAGCTTTCAGATTCTGAGCTTGGTTACACAGGTTTCCCTGACAACATTTGGTAACAGCAGCACCCAGAGGAGCAGGTAAACCTAGAGTCTGTGTCCCGTTGATACCGCAGAGCTGCCTGCTCGAACATCCCTTCATCGGCACCTTCCCACCATTAACATAAACTGACACAAACAACAACAATTAAAATACAGTTAAAGTAAACACAATCATTCTTGATAAATGAACACAAATGATTCACCTGTTGCAGTAAAGCACTGAGTCTCATCGCCCTCACAGGCCAGTGTTTTTGTGCAGTCTGTCATATTGCAGGTGAAGCACTGATTTCCATTAGGACTCTTTCTTGGCAAGTCTGAAAAACATTTACTGTAAACTCTTATAAAACATTTACTTAACTTATCAGGTATATGTAAAATATTAATATTTGTTATATTCTATAAAGATGATAAATTCCAAAATAAAAATATTGTCATTAAGGTCTTTTTTGACAGTTGTTCAGAAAAACTAAATTAGAATTAAAAAAATTGTTTATTTATATTCTACTGTTTTGTATAATATATATATATATATATATATATTAGGGCTGTCATGTGATAAAAAAAATTAACTAATTACACACTTTTGTTTGTGATTAATCATGATTAATCATGAAAAGCCGTATTTATTACAGAAATAAAAACACAGGCATGTTAGTGCCATTTAAATTTTAAAACAATCAATGCCAATAACAAACAAAAATTATTTCCATGTTGGATTCTAAGTGAACTACAAAAAAATTCCAAAATACAAGCATTGCAAATATGGAAATTGGAAAATAATAATAATAATAATAAAGTATTGAATACAAACAATTGTATTCATTGTAAAGTTGTTTTGGGAGTTGAGAACTTTAATTATAAAGTAGAAACAATTTTGCTTAGTCCTCCTTAACATTTAGCAAGTTGCTAAGACAGTCCAGTCTGTTGACATTATCGGGTGACAACACACACGCATGCACGCACACACACACACACACACACACACACACACACACA
>CAIGQQ010037975.1:2523661-2602989 GCA_903798035.1 Danio albolineatus | reverse complement strand
TATATATATATATATATATATATATATATATATATATATATAAAACAGTCAGTTTTCTCTTTTATAGAAGAAAAAGAATTAGTCATTTATTATGAAATTGATGTACTTGAAGTAACTTTGTATACACACATAGAGAGAGAGATTGAAATACTATGAATATACAGTTAAAATTCAGTTAAAATTATTAGCCCTCTTGTGCATTTTTTAAATACTTTTTCGAATATTTCATAAGAGCTGTTTAACAGATCAGGGAAATTTTATTTTATTTTATTTTATTTTACTTTATTCACAGTATTTCCTATAATTGTTTTTCTTCTGGCGAAAGTCTTATTTCTTTTAATTTGGCTGGAATCATTTTCAAAATTTAGAATTAAAAAATAATGTCAGTATTATAGCCCCCTTAAGAATTGTAATATTGTCTACAAAACAAACCACTGTTATCCAATGACTTGCCTAATTTACCCATCTTGCCTAGTTTAAGCTGAATGCTAGTAAAAAAAAAAAATTGGACTTTCACTTTGTCAAAGACAAACGAAATTAGTTAATAGAAGTTAAAGCTATTATGTTTGAAAATGTGTTGAAAAAATCTTGCGTAAAGCAACATATTCTTTAAAAGAATCAAAATCTCACAGCAGGGCTAATAATTCTGACTTCAACTGTAACTGTAGAAATGAAAATATCTAATAATCTTTAAAATTAAAAAGATGCAATCACAATACCTGGCATAGGCTGATCGCTGCAGTAATCTGTATTATTACAGCACTGGGAATTAATCGTCACTTTGCTTTGTCCAGCATTTATGCTTCCAGAAACACATGAAGGAGCCACGCAATTCAATTTGCTGAAACTGCTCACAATTTTGCCATCTACAAAACATTAGAACCTCTTCAGAAACAAATCTCCATCAAGACTTAAACACTTCTCTAAATCAAGTTGTTCTTACTTGAGTATGCCGTTGTGGTAACTGAGCCACAAGATGAACATGCAATGTAATATTGACATGCTGCTCCTCCATCACATGCATAACACTTTAGTGTCAGTGCTGAAAACGAGATACATAACAAAATAGGTATCAGCATATGTTAAAGGGAGGCATCGATCTTATACTTATACAATATCATGAAAAGTAAACAGACACAAAATTAAATGTGCATACTATACCTTTGGAGAAAAAAAAACAGGTGAGGAAGAGAGAAATGAGAAGTGCCATTGCTTTACTAACTGGAGGATGAGTGACAGCTCATCAGGATCTCTTCTTTTGTACTGTTTGCATTTACTTTATTTGCATTGCATTTGTTGCAAGAACCACACAGCAATGTGCCTGATTTCATCTGGAAAGAAAATTTGTTAGAATAGAAGGGAAATCTGTCAAAGTCTGAGATATTGTTTAATTCAGTTAATGCAGTGAACTAACTAATAAATACAGATCAATATTAACATAAAGACCCTGGAGGTCAAAGGAATAAAAGAGCAGGCTGTAAACATATTTCATGATTTATATATATATATATATATATATATGTATATATATATATATATATATATATGTATATACTGTTCCTTTTATTGTCCAGTGAGCCAGTAATTTTCATGCAGACCAGCAAGCCCTGTCATACTGCAAAATTGATAAAGCAGTTTCTTGAGGCTGAAAACATTGAAATAATGAAATGGCAACCCAGAGTACTGACGTAAACCTGATCTAAACCTCACTTTTAACTGAGCAGTATGGTTTGGTACAGGAACCAATATGGTGGAGTTTAACATGCAGGTAATTGCGCAGTGACAACAGAGAACGTGGCATTTTTAAATACCCAGACGAAATATGACACAAGCCTAACCAAGGTGACCCATACCAAACCATACTGTACTGAATTGAACTGCACCGCTCAGTGGAAATGTGGCATTACAGACCATATCACTTCTGCCATTTATTTCAAAAACACTTGTTATGTTCAACCTAGTCTCTGCCTTTCTTACCCAGAACAATCTCCTGGACACTAACCAGTCTGGTTTCAAAAAGCAGGAACTCAGACTGCTCCGCTCTCAGTTATGGAAGCCCTAAGACTAACAAGAGATGTTTCCAAATCTTTAGTGTTCGTATTGTCTGCAGCTTTCGACATGGTCAACCACCAAATTTTCTTGACAACCTTCAAGACAATGAGTGTCTCAGCCACACCCTCTTGTTACTGGGGTACGTCAAGGCTCTATTCTTGGACCACTTCTCTTCTCCATTTAAATACCATAACTTGGGTCTGTCATTTAGAAACATGACTTTTTCTACCACTGCTATACTGACAACACCCAAATCTCTCATTCCAGCTATATGATCTGATGATCCCTTACCAGATTTCAGTGGAATGATTCCAAACCAACAACATTGTGTCGAATATTAAACCTTTACGGCATTTATGTGTCACATTTCAGGACACACTCTCTTGGATAACATTCAACACCACATCTGCGCATCCCAGGAACTTCCCACTTAAAGGTGAAGGACTACATTACATTTAAGGATTTATATTTATAAGGATTTATAATACCCTTTATTTAAGGATTTAACATACTATTGACCAAAAACATGCTCCTTTTAATTAAGCTAATAAGCATGTCAGAAAAAGTCAGTGTGTAAAATATATTAACATATCTACAGACCTTAACACTGGAAGACATGAAACAAAATAGCCGTAAACTACATTTAATAACTGCTGAGGATGTTGCAGAAATTCTGGATAATTCTTGTTCTCCTGAGATTTTCATCATCAGAATAATCCTCAGTGGTGTTGTCAAGTTGAACCGATGTGTATTGTTTCAGAGGTTTCAGATGAGATGATAGATGTTTCTGGTGTCAATGTATTGACCTCTATGATGATAATCGTAGTTCCTTGGGTTTTTATGACTTTGTAGGGCTTTGGATCAAAATGTGTCACGAGTTTTACTTATTTTCCTTTCACAATGATATATTGTAGCATCAACCTGAAGCTCAGAATATGATGCTTTGTTCCTGTTGTTGATGAATTGTCTAAACAATAGTTCCACTGGTGTTGTCCCGGTAGTTTGATGAGAAGTTGCTCTATAATTGTTCAGAAATGTGTGGCACTCTTGTTCCCATACCTTTCCGGTAGCTGTGGATATTACTTTTGCTCTCTAATCTTGTGTGTGTGTCATCTTTTACGTTTTAAAGTTTGCAAGGTCTTGCCTTGAGAGTATTGGGCCATTATCACATTGTACTTCATTGTTTTGGGGATACTTGCTGTGGAAAATGTTTCGTCCAAAAGTAGAATGACTGAGTGTGCAGATGTTGGTGGTGTTATCCCTACAAAGGGGAATTTGGAATACTGTTTTGACCAAGCCTTGATGACCTTCATGTTTTAGTCCAGGTGCTCTGTGTTATAGAACCCTTGGCACAACAAGGCGATGTCCTCTGAGAAGTAGATTGCTGTCATCCAAGACAGTTAGTTCCCAGATCAAGCTTATCTCGCTTTGTGATGAAGTGATCATATAGCTTGTGCCATTGACTAGCATATTTAAAAGTTGATGACATTCTGAAGGAGGCTTTCCTTATCTGTTGCAGTCTGAACTGCACTGGTAGAAAACAGTTGACATGTATTTTTGTGACACCATCATCCGTGATAGAGGACTTGTGAAGTGTCTGTGGGTGCGAAGACACTCCTGCTTTGTGAATTACCAGGTAAGGCTGGAGCCTGAGTGCCCATCTCTCAACTCATCCTGGTGGTTTAGGCTTGTTGAAAATCAGCTCTGGAGGTTTGTTGTCTGTGATCATGTTGAATTCTTCTCCATAGAGATACAGCAGAAAGTCTTCAGCTCCAGATGATAGCATGAGTTTCTTTCTTTCTGTTTGATAATATCGCTGTTCAACCCGGGTTAATGCCCTGCTCAAATAAACAACAATGTAAGAGAGATTAGTGTTCGTGTATCTCTGTGACAAGATAGCCCCAAGGCCGACAGGGCTGGCATAAACAATCACATTGGTTTTTCTTTCAGGGTGAAAGTATCTCATCACAGGGGTATTGACTAGTCTTTGTTTGAGAGTTGGCAATTAATCTGCCTGCTCTTTACCCCAAAGACACTCAGAGTCTTTCTTTGTTAGTTCTCTCAAGGGTGCTGTCATTGAGGAGTAATCAGGAATGAATCTTGCACTGTAGCCAGCCATGCCCAGGAGGCTTCTTGCCTTACTCTGAGTGGGTGGTGTACATGTGATTGCGTGTAGAAAGAGATGTGATGATGCAGCTACTGTATATGAGAGACTTGACACTGGCATCAATGTGCAGCTTTAACATTTCTGAAAATTTTCCAAAGCACTTGGTGTTGTTGAGGTATTGTAGCAGGAGCTGATCAACAACAGAAAGAGAAAGCTGAAGTATATCCACAGGGAAAACAATTTGAATGAACCCAAGTTCTGAAGCTGTTCTATGACTAAATATAGAGCCACAATTACCTTGGACCACGTAGTACACTGCTTCAATGTTTACACCATGAGCTGAAACATCAGTGGTTGGTTTTCCCAACAGTGGAAGGGGATGTATCTTTCTATATATTAGTATTTTCTTGTTTGCTAGTGTCTCTTCTATCACAATTTTTACTCTATCATGGACATTCTTGTTTAGAAGGTTGACTTTGGCTCCAGAGTCAATTAGCATGTTCAAAGGTTGTTGAGATATCCACACTGTTGATGGTGGTTGCATGATGTTTTAAAAGGTCCTGCATGAAATAAACACACTCATCATCTGTGCTTGAGGTTTCAGTTGAATCCAGAGATGCTTTTTTACTATTGTGCCGAACGGTTCTATAAACAGTCAGGTACGCTTCTACTTGGGTTTCCATGTGAGCCTATTATGCACCATTACAACCCGTTCTCAGCCTGGAAATCTAGGCACATTTAGACAACCATGCTGAACTGTCTGAACGTCTGCCCAGCTGCCAGTTCTCCATAGCTTGCTTGGATGGATGCTATTTATTTATTTTTTTGTTATTGAACTAAATAAATATCAGAAAAAAAGATGTTCAAAACTGAAATATCTGATCCTCATCCAGATCTCTGTTTACATTTCATTTGCATTACCAAGGCAGTGACTAACACATTAGAATTAAATTCCAGAGAGCTCTGTTTTATCAGTGCCATAGTGGAAAATGAAACTGTATCTGTGCTGACTGGTGCAAAATGGTTAAGTTAGGAGAACCATTAGGTGCAAAAGTGAAAAAGCAGCTTGGGTTTACTGTAGGACTGGTTTCATTCAGGTACTGTTTGGTATATCCGTAGTTTTCTCCCCTTATGCATGAGATTTTGTTTTTGTTGTGGTTTTACATATTGTCTGTGGCTTTAATCTGTGTGCAGTTTGCTGAAACAACAGCGTGGAAAGTGATTTGGTTTGGCACAGGATTTGAATGTCAGCCTTCTAGCGGAACATTTTGATTGTCCAGGATGTGGAAAGTGGCACCACAGTTTATGCATGTTGTGTTTTGTTTTTTTTGTAATGTTTTCTGTTGTTGGCTTTTGTTAAGCATCTTTGAAGTTTGACTTTAATAATGCTGCAACACATTCAGTGCTTCTGGCTTGTGTGTTGTTTCGATGCCAGATGACTGTTTTAGATGCCTCAACTGCTCTGGCTAGATCAAGGGGTTCTTTCAATGTCATTCTGCTGTCTCTTAGTGCTCTTCTCCATTGTCATAAAGATGAGCAGGTGAGTATTTTTAGACTTTATTTCTCTGTCTGAATTTGAGAATTTACAGGTTGTTACAAGCTGTCTTCACCTGGTTTGAAAAGCATGTCTCTCCTTCTCTGAAGATATAAACTTTATACTCAGCATTGATGCTAGGGTTGAAGTATTCTGTAGGAAGCTGTATCATAATCATCGCTGGCATCATTTTCAGGGATTGTTATAAAAATGTCCTGTACATTTTCACCTACATAGCACAGAAGCATAGTGATTTTCTGGTTTTATTACATTCATACAGTGGCTGTCAAAAATGTTTCAAATCTCAGCCATTTTTTTACATTTTAATGCAAGAGATTCTTGGTCTGTCAACATCAAACATTGAAAAGTATAGCTGTTCAGCAGATAGCCATTGTTTAGCATTGTTGAGTTGTGTTGAGTGGTGTGTTTAGTTTACCACTGCTGTGTGTTCACTGTTTTCCTTTGTTTTTGTGTTGTTTATATTCAGCTAAAACTAAAATGTTAATTTATACATTAATTAGCAAGCACAAACTAATGAGTGAATTGAGGTAGTATTAAGGTAGCCACAATTCACACATGAACTCATGTGACTCATGCTGTAGTTAAAGTTAGTTCATGACTCATGCATTAGTTCTCATCATTAGTTCATAATGAAATAATGTTTAGTTTACATATTAGTACATCATTAATCACGTACTGCAATAGTGTCACTAATATATTTAGTAATGAATAAAACCAGTTCCTTCCTGATTAACAATGAACTGACTTTAATTATGTGGGTATATTGTTTGAAACTGGAGTTTCTCATGTTTCACAGAAAAAATTATTTTCATTGTGTTAAGCCTGTATATCACTTTCATCATCTTTTTCCTTAAAACATCATTCAGTGGTGTGCATTTCTTACAAATTCACAAATGAAAACAGTCTAGAAGTTTACATTGTACTGCATTTTCAGACAGTTCACCAAAAAATATGACTGATTACAATGTTTTAGAAAGAAAGTTTTTTTTTTGTAGCACTTTATTTCACAGCATGCTTTTAACATGTTACATGCAGGGGCGGATTTAACCAAAAAGCGAAGTAAGCAGCCGTTTTGGGCCCCAGGAAATTGTGGGGCGCCCAATAAATATCTAGAAATATAAATTATACCTATAACATTGTTTTTTTTTTCTACCATTTCTTATCATATTTTTGTAGGTTGAGGGTCTAACAAACTAAATTTTAAGAATTTTAATTATTGGAAAAAATAATTTAGAATAAATAATTATTATTACATCTATGCCAATTTGTCTTACATCCCCAATCATGGATCAGTCCAGCAGTCAAATCAAGTAAAAGTTTAGTTTTAAAATACATTTAATATTTTCGATTTATTTATAAGGATATTTTTAGTTGTGATTTCATTTTAAGAAAACAAATCATTTAAAATGTAGACATTGCATTAAGATAAAAAATAGACAGGAGACTGAGTTATATTAGAAGCTTTTTATGATTAAAAAGGTGTATTTTAGGGCTGTTGGTCCCCATGGCTGAAATTGCTTAGGGCCTCCAAATTACTAAATCCGCCCCTGGTTACATGCATAGTAATAAGAGTAAATTATGTATAATTACAGATTGTAACTAACCATAAACCAAACCCATTCTTACCCCAACAGTTACAGTATGTTAATCATTATCATTACTTCATACTTAAATGTATAACAAGAACACTTTAAAAATAAAGTGTTCTCTTAGTTTTCATGAATATCCTAATTCATATATTTTATGAATGGTGAAGTCTGTCACACATATTTCACAGATGGCTATCTGCGCTATCCTGGACAATTGCATTTTGTAAGAATGCAAATATCATGTTTACATGTCATGTTTAGTTTTTTACTATTTTTTGCATTTTTCTGTGACAGCGACATTTTTACAAAACAAATTCTTGGAATGAGGCATAACGGGATGCGTGACAGCAGGTGAGACCTTCACTATCACCTTCACAGGCTGCTAAAGTTTCATTGTCACTGTACGTTTCCTTATGGTTTGATCTTCCCAAGAGCAATAAAATGGTTTCTAAATCTTAAAAATTAGAATCAAATACAATCATCTGTGTGTCTGTACATTAATTAAATAATTCTGGGTTTGGGTTGGGCTAAACAGATAAAAGTTAGTTTATGTAATCAGGTTAAAATTGGCCTAAAGAGGTTTCTTACTATTACCACTACTATTACTACTAATATATAACATCATCTAAAAATAAAATTTAAAAAACAGACACTGAGAAAAAACTAAAATATGCTGGACAGAAAACAGAAAAAATGAATTGAGTGCTCGTTAAACTAATTCAATGCAACTGAAATATTGAATAGTTCAATTTTATATAACAGTGCCCAACATAAATGAGTACACCTCTCACAGATCTCTCTTTTAAATAATTATTTTATAGGATGCTTTGCGAAAATATATTTGTGCATATACGTTAGATTAGTCAGAACAAAGGCTAAATCTGGAGCTAATTTAACAAAATAACAAGATAACCATCCAAAAATTAGTACACTTAATAACAATTAATATTAATTCATTCATTTTCTTTTCGGCTTAGTCCCTTTATTAATCAGGGGTTGCCACAGCAGAATGAACTGCCAACTTATCCAGCATATGTTTTATGCAGCTGATGCTCTTCCAGCTGCAACCCATCACTGGGAAACATCCATACACACCTATTCATGTACATAAGACTACGGACAATTTAGCTTACCCAATTCACCTATACCGCATGTCGTCAGAACACCCGGAGGAAACCCACGTGAACATGGGGACAGCATGCAAACTCCACACAGAAATGCCAACTGACTCAGCCGAGGCTTGAACCAGCGACCTTCTTGCTGTGAGGCGATCATTCTACCCACTGCGCCAACGTGATGCCAACAATTAACAAAATATCCGTAAAAATATTAAATACAATTTTACAAAGGACCTATTATGCCCCTTTTACCAGTATGGGACGATAACCGTTTCCAAGGTATACCGCGGTTTGGAAAAGTCAAGGTTGTCATACCGCCAAAGTTTTCTGCTATACCGTTCCTAAGGTGTGTAAGATTTTTTATTTACACTTTTTTTGGTTGTTTTTTAGGTGTAAATTGTGAAGACATCTGTGTTTTTGAAACAAATGAAGACAATGATTCCCTTGAATTATATTTTTATTCAAGGTTATCATACCGTCAGAATCTTATACCGGCCCATGCCTATTTACCAGATGGAAAATAAGTCTCTGATGTCCCTATAGGGTGTGTATAAGAGGTTTCAGCTCAAAATACAACAGGAGTATTTTTTATAACTCTTTGAAACTGTCCCTTTTTAGGCTTTGATCCAAGTTGTGCCATTTCGGTGACTGTCGCTTTAAATTCAAATGATTGTCGAACTACAAACCCTTGTGTACCAGCCATAGACTGTATACAGTAGCAGAGGGCTAGATTCAAAACAGGACTGACCTTATCTCTGTGAAAAACTGTAAATGTTGTTCGAGAAGTAAGCAGTCTAAGACTGTATAGTCTATAATGTGGTGTTCATTTGCCGTCCTAAACATCAACGGCCGTTTATGCTAATGAGGGAGAGATCGTCATGGGGCTTACCCCCTCTGATGGCATGTACTAAGAGAGAATGTCCGTGAATGTGTTTCTGGAGACTGTTTTTATGACGTGTGATTATTAAAAATATAAATAATTAATTTTTAAAAGTAAAAAAAGTACTCATTTATGCCGTTCACTGTTTATCATTCTGTTTAATTAAAGTGTTGCAATTGTAAAAAAGCACTTTATTGCACACGCGTTTTTTTAACCTAAATAAATAAAGAATTAATAAAAATAATAATAAATGACCGGAACTAAAACCCGAAATTGCGTTTCCCAGTCGGACTGTATTCACGTCTGTACATTTTCCCCATACAACAGTCTTGTACCTGTAGGCGCAGACGTTTAGCATTAAAATAGTACAGTGCACATAGATAGAGGATAAAAAGAGCTGTTTCTTATATATTCACATCACCATAGCCGACGGTTTCATTCATATTGATATCGCGTAACCATTTATTTATAAGTCTATGGCTGTCGACATTCGGAATAGTCATTAGTATGTCTTAAAACGAGCTGCTGTCTTTTTTAAAAACACAAAACCTTCAAGTGGTAGATATTCGTATTGGCAACCAAGAAAGTGCTCTTGAAGTTATTTAAGAAAAATCGTGATCGCAGAAGCTCTCGGCAGTATCCGGGTGTCAGCATGTCGGAGTCCGGTCACAGTCAGCCCGGTTTATACGGTCAGGGACGGCGGAGGAGGAGACGTCGAGACCGAGATCCAGCAGGTCCCCCTGGTCAAAACCTCTCCGGCCCCAGTCGAGATCGAGACTATGTTCCCCGCGAGCGCAGGGTGAGAACAATAGCTGCCTGACTAACGTTAGACACGATTTTTGATTGATGAACTAAATTAATAATATTATGTTTAAACTATAAATAATGATTATAAGAAGTGGATCGAAGCAAAACATTTAAGACTTTTGCTGTTTTCATGTCAATATATTTGTTTTCCTGATCAAAAACATGCTATCAAACAGCCTCACTTTTGTTTAGAGAAGATACCCATCTTACCCATTAAAAGGCTATTTAGTCCGACAGCTTTATCTGCCAAGAAATAAGTCTCATTTACATCAAGAATCATTGATGAAATATAAAAGGATGGAATTATTTAAAGCACAAATTCTTTGGCTCGTTAAATCATTAAACTTTGCCAATATCCACCAGAAAACAAGGTTGTATAAGATTTTTTTTTTGGAATCCTTTAAAATAAAAATTGAAATATAAAATAGGGACTCAATTTGCATTTAAAAATAATTTTATGTCTACAAATTCACTTTAGGAAATTTGATATAACGCAAACATCAAAAAATGTCTAAATGTGTGAGAAATGTTTCTATTGCAAATTGTTTTTATTATTATTCATATTATTCTGTAAAACATCTTATTTATTATTTAAATGTATTTGTTATTTAAATCAGTGTTTTCTGTAATTCAAATCCTTAGAGACTGAAATATCTACTGTATAATATTTTTATTTTCAGGATGGAAGTGAAGAATCCACTGGACCTCTTCTTCAAAAGACCCCTATTATTCTTGCTAAACCTCCTGGAGAGAGAGTAAGTGCATAATTTATATTTATCATATTGGACATATTAAGTGAATCCTTTATTCCTCATTAGGTTTGTTTTGTATACCAAATTATTGATATAATCTTGGTTTTGGTTTTAGTCCAAAGCAGGTGCTCCAGCCAGCGGTCCTCCCTCTTTGGAAAAGCCGATCATGCTCATTAAAACCAGAGATGAAGGGGGAAAACCTGGGAACCCTCCTGACAGCCCCCCTTCAGCCTCAGCAGCAGGAACTGCCAAAATGGAGAGGGAAGGACAGCGTCCGACCCAACCTGTGTATCAGATCCAGAACAGAGGCATGGGCTCAGCTGCATCCGGTGGAGCTGTGGATCGTCAGTCTTTTTCACACATTTACTTCTGTTTAGGGTTACCTCACCCAAACATTAAAATGCTGCTATCAGTTCTCACCCTCATGGCATTACAAATCATACGACTTTATTTTCACAAGACAACTTATGATTTTTTCAGTGCAACCTTTCAGAGGTTTCTGTTCCTACATTTAAAGTCATGTTAACCAATAATAATAATAAAAAATAAAACTAAAACAAATACATTAAGCAGTTAAATCAAGTGTTGTGAAAAGATTTGTTTGTTGTAAATTAGACTTAAATTTACATAAAAATGACTGACATGCATACATGAACATGGTCAAAGAAGAGGTTTGTGTACATGCAAAAACTTTATTGCATAAGTCACACAAACGGCTGTTTTTACCATATGTGGTCCACCCTATGTATGGGTTTCTATGAGAATAAAAGCTTTTCTATAAGTATACTATAACGTATAAAGTTTACTATAACCTTCTATGTAAAGCTGCTTTGGCACAATCTACATTGTAAAAGTGCTATACAAATAAAGGTGAATTGAATTGAATTGAGTTAAAATCATCACATCTCTTCACGAGTCTTGATCTGAACTGCTTGATTCATATTGATTTGTTTTGTATTGATTTTTAAAAATGTTTTTTCCTTGTTATATTTGTGCTTAGTTTGAGCAAACTCTTGAATTTTTGCTGAATTTGTCACACATTCATACACATATGAAAATAAAGACCTAACATTTATTTTCTTTCTTTTTCATTTGAATTTCAAAAATTGGGTTGTGGGTTTGAAATAAAAAAATGTGAGACATTTTAAACATTTTTGGGTACTACCCTTTAACCCTTTTACATTTAAACATGTAGGCTTTAAACAGTTAAGTGTGTGTTTTTCTCACCCTGATTAACAAATCATCTTCCACAATCTGATTTCCAGCTGTGATTGGCCAGACTAAACTCCTCCCGCCTGAGAAGATGAAGCACAGCATCAAACTAGTGGATGACCAAATGAACTGGTGTGACAGTGCTATGGAGGTGAGGCCGTATATTTTTTTATAGCCATGAAATCAAAATGTACATTACTTTTTTTTAAATGAAAAAATTCAGCATTTTAAGCAGTCGTTTGGTTTCCCCCACAGTCCAAAGACATGCGCTATAGATTAATTGAATCAACTAAATGTTCTGGCTGTAGTGTATGTGTGCAAATTCGAGAGTGTATGGGAGTTTCCTAGTGCTGGGTTGCGGCTGGAATGGCATCCGCTGCATAAAAAACATATGCTGGATAAGTTGGCGGTTCATTCCACTGTGATGCCCCCTGATAAATAAAGATACTAACCCGTTGGAAAATGAATAAATGAATAAATACCATTACAGGACATGATGTGATGTTTAAAAATTGTAGTTGCCATTCACATCCTATGATTAAATTGATTTATATTAGATTCATTAATTAATTTTATTATATGATTTATGATTAAAGTATTTATCATTTTTTTATTAGCACTATTTGAATGCTGGTTAATACCAGGTATAAACAGCAGTGTTGGGGGTAATGCATTACAAGTAACATTTTAAGTAAATTTTCTCATTATTCCGAACAGATAAAAGAAAGGGAAAAGGGGATTGTATATCTCAATGGACAGTGATTTTACTTCAGTAATAAGACAAAAAGTACAAAAGTAGTAAATATCACTTTACACTTTCATTAATCTGTATACATACCTGTCAACATCGGGATGTGAAAATAAGGGATATGCCCACTATAATAAGGGACAGTCACGTGCCGCTTTATGACTGTTTTGAGGATTGCACAGGAGGGGCAACAGCACCTGTAATAAAAAGGAAAGGAAATCCCGCCGTTTTTATATTTATTTCAAAGTGTTTCATGCCAAAATAAAGCAATAGCCCAGAACTGACTCCCATTTAAGAGCAAGGGGCGGCCCCTGGTTGTTCGGCGGTATGGGTTGCGTATAGGGAGGATCGGCTCTTTAATGTTTATTGCCACCCTTTAGCGAAAGACTGAAAATATGGGAGAAATACAGGAGAATGGCTTTAAGGGATGAAAGCGGGATAAAACTGTAAAATACGGGAGAATCACGGGAAAAACGGGAGGGTTGACAGGTATGTCTGTATATACGGCATATATGCAAGTTATAAAACAGACCAAGCCTCAAAAAGGGCTTGGACCAAGCCCAAAACACCAAGCCTTTCAAAAGTAACTTTCTCTAACACTGATAAACAGTAACATGTCTCGACTGAAAACAGGATAATGCCACCAGGAAAAAGGGCTTAAGAAACAATACAGTTTAATATTCTCTATTTTGCTCTCTTATACATGCATCCAATATGGCTAAATGTATGCTTAATGTGTGGTTTTTGTATCTCAGTACCTGCGAGACCAGACAGATATGCTAGTAGTTGGAGTTATTGGACTACAAGGCACAGGCAAATCCACAATCATGTCTCTCCTGTCTGCAAACAGCCCCGAGGAGGATCAGAGGTCAGTCCATCATCAGAATCACACTTTTGTTCTTGTCAACACCAATTAATTGCCTTGTTTTCCACATCATCATTATTGTGCTACACCCATTGATTCTCTGTTAAACAGGGCGTATGTATTCAGAGCTCAGACGCAGGAGATCAAGGAGCGAGCTGGAAACCAGAGCAGTGGGATTGATTTCTACATCACTCAGGAGAGGGTCATCTTTCTGGACACGCAGGTCAGACCGAGGGCTTGCTGTTTTCACAGTATAGGCAGCTGCTTGATAGACTAATTATTCCTTTCCTCTGCAGCCAGTTTTGAGCCCTTCTATTTTGGATCATCTCATCAATAATGATCGGAAGCTTCCACCAGAATACAACCTGCCACATACATACGTGGAGATGCAGGTGGGCTGATTATGAACTACAGTATATGATATGTACTTTTCAACTAATAATGCTGTATATACCTTGTGTAAGAAGTAATAAGAAGTTATAGATTAATGGTTACTGTATGTCATGTATGAAAACAACTGGAGACAAAATTATTAGCTATCCTGTGAAATGTCTTTTTTTAACAGAGAATATAACTTTTCACAGTATTTTTTCATTGGATTTTTTTCTGATTTCTTTTAGTTTAGCTGGAATAAAATATATATTTATTTAAAAGGTTGATTTTATTAGCCCCTTAAGAAATAAGATATTTATTGATTGTCTACAGAACAAACCATTGTTTTCCACTGACTTGCCTAATTTTTAAGCCTTTAAATTATACTTTAAGCTGAGTACTATTATATTGCAAAATAACTAGTAAATATTATGTATTCTCACCATAGAAATAATTATTAAAAATGAATTAATAAAAACTACGATGTTTAAGAATTAAACATCATTTGGGAGATATTAAAGAAAAATAAAATTTTACAGGAGAGCTAATTAATTTGTCTGCAACTGTATGACTAATTATGTTGTTTAGTCTTTTACAAATAGTTTTCTATAACTTATAGAGGTATATAGCATATAAAAAATTACTTTACAAAACAAAAGGTTCTGTAGTTTTAGGTAAAAGGAAATTTTCTTCTTTTTGTCCCCTTCTCTAACTGTTTGGTTTAGTCTCTGCAGATCACTGCCTTCCTCTTCACGGTATGTCATGTCGTGATCGTGATTCAGGACTGGTTCACTGACATCAACTTGTATAGGTATGCCAACGACTTAATGGTTTCAAATATTGTAAGCTTTAAAATATACAGCTGTGAAGTTTGAACATTGTCTCTATATATTGACTTGATTCTATAAATGTTTCTTAATAATGAGAGATAATTATGCTGTGTAATAGGGCATTAAATAAAAAGATGATATGATATGATCAAATACGATATTATATGATTTGATATGATCATCACTTTTGATACATTTAACATGTTATACACACTGAGAGACTGAATTAAAAATAGACAACTTTGCAGAATAAAGAATTTTGGCAAAATGTTTCATTTGGTGCAATGCAATTTAACATATTCGATTAAATAATTTTAATTACATTATTAAAAAGCTCAAAATTGATTAGAAGCACCTGGTAATTATTATTTTAAATGCCATGTGGCTGAAAAGACTAAACAACATTCATGAATTGAATTTTTGCTATGAATGTAATTGTCAAAGTTTAATAAGGAGATTATGAAGTTAGTTAATATGAGAATTGCTTGTGTGGACATTTGAGTCATGATCAGCATCTTTTGAGGCCTGGCATGCAGTGTTATGTGGAAGATTGAGAACCCCTTGCAAAATTAAAAAAATATATGATAATTTTGACAAAATATCTATTTTTTTTGGGTAAGATATTTGACATAAAAGTCATTTTCAAACATTCCATAAGACAGAAAAATAAAAAAAGTCTTGCTCAAGACAGTACAAAATAAAAGGAAACAGGCATTTGTATGATCTCTCTTATTTTGTCTTATTTTTTCACAGATTCTGCAAGGGGTTCCCAAATTTTGCATTACACTGTATATATTGCAATGTCTAATAATAGGATAACCGTTTACAAAACTGGAGTTTGATGTAAAACTTACAGCTGTGTCCATAATCAGGTTTCTGCAGACGGCTGAGATGCTAAAACCCTCCACTCCGTCAGCCAGTCACGACAGCACCGGCTCCTCAGGACCAGATGACGGATCAGAGTATTATCCTCACATAGGTTTGATTAGTGTTCCTTAATCATTTTATAATTTAAAGGGATAGGTCACCCAAAAATGAAAATTACCTCATCATTTCTTAAACAATCATGTGTTTGTGTCTTCTGTTGAACACAAAAGATATTTTGCAGAATGCTGTTTTCTGGCACTCTTCAATTTACATAGAAATCAACGGGTGTCAGTTACCAGCATTCTCCAGAATATATTATTTTGTGTTCAACAGAAGAAAGAAACTCAGATAGGTAGGGGAAGAATGAGTAAATTATTAAATTTTTGGGGGGTCAAATGTTTACAGGTTCAGTCTAGGAATAGGGTTTAATGCATGTCATTTCTTCTACTTAGTTTTCTTGCAGAATAAAGCGAGGAGGGAAGAGTTCTGTCCACGAAACCTGAAGAAGATGCACATGGCAGTTGACAAACTCATGGCCCATTCACATCTAAAATATAAAGGCCAGTCTACATATTATTGAAAATATCTATGTGATTTATGAATTGATATTTGGCTGATTTATTTATTATTTTTGCTTTCTATTGTAGGCACATTGTCCATGCTGGATTGTAACATATTTCCGGGACTGAGTCGAGACTACATGGAAACAGAAGTCAATCTTTTTCTTTTACCTTTGATGGAGAATGATGGGGAGGATGCTTTGACGAGAGCAGGTTAAAATTTTTTCTTAAATAGCCGGTACACCCAAAAATGTACATTTGCTGTTAAATTCAGGGTTCATACGATCATGAAAAATCTGAAAAAGTCATGGAATCTTGACATGACATTTTCCCGGCCTGAAACAGTTTTGGAAAAACAGAAAACCCCACAAAGTTTTGTAAAAGTCATGGAAAACCGATATCTGTATACTTGAAATATAGGTTATTTACTTCTTTTATGTCCTTGGCTAATCACATACTCTCACATTTTTAGTGCTAAATCAATTTTACATAGATATAAATATAAGCTGAAACTAAATGGATTGTTGCGTGTTTTACGATATACTGTAATAAAGTTGAACATGCATTGTTTTTCTTTTACCACGTATATGTAGACATTGCATGAAACATTAGGTCATGAAAATTTACTTAAAGTCTTGGAAAAATCATGGAAAAGTCATGGAAATTTAGTCGTAAATATGTGTATGAATCCTGTAAATTACTCACAGTCGAGCCATCCAAAATGTAGATGACATTTTATCTTCTTCAGCAGAAGATTTACACTGAAACTATTAGGATTATATAACTACAGGAATGGCCATAGTGATCATTCTGACCAATCATGTAATATTTTTTGTCATGTCATATTTACATCCAAGATTTTAGAATTAATCTTTTGAATGTCTGTTGTCGTGTTTTATGATGTCATTACCAAAATGTTTGTAATATTAACAATAATCGTTACTAGACTGAGTTATAAGACGAAGGTGCTTACCTCAGTTTGTCCAGCAAGTTGAAGAGTATTGTTTTTTCATCGCAGAGAAAATGTTGTTTTTGAAGGCCTGAAAGACATGTTTAAAGTAAATTTTTGTTTGTAATCAGAAAGTAAGGTAACAGGAACACATGAAAAAGGAGTGATCTCTGAAATGCATGTGGTTAATTTGACCTTTATAGCTATTTAGGGTATAAATTCTCGAAATTTTAATAAAATTAAAACAATGTAGAACAAAATATCCAGACATTCCAACACAATCTCACAGCAATTCGTTACTTTTTGAGTTTGGTGGCTAGTTCGTATGAATTTGTACGATTTCATTCGTGCAATTTAGTATGACTTGCTTATCCCCTATGACGGTTGGGTTTAGGGGTGGGGTTGGCTGCAACGTCTCCTGTTTAAAATTGTGCATTTTCGTACGACTGATCTCATCAGAATTTAGCTGTGCTAGAAACTAAACTGACAAAATGTAAAATAGTCACATTTCCTCATTAAATCAGGCTGTTCATTCAGGAAAAGGCAGGGTACTATAGTTATATGGGGGTATTTTAACAATGTTATTCAATTACAAGATTAAAAAAATGATAGTTCTTGTGTTAATGCTGAAACTGTGGTCCAAAATACCAAAAATACACGCCAACGCACTTATCACTATGCTACAGGAACCTTGCCCTCTGAACTGTTGTGAATGCACTCAGGCAATTTTGCTGAGGCAATGGATGAAAGACAATACTGTTGTGAATAATGTTTGATTCACTTGTTCACTTAAGACCTTAATGTGTCATAAAGTACTACAGGTATTAATATTGTTTTAAATATATAGGTTTTATTTACTCTAAAAGTGTCAGTTGCAGTTGATTTGTAGTTTATCAATCACCAAGCACCACAGTTTCAGCTAGAAAGCTTTGTTAATGTTCAACAGAAGACAAAAGTGAAAGAATAGTTTAGTTCTATAATGTTGTTCATTACCTTCATTCATTCATTTTCCTTCGGTTTCGTCCCTTTATCCATCAGAGGTCGCCACAGTGGAGTCAACCGCCAACTTATCCAGCATATGTTTTACACAGCGCATGCCCTTCCAGCTGCAACCCAGTCCTGGAAAACACTCATACACACATACACCACAGCCAATTTAGTTTATTCAATTCACCTATACCACATGTCTGGACTGTGGGGGAAACCGGAGCTCCCGGAGGAAACCCACACAAACACAGGGAGAACATGCAAACTCCACACAGAAATGCCATCTGACCCAGCCGAGGCTCGAACCAGCGACCTTCTTGCTGTGAGGTGACAGTGCTAACCACAGAGCCACCTTGTCACCTCATTACTTTCATTAGATGTTTTTGTTTCACTAGTCTGTAGCTAATATTATCAGAGAGTTCATGCAAACTCCCCTTTAAAATGACACAGATTGGTACGTCTTTATCTTGAACATGAAGGATGCATGTATTATTATTTTGTTTTTTTTTTCTCTAATTGCTGTTCAAAAACCTACTAACTTGTTCTGCAACTCTTGTGCTGCAGGTTCAGGTCCTCCGCTCTTCTCTCTGCTGCCTGGCTACAGAGGTCATCCCAGCTTTTCCTCTCTAGTTTCTAAATTCCGCAGTCAGATTCTGGCGATGTCCCGCAGTCAGCTCTCGCACACAATCCTCACAGAGAAAAACTGGTACGCACGTTGCTTCCGTCTTTACTTTTGGAGCTGTGGTATTTATTTCAATGTAGATTTTACCTTATTGTGAATGTAATATTTAAAAGGAGAAAATATCAGAAAAACTTATTAATATTGAAATTAATATGAATATTCACGTCATATTAAGATTATTGATGTCTGCATGTGTTTTACAGGTTTCATTATGCGGCTAGAATCTGGGATGGTGTTAAGAAGTCATCTGCGCTGTCTGAGTATAGCAGGCTGCTCTCATAGTCATGATGGTGTTACATAAACCTGTGAATTCATTAAAGAGAACTGAGCCCCTGATTTCAGACAGGAGGAAGTTCTGCAGGGGAAGACTGGGCTACAGAAACGCAGGAGCACTGACTGAAGTTCTGTGAGCTCTGGATCACATCGGTGGAGTGCTGTGCAGTTTGGGACGAGTTGTTTGTATGAAATGATCAGGTGTTTGCCCATGTCTGTTCAGTCATGTGTGACCCACTGTTATTGCAAGAGAAGATGGGCTAAGATTCAGTCATGTGGACGCTTTTGTTTATACTGTAAAAATTTGAAGTAACCTGTGACATTTCTGTTGTGATCATCAGCTGGAAATAGTATGATTCAGCACACGTTGCTTCACAGATGTCTGTTAGAACATAAACTTGTAACTTGGATACAGTTACAGCATGGTTTTGTGTAATTGTTTCATGAGGTTAAAAGTAAAATGTGCACTTTGTTACATCTCTAATGTCTAGGTGGCATAATTAAATCAATCAGCTAACATCATGCCATTATTCCATTTGCACATGCTACAAATAATTTGTTGTTTATTTTTAGATGTTATTATTCGTTCGTTTTCTTGTCGGCTTAATCCCTTTATTAATCTGGGGTCACCACAGCGGAATGATCCGTCAACTTATCCAGCATATGTTTTACGCAGCGGAAGCCCTTCCAGCTGAAACCCATCTCTGGGAAACATCCATACATTCTCATTCACACACATACACTACGGACAATTTAGCTTAGCCAATTCACCTGTACCGCATGTCTTTGGACTGTGGGGGAAACCGGAGCACCCGGAGGAAACCCACGCAACCACGGGGAGAACATGCAAACTCCACACAGAAATGCCAACTGACCCAGCCGGGGCTCGAACCAGCGACCTTCTTGCTGTGAGGCGAACGTGCTACTCACTACGCCACCGTGGCACCCTAAGATGTTATTACTTTGTAAAAAATGAAAACTATCATAACTGCAAGATAACATTGCTGCATGCTGAAATGTGAGATATTGTAGCTAGAAAAAGGGAACAAAATGAAATTTTAGTAGTTTGTGTAAATAGGATTAGTAAAATTGTTTATTTAATGTTTGGGCAACAACATTGCTGCAGTATATATAATACTTGTTACATGAACCTATAACGAACAATATTTTAAAAGATTAATGAAAATATCCTAGCAAATTTGATAATTGTTGCGCTGCGCATGCGCATTTCATAGAGTTGCTGTCCGGACGAATTTAGGAGACGGACTCGCGCGTGCGCGCAGGAACTGAGGGAGGAGCTACAACCAAAACACGAAAATAATTAAAGAAATCGAATCATTCAGTAAATTCCTCGGTAAGAACATTTTCAGCTTCTATTACGTTCTGATAAATGTACTGTAAGTTGTAAGTAATACGCTGCATAGAAGCTCTGGTGCAAACTTATATCATGTACTTTTAAATGTCAGGTTTCTTGTGGTACTATTAATAATTTAATAAAGTGCGATATTCGCCGTGTCTGACATAACTTCATCGTTATGATCTCATAAAAAATTTGAAACCCAGTGACCACACCCTATAACTTCCTGAAACAAGATTTAAAGTCATTTTAAATTGAAGAAAAAAGTTTTGTTGCAGAACTCACTGAGCTGCTAAACAGAATGGTCTATTACTGGCACACACACACACATATATGCAACCTACATGTGTGTGATCATTTTGCTGTATCTTTGTGTGTTGGTCATCCATCTAAAGTATATTTCCCCCTGTTGCTTCAGGATAAAACAGGTGCTACTATGGAAGTCTTGCCATGTGAGGAGGTGCAGCGTGTTGTTGGAGCCAGAAAGAAACTGCAGCAAAAAGCTCTTTACATTAAGAACTCAGTAAGTGGTGCACTGAACTCCCCCTACCTGTGAAAACACACCACGGGACACACACATGCCGTAGTAGTAGCTTGCTGTAAGAATAATGTTTCTCTAGCACTTAATGAATTGCAAGCTTTCATCTGTTGACTGTCTCAGTCATGCACATGGACAAAAAAGCACGCAAAGTAGGCCTGGCATTTACACTGCTTTTTCTGAAGCCATTTTTAGATTAATTCATCTGGTAGTGCTGTAACGGTAGATTTATTTAGAAAATGTTAGGAATGGATCTCCTACTTGTGGTACAATGCATAGGAAAAGAAGGTGGTTGCTATGGTTACAGTCTTGCTGTCTTTGCTATAGAGACTCTCTATTTAAAAAAAAAAAGAGTATGTGCTGTATTAAATGTTTTTACAGGAAAACAAACTGTCTTGGAACATTTTGCTGATTGAATATACAGTGCTTTTTGTTATAGTTTATTATTGTTAAATTATTATATAAAAGAAGTACTTATTCAGTAATATTTAATTAAATGCCCAATATGACAGCAAATACATTTTACATTATTACAAAAGATTTAATGTCAAATTCTGTTCTTCTGTACGTCCTGTTCATCCAAGAAACCTGGAAAAAGATGCACTTAAAAATATGTAACATAAAACCAGCATGATAATCAAACTCTGATTTAAAAAGTAATGTTTTTGGCCAACATATTAGCATGATTATTCATTGATTTATGATTTTTCTTCAGTTAGTCCCTTTATTCATCAGGGGTCGCCGCAGTGGAATGAACCAGCATTTTATCCAGCATATATTTTACACAGCGGATGCCCTTTCAGCTGCAAACTAGTACTGGAAAACATCCATATGCTCTCATTCACACACGCTCATACATCACGGCCAATTTAGTTACATGGTGAGAACATGCAAACTCCACACAGAAATGCCAACTGACCAGTCGGGACTCGAACTAGCAACTTTCTTGCTGTGAGGCAGCATTGCTAACCACTGAGCCACCATGTTGCCCTCTAAATTAATTAATTTTAAAATATTATAAAAATAGAAACAATTATTTAAATTGTAATACTACTGCTTTTACTGTAATAAATTAAATGCAGCATTTGATGAAAAATAAAAGATTTATTTTCCAAAATGAAATAAAAGGATTACAAACACCATATTTACCCTGCTAATTTACAATTAATGTTCATTATTATTATTATTATTATTATTATTATTATTATTATCATCATCATCATCATCATCATCATCATCGTCATCATAATAATAATAACCACTTCCCTATTCTAGGCAACCAAGGCACAATATCTTTGATGTTTCACTCACTCTGTTTCCATACCACCCACCCATCTTCCTAAAGGGAAAGCGTAGTATCACGATCATCCAGTTTTTTTGCTCTTATATTACCTATAGACTAGGGTTTATTACCTATAGACTAGATATGGCCTAAAATCAAAATGACAATTAATTGAACATTTTAACTCGATTATGGTTAATGAACGTTTATTTTATTTATTTAATAAATTTTTTGCCCGCACAATTCACTGATAACTTTTTGTAGAGTAAATATGATCACAAATTACAAGTGAGAGATTTTAAATGAAGGGTGCATTACTTGATTTTAAAATAATTGAAGGAAACACATACTATCTACTATCTATGATTATTTATTGAACATCAACATTGAACAGCTGTAATTAAAGCACACTTTTGGAAACAAAATAAATTATTTACACTGTTTTTCATATTAAAAGTTGAAAATAAGCAGTATCTCTTTTAAAAAAAAAGAATTCTTGCATATCCTGTAAACAACATTTTAAACTGTGCATTTCTTGCATCTTCTGTAAACAAATATTTTAATGTAAATAATAATTTTAATGTAATGTAAAATATGCCATCTCAAGGCATCTCAAGCGGAGCTTTCAATCATCGTCAGTGTAGTGCAAAGTAAGGCTCAAGAATGAGTCCATCATCCTACTTGACCAGAGATCAGAAGGGGCTGCTGAAGTATATGTCAGCCTCAGCCTTTAACAGAGACTGCCAGTTTATTTCACTTGATTGTTTCCTTTGTTTTTAGGAGTATTACAACAACATCATCTCAACATATTACAGCTTCTCTGAAGACTCCAGTGATGAGGAATACAAAATACCACTGGCGGCTAGTGAGAAAAGCTCTGTGTGCTGTGTTTGTGGAGACAACATCCCCTTTCTGGATAAACTGATAGAGCACTTTAAGACGCACACAGCAGTGGTGTATTGTCACCTGTGTCAGACAAAGTTTGGCCGTGTAATGTCACTGGCGTTGCACTTAAAAAATGCCCACACAAAGGACAGTCACTTATGTGAAGTCTGCGGAGCTCTCTTTAGTTGCACATGGCATCTAAATGGGCATATAGGAATGCATCGAAAAGACAACATGGGGGCAAAACCTGTTGTTAAAACCGAAGACACTGAAGCAATCAGCATCGCCAAGACCTCAAGCTGCATTGATTTGAAAAGAGCAATCTCCATGGATCATACATATTTTGACTCAGAACAAAATGGGGTGAGCAACACTTCCAGTCGCTTGCAGAAACACACTGATGGTGAAACAAACTCCAGCAATGAAACCTTACACATTAAAACAGAACCTGAAAGTTTGCCTCTTGATGAAGAGAAACAAAACGACACCTTCAGCTCTTCCTCGTTTCAGAACCAAACAGAAACAGAACATCTTAGTTTTGGACTAAAGCAAGAGAATGACAATGAGCTTGAAGACATGTCTGTTTACAAGGTGGTCGCAGAGGAGGTTATTGGCCTGACAGGGTATGAAGGAAGTACAGACTCTGATGAAGATGCCAACCCTGACTCGCTGCCCCCTGGTGACACGGCATACAATCCAGATGAAGACCTAAGCTCAGATTCTGATTATAACGAGCCTTGCAGATCTCCGCGAAAGACAAAGAGACCGAAGCCACAGACTCCTGACAAGAAAGCATCTATGGATGCGAATCTGGATTTGACTGAAATTGAGAAGAAATTTGGGTTTCAGTCCGATTCTCCCTTTTGCTGCTATGGCAAATTCGCCAATTTGGGAAAGCACATGGATGATTGCAGTAAAAAGCCGATGTTGTCCTGTTGCCTGTGTAATGTGGCATGCCCGAATGAACAGTCGCTCTTAAAGCACTTGACCGAAAAACACCCTAAGGCTTGGTATATCTGCTCGGTGTGCCACAAAGTTTTCCCTAGACAGGAAAACTTCAAAAATCACGTGTGTTTGATATCTAGAGGCAATATGGTCACCCCACTAACCCAGTTACCCAACATGCCTTTGTCTTGTAGCAGCGGTCAGGGAAAGCCCCATGCCTCTGCTTCGCACAGCAATCAGAGCACTGTTAAAATTATTAACTTTATTCCAGCAGTTAACAATGTTTCTACTGATCCTCCATGTCCAACGGCATCCTTGGGGTCAACAGAAGCTCTGACGCTGCACCAACTGCTTCAGACCACTCCTGCGGTCACTCCTAAGGGGACTAATTTGGTTCCCCAAGTTGTGGCTGTCCCACAAGCTCTTGTGAGGCCCAGTTTTGCACCTAGTTTATTTGTTTCCCAACCGAACATTCCTGTTCCTACACCTTCAGTAGTGCGCCCCTTGTTGTTGAATCCACCGAGGTTAACTTTTCAGATCCCTCCATCTTCCAGTCGTCCTCATCCAATCGTCGTTTCTTTTTCCCCCACTGTGAACACCTCCACACCAGCTCTAGTATCCTCCAGCAGGACTGTTCGCAGACAAAAGCCTGTGCCTAAGGTTAGACCTGTACCTGTGAACATCCTGCCGGTCACTTCAGTTGCCTGTCCTACCCTGGTGAGCGCTCTTACCAGGAATAGCCAATCTCAGGTTCCTCCTGCCCAAATTCAGGCTCCGTTACAAATAGTGGGCATGTACATGAACCACAGCAAACTTTTGGCTCTGCAAAAGCCTCTCGAGCAGAGCTGGAGCTCTAAGACCATCTTCTCCTGTCGTCACTGCGGTGCTGTTTCTAGACAACCGTCGCTGAGGGTCCGCCATCGTTACCTTCACCGCGGATCGAGGTTGTACCGGTGTCAGTGTGGAAGGTCTTTCCAAAGGCAGCTGCATTTGCTGAGGCATCAGGTCCAGCATGCGGAGTCGGTTCAGTTTGTCTGCACGTGGTGTGGAAATACGTTCAAAGGGGCGCATAAACTGACCTCCCACGAACAGAAGCATAGGAATGGTAGGCGGCAAACGAAGAAGAAATGCAAGGTGGTGTTTGACTGTAGTTGTGGACAGATATTTGCAAGGCCGTCTGCGTTGTTGTGGCATATGCTTAAAAACACAAAACACACTGGAAAAAACTCTAAACCTGTCACTGTTTGAATTGTTTGAATAAATGAGACGAAACTAATAATTGAAACTCTTCTGTCTGGGCCCGTCAACTGGAACTTTTGGGGTTTTCTTTGACCTTAATTAATCTTTGAGAAACACTTTCATTGTTAATTGTTAAGTGGTCAATGGTGGTGGATCTAATACAGTTTTTTAAGACTTGACATGTACTGATGGCATAATATGTGACACTTTAATCCCTAAGTTTGAAAGAAATGTGAGCACTGGTATGATTTGGTAGAATGATCTGGTATGAAGTGGTGAATCTATGGAATATTTTTTTTTACTGGTTAAAAATTGTGACTACTGAAAGAACACTGACTAAGAGTATTTTATGCAAGTTCATTTTTTTATTGACCAAAGAAAAATACAACACAATTTTCTTCATTTTTATAGGGGGTTTGTGCCATACATCAGTGATTGGTTCTAACTCTTTTGTTATAAAAACTGTACATAAATACACAGAGACTCTTGCTTTTTTCAGGCTTACTCATCCTCCACAGTTGGGAAAACACAAAGTTGCGTTAACATGAGATGGCTTTATTAAAATGTGCAAAAATAATGCTGTAAACGTTTTTCAGTCATTTCCCCCATCATTGTTCTTGTAGTTTTCACAATGGAATAAGCAAAACTGAATTCCTGATCGACTTGCCTGGAATCTAAACCAATAAAAATGTTCCGGTGTCTTTCACTATATTTGTTTTACGTTCCTGTATAAACAGCAACAGTTAATGATTGGTCAGATAATGAGTCGGGTGCTATTCGTGTGCTTTCCTTATGCCAGCAGTTTAAAATGCAAAGACATCAGTAAAACTAAGATGAAGTTCCTGTGAAAAGAAGTGCATACAATGGATACGAGCATCCTTATGTGTCCTCTTATAGCCATTATGCTGCATACTTGTCAGTGCATCCAGTCTACTGTAAAGAAAATGCTCGTCCAAAACAATAAAGAACAACAATTGTCTTAAAGGCATAGTTCAGCCAAAGTTAAGATTCTGTCATCATTTAGAAACCTTCTACTTGAGTTTCATTCTTTTCTAAACACAAAAGAGATATTTCTACAAAGGTTGAAAACCATTAACCATTTACTTCCATAGATTATTATATTGCCTACTATGAATGTCAATGGCTACCAGTCCAACATTTTAAAAAAATACATTTATTTTTCTTCAACAGAAAAAAGAGCTCAGTAAATGTTAGGAACCATTTGAGGGTGAGTAAATTGTGACTAAATTGTCATTTTAGCTAATCCAAATGTGTAACACATACTTTTGTCCACCAGGAGGGGCTAACAGAGAGGTCTGACAGCCTCCTTTTAAGCACTTAATTTAAACACAGACTTCAGCAATAAAGATTTTTCCTTTACACCAATATTCTGAGGACCATTACGCACAAAACCTTTTCATGGTGTAATTAGAGCTGGCACATGCCGTCATTCGACAGATGCCCTGTCAGGTAAAAGGGGCTGATGGAAATTCAAGTCATTCCCAGATTTTTTATTGGGGTTCTGTGGGTGCAGGTGGTTCTGCCTGAGTTGGGGTTGCTCTATAAATAACAGTGTACTAGGCTGTGAGAAGTCTGGTTTATCCTTGGGACCCAACTATGCTGATTGACCATGATTGATCTAACTTACATTTAAAGAAGTTTCCAGTAAGTTTAACCTATAGTATACTTTGGTTTTTATGTGTGGTGTATGTGTATGTAACCCCTCTGTTTTCAACTCCTGCTCCAAATGGGATTTGAACTAGCGTTTCTGGCATGGGAAGCTGGCGCGCCAACAATGATGCTTAAAACCACATCATCTAGCATCAGTTGTTAGCGTGCCTCTCAAGCCCAGTGGAGTGTGGCTTACACACACGCCGCTGGGTGTGAATGAGAATGTATGGGTGTTTCCCAGTACTGGGTTGCAGCTGGAAGGGCATCCGTTGCGTAAATAGTGCTGGATAAGTTGGTGGTTCATTCTGTTGTGGGGTCCCCAGATTAACAAAGGGACTAAGCCGAAAAGATAATGATGAATGTTAAAAAACAAAGAATAGTTGGCGCCTGTGGTACAGTGGTTAGTTCATTGACACATGCACTCCAGTGCTCATGGTGACCTTAGTTCAATTCTGCCTCGCGGTCCTATGCCGATCTTTCCCCTCTCTCTGCCCCCCATGCTTTCCTGTCAATTGTCTTTACTGTCCTATCCAATAAATGTGAAAACTCCGAAAAAAGAATTATAAAAAAAACAAAGAATATTTTAATGGACACTTTCATGAAATCAATGTATGGGTAAAAAAAGTATCAAATTAGTCCCTGATTTATCAAGGGTCGTCACAGAGGAATGAACCATTTACCACTCTGGCATGTTTTTATGCAGCGGATGCAACTCAAGGTGCTCAGAATGAATAACACTTCAAAAATTCTGAGATGAATATCTGAGATTTGGATTGGGAATGACTAACTTCCCCATTATCACCAACAAACAGGAACTATAGGCTGATAATAAAAACAAAAAAATGACTTTCACAATAATATAAATCACACTGAGGCCTGTGTGACGAGTTACAACAAATCTAAATTTGCTTCATAGCATAACACCAGAATCTCCATGTCATGGATATGAATTAATCGATGAAGTGAAACTAAATCAGAAGTCAAACTTTCAAAGTAACCAAAAAAACTTTACCCAAGTTCATGTTTGTAGAATTGACAATGATGTTCTTAAATACACACGATAAAGCGCCTGTACATGAAAAAACGTCCACTGTGGTTATGGATCTTCTTAAATCATAAAGATCTTCCATCAGTTCAAGTGGCTTGGCTGTAGAGTGCTCAGCGGATGAAAACTATTAGCCTTCCAAAGAGATACCACAGGTCACCTGTGTAAAAAGAAAGACTTTACTATAAATAACATACTTTTTCATGATAAGCACATTATGACAGACTGGTGACAGCTAACTGCATTACACTGAAAAATAAATATAAATAAATTGCAAGAAAAAATAAATGGTCACTCAGTAATTGCTTGTAAATGTTACAATTGAAACAAATGATAGAACACGCAGGCTTGTAAGATATAGATTTACTAATGCCAGTTTCAGGCTACATGTTCCCAGACAGATTTTGGCATTATTCTTCTGACGTAGTGTGCTGTGGTGATTCTTAAATGACAATGGGCATTGCAATGCAAGAATTGATCATTTTATTTTACAACAAGGCGATGCTTCTTGAATACTTCATAAAATCTTGATATCATTTTTTTTTTACTTTGTTGCACATGTAGATGTTGGAGATTCCTTTTCAAAGGATTAATAAATCTTATTTATAACCAAACTACCTATTTATAATGAGCTGAATCAACAAAAATTTAATTGTTTTGTGTTCAATCCACTTAAATTTAAAAAAAATAAGTTAACTTAATCGATTTGTGTTGGGACAACATGTAGGAATTAAGTTAACTTAATAGTTTTCACAAATTTAAGTGGATTGAACATAAAACAATTAAGTTGTCCCAACGTAATCTCAAAGATTGTGTTGTTTTAGCTCATTATAAATAAGTAGTTTGAACAAGCAACATTTTTTTTTTGAGTGTATGGTCAAATGGTATTTTTGCCATAAGTTAACACTCAAATAGAGTATCCCTTCACTTATTTTGCTGTTCATATGCTTCAGTGGTTGCTGTAGGAGAAAATGACCTTGACATGCCAGAAGACTGCATTATAAAAAACATGTCAAGCAACACTTTAATTTATGAGCCTCTCAATATATTATTTTGTTTAATACGGAAAGAGTCATTTAATTTGACATTTAATTTGATTATATTTCATGTTTGTTTGCCCTGTTTAGTAAATCTAGCCGTAAATGTGAAGAAATGGAATAGAAAGACTGAAATATGCCTTGAAAAACACACTCTACTAATCTTCATTTCATTCTTCATGTTTTACAGTGTACCTGTGGTCCAGTCTGCGGTGATGTAGCGCCTGTGTGAGCAGCTCAGAGGTGTTTTGGAAGGATCGTCCCAGTTCGTCCAGCTTCTGCTCCATGGAGATGATTCGCTGCTCCAGCTCGTGATAAGAGCTGTTCCAGTTTGCACTCAGATCACACATGATCATCTGCATCTGTTCGAGGACAAGGTGATGTTTCTTAGATTTGCTGCAGCAGTATAAAACAATGGGCATTTAGGCCATGCTCACACAGTTCAGCTTGATCAATTCATCATTACACTTTGAAGTATTCAGTATACAGTTTGATTCATTCATACTTAATTCCTTAATATTAATATTCATTAACATTTTTATTAATGGTAGTGTGTTGCTAATGGAGACTTGACAGCAAGAGGAGACCATCACTCGCTTGACCTCAAGAGAAGCACTAGTGACGTGTGCTAGAAGACTGACGCCTTTGAATATTTCCTTGAAATGTTTGAAACCAGCTTGTTATGGTGCAAGTACAACCAGAGAGATTGAATTGGTGCCGTGACCCGGATTGGAGTTATAGCTTTACAGGGGGTGAGTGTAAGAGATGCCAGCTAGGTAAAGCTGCAAAAAAAAAAATCTCACAGCACACTGGCTATAAATGAGTGTCAGATTGGGGCAAGGAGGTTACATTGGTGGCTTGATCTGGATGATCAGCTCCTGAAGTCGTGAATCAGTAGGTCGTGTACACAAATTTTGGCACAGGTAAAGACAGTGATGAGCTTGGTTATTTATTAAGTTTTTAAAAGTACATTATAGGTAAATACATCAACATTTTAAACATTAATCATTGATAAATATTCACTATGAATATAATAATCTCTGTGTTCATTTATGGTTGAACATAAATGAATAATGGTTTCCTTGTAGTAACCTGTCTCGTTTGGGATTGTGTTTGCTGATTTGATTCACATAATGCATTATTCATGTCTTAGAATTCCATTAAGGGAACAAAGTGGGCATCAATCCTTCTGATTTTCATAGTGCATTGTGAGAATTTTCAGCGAATGAATGTTTCAGTGCAGTAGAAGAATTTGGTGATTGAGAAAGCCCTAAAAATGGCTTACTCTCTGATCAGTGCCTTGAATACAGAACAATGGAACTGACTGAGATGCACCCAGTGAGACACAGGGTAACAGAGGCCAGCTAGTTAGAGCTGTGCAGGTAAACCTACAGTAATTCCCCTGGCCTCAGTAGACATATTAGCGATGGATGACTGCCAGAAACATTGGCTCGAGTCCTGGTCAAAGTGGGCCAAGTAGATCCGGATGGGTTATATTGGTGCCATGACCAGGATGATAGTGAGATTTAGGGATGCACACTAGCCTCTGACGACTGCCAGACATGCTTGAATGTTTGAATCGTGAGTAAAATCTAAGTAGCTGCTTTTCAACTATTGTGCCAAACCGTTTCAGGAACACTCATTTAGTTCCAGATGTATTCCAAGTGAGCCTGGTATGGCACAGCATGATTACAAATGCTTCCCTGACCAGAATTTTAGGCATGGATAGACAGCTGTGCTGATTCATGCTGGGCTGGTAAATTTCCTTTGCACATGACGTTGCTTGGCTTCCAGTTTCGCCATAGCTGGCTAAGTGGAAGCACACTTTTTATTTATATAAAAAATTGTTAATCAACAAAGTATGCATTTTATATTACAAAATTGGATTACCAAGGCAACAACTGACGCATTTGTATAACATTCCAAAGAGCTCCATTATCAGCACCACCATGGACAATGAAACCATATCTATGTAAACTGACTCAGATTGCCACGGAATGAAAAAGTTAGGCAAAAAATAACGATTTGGCTAGAGAGCAGAAAATCAGCTATTGGTGCCATGACCCAGATGGGAGATTTAGTGATTTTGGACATCACCCACATTTATATTTATTTTTATCATTTCATCAGGTGGGTGATGGTCACAAACAGAGTACTTAAGTTCATCAGTTTTGCATAAAACTGATATTCTGTCATAATATGCTAAGTGAACAGGGCATTTCAAAACACAAACTTATAAGTAGGCCCACACGGAATCTGCGTGCGCAGATTCCCGCAGATTTTTAGCCCATCATTGATACTGTTTATTTACTGGTGTAAATGTGTGTAAATGTATATTTAATCAGTTTTCAAATGAATTTCAGTAATTATATTGACTAATATGAAAATATTCATATGATTTATTTACAATACAGTTTGTAAAGTACTATTTGCTGTGTTTTAGTAGAGATTTTATATGAGAGACATCTTTGTATACTAAATAAAGTGGATCTAATTGGATTCACATTGCAAACATTAAATAAAATTTAAAAAGGTATTAGTTTTTATTTCATCCAAAATCATTCCGTATAAATCCGCAGATTTTTAACAAAATTCTGTGCAGAAATAGCAAAAAATTCCGCAGATTCCGTCTGGCCCTACTTATAAGTAACACTATCAATGTAAATATAGCCTTAGTCATTTGTATCAGTTATTTAGGTGAAACCCTCTCTGAAACTTGACTGTCAAAGTCCTGTTTTTCCATTTATGTGCATAGCCATGAGTAGCTACACGAGACACAGTCAGACTTAAGGTAGATTTTACTGAGATTTTTATGGTTTTACAGAACATTTATATGTCTGGGTTAGGTGAATGCCTCTTTTTAAGGAAAACGAATCTAGACACCAGTCTAATGTGTACTGTATGTCTGACTCACCTTTGAGAGATCCACCATTTCACTGGCATAGTCTCTTAACTTCCTCTGCTTCAACCGCAAATGACGAAATCTAGTCAAAAACAGCAAGACACATGCTCATTGATACATTCACCTTCTGGCAAAAAAGAAAAATAAATAACCTACTTTGATTTCTCCTCTTCCAATAATATATAACATTACTTAATAATATTGAAGTCTGTATTTGTAAATTTAAAAATAATCTTTTTGTATCACTAGTGTTCATAAACATGGTCAAAGCAGAGTAGCAGTGTGTTATATATTAATAAAATTTGCTTTATAAGCTTAAAAGTGTTTCTATATTTTCATTTTTCAATAAATTAGTTTTGAGCTTTTGTGATTTAATCAAAAATAGCTTTAATTTTTATTTACTAAATTGTATTTTATTTTAGCTTAATTAATGAACCAGTTTATTTGATTTGATCTCTGCTAGTGACATTTGATCTCTAGGACTGAAATGTTACGCGGTACATGTGTGCATTTTCTGACATGTGTTGATACCGGGTTTTCCAACAGGCCGACAGGGCATATGTCTCTGAATATGTAGCATCCCAAAAAAGCTAAACGGAAACCAGTTATTGTAGGGCAACCATCAGCAGCTGCTGAAGCATGCAGAAATGACCAGCGTCCATGTGTCATGAGGCAAAAAAAAAGCCAACAGCCTGAAAAACACAAACCAGAATGACCTCCTAAGTATTTGGCGGTCTGCTTTCTGGCATGGTGGTTCAGCTGTCATTGCGGCACCAGTATTTTTGGAGGTTCTGCTAACTGTACAACAGGAAGTGAGAAATCCCTCCACCCTTTTGGCCATTCACAGTTACTGATGGATCTCACAACATACGCATCTGGAATATTCTAGAGGCAGATTCCTGCAGTCATTAATAGTGTCAAACGCTGCAGTGTAACTTCCTATGTGCTGCTCATGAAGGAACTGCAGGCTTATCTGCAGGAAGATGTGAGGACACACTGTAAACAACACACTGGTCAACAATCAGCTGAGAGACGGGGAAACTGCCTTTCATGTAATTACCACAAGACAATCACAAGACCATATATTATATGCTTAGCATTGCATAATGTGATCTCAGTGAAGCTGACATTTTCGTGTTATGGTGCATGAAAGTTTTTGTGCAAAATTAAATATTCTACAAATCCATTATTATATAACATAAATATTCATCTATGGGCCTCACGGTGGTGCAGTGGGTAGCACAATTGCCTCATAGCAAGAACGTCTCTGATTCAAGCCTTGACTGGGTCAGTTGGCATTTCTGTGTGGAGTTTGCATGTTCTCCCCGTGGTTGCGTGGGTTTCCTCCGGGTGCTCCGGTTTCCCCCACAAGTCCAGAGACATGCGCTATAGGTGAATTGGGTAAGCTAAAATTGGCCCTGTATGTGTGTGAATGAGTGTATATGAATGTTTCCCAGTGATGGGTTGCAGCTGCATCCGCTGCATAAAACACAAGCTGGATAAGTTGCCGGGTCATTCCGCGGTGGTGACCCCAGATTAATAAAGGGACTAAGTCGACAAGAAAATGAATGAATAAAAAAATAGAGTTTCCTCTCTATTCTTTTTTAACTTATATATAAGACTATCTATGTATGCAAACACTTGTATTTATGGTTTATGAGGACTCTGCTTAGACGTATTTTCACATACGCCACAGCGAAACTAACCGCCAACTTATCCAGCATTTGTTTTACGCAGCGGATGCCCTTTTAGCTGCAACCAATCTCTGGGAAACATCCATACATTCTTATTCACACACAAACACTACGGACATTTTAGCTTACCCAATTCACCTGTGCCACATATCTTTGGACTGTGGGGGAAACCGGAGCACCCGGAGGAAACCCACGCGAACACGGGGAGAACATGCCAACTCCACACAGAAATGCCAACTGACCCAGCCGGGGCTCGAACCAGCGATCTTCTTGCTGTGAGGCAACAGCACTACCTACTGCACCACCGTCTCGCCCCTAGACGTATTTTATAAAGTAAAAAAACATTATTACCTGAAAAAACGTACGCCCTACCTGACCCCTGGCCCTGATCCCAACTCTCACAGCAAACCTCTGACTAGTTTTGAATGTAATACTTGTTTAACATGATTTAAATAAGTGTTTTGAATTATGAGGACACAAGACTTAGTCATACCCATGTCATTTTAAATTTGTGTATCCTCATAAATTATATAAACCTATACACATACAGAATACGATAGGATCCACCTACAGGAATTTAACAAAAATTAATTAAATAAGGGCAACACGGTGGCACAGTGGGTAGCACAAACACATCACAGCAAGAAGGTCGCTGGTTCGAGCCTCAGTTGGCATTCCTGTGTGGAGTTTGCATGTTCTCCCTGTGTTTGTGTGGGTTTCCTCTGGGTGCTCCAGTTTCCCTCACAAGTCCAAAGACGTGGCACAGGTGAATTGGGGGAGCTAAATTGTCCATAGTGTATGTGTGTGAATATGAGTGTAGGGTTGTTTTCCAGTGATGGGTTGCAGCTGGAAGGGCATCCGCTGCGTAAAACATAGGTTGTAGGTTCATTCCGCTGTGGTGACCTCAGATTAATAAAGGGACTGAGCCGAAAATAAAAAAAAAATGTATGAATTAAACAAAACAAATAAATACAGTAATATTGGCAAATAAAAAGTATATACAGTATATATTCAGGTTACAACCACAACTTTTCCTAGCATTCATTTGTGGATATCTACACACATTTGCTTGCGTGTGGATCTTAAAGCTCTTTTAGCATAAAAATAAATAAATTAAATAAAAATCATTAATCATTTCAGAATCCACAAAGGCGTGATTATTTTTCCCAAATGTATGAAAGACAAATTTAAGTTAAGTCATTCAATTGTCTTTTTGTCTTTCAGAACCAAGGATTATTGCAATTAAATATACCATTAAAATTAAGAAAAATATTTTATAAATGATCAAATCAAACATTATACTCGTTTTAAAGGTCTTCAATTTAAAATCCAAAATAAACTAACTACTCTTTTAACTGCGCAAAAAGTATTTTGCGTCAGCATCACCCACAGATCACACACACACAAAAAAACTCTTAGTCTTTTTCTGCTAGTGATTTTCTCAGGGCATTAATTCTGTGGCGTAATGTCTGAATGCTCATAGAGTGAAGGGTCACTCACACACGGATGGCCTCCAGCAGACACCTCTGATGGTGTCGATGTTCTCCGCTGGTGTATTTTGTTTGGGTGGTGCGATGCAGAAGCCAACATTCCCTCAGCACATTGGCTGCTGCGTGTCTGATCTGCGTCACAGAGAAAATGATAAAAGTGTTAATAAGTCATCTATCCATCATAAATGTACAAAGATGCTCTATTGAGAGTCTGCAGCTCATTCATTAAGCAAACAGGGAAGAAGGGTAGATCAGCAAACAAATGTATATTCTGCCATCATTTACTGACCTTTCACCTGTTCCAAACCTGGGCTTCTTTCTTCTGTTGAACACAAAAGAAGATATTTTCAAGAATGTTGCACTTGGTGTTTATTAGACTGACACATCCTGGACATGACATCTCATCAATAAGAATGAGGATTTATGCATGCTTATGACAACTGTCAATAAGTGTAGTTATGTCATGTCAAATGTGACATTGTTTGAGATGTCTTTGTTATGACAATTTTACATAACTAAATACATTATAATTAGTCTTTTTCTTTGTCATGAAAACTTGACATTACCTAGACCACATAACTTCTCAAAGATCCGCTATAAACATGATTGTCATAAAGCCACTATAACTGACAGCGTCATGTCACCTCTCTGCAACTCTCACATGGTCGCCCACTGAAGCTAAGCAGGGCTGCGCCCGGTCAGTACCTGGATGGGAGACTACAAGGGAAAGCTAGGTTCCTGCCGGAAGTGGTGTTAGTGAGGCCAACAGGGGGGCTCAACCTGTGGTCTATGTGGGTCCTAACGCCCCAGTATAGTGAAGGGGACTCTATGCTGCTCAGTGAGCGCCATCTTTCGGATAAGACATTAAACGGAGGTCCTGACTCTCTGTGGTCGTTTAAAATCCCAGGATGCTACTCGAAAAAGAGTAGGGGTTTAACCCCTGCATCCTGGCCAGATCTGCCCATTGGTCTATCATGGCCTCCAAACCATCGCCATATCATAATTGGCTTAATCACTCTGTATCCTCTCCACCAATCAGCTGGTGTGTGGGTGGTCTGGCGCAATATGGCTGCCGTCGTGTCATCCAGGTGGATGCTGCACACTGGAGGTGGATGAGGAGGACCCCCCACCCCCCCCCCCCCCCCCCCCTGTTGTAAAGCGCTTTGAGTGTCGAGAAAAGTGCTATATAAATGTGGGTATTATTATTATTATTATTATTATTATTATTATTATTATGCTGTTATAAAATAATTTGACAGATTATTGACACTTTTAAAGGGAAATTTTAATGATGAATTCATTTTGTTTAATGATCTAAAAATATTTATGATACAATTTTAATGACAACATGTTTATGACAGATTTCTGACTATGTTGTCTTGATAATATCAAGTTGTTATAACAAAGACATGTCAAACAATGAAATCTTTGCATTTAGAATGAAATACAGTATCTAAGCAAATGACACTTAATGACATCTGTCATAAGCAAGCATAAAACCTCATTCTTATTCATGACAAGTGTCATGATTGTGAAAGTGTCATGACAGTCATATGAACACCCGTTTCAAGTAAAATGTTACCAAACTGGTGATTTCAATGGCTTCTTAAAAGTCAACGGCTACATGTTTTCTACATTCTTTAAAATATCTTCTTTTGTGTTCAACAGAAAAAAGAAACTCATATATCTTTGTAACCACTTGAGTGTGAGTAAATATTTATTTTTTGGGGAGGAAAGAACTATCCCTTTAAATTGTTCTGTAAATACACTGAAACTACCGTAAATGTTGCTTCCCATTAAATTTACTAGAAAATCTGCACAGGATGTATAGAAGGAAACTGGTGCGGTTTATTAATGGGATGGCCTTGATGAAAACAAAAATGGAAATACGGGAACGGAAGGACAAGTAATGGTTATTTGGAGGGTGGTTTGAGGATGAGAATAGCCGTCATAAAGTTATATGTGGATTACGGAGTGTCAAGGGCTTTTTGTTGAATCACACATTTCTCTTTTCTTTGATTCTATTGCAGTCTCTGCATGGGTTTTCCTGTTGAAGAGCTGCTCATAACGACGTCACGAGTTCCCTGGCAGTTCTCTGTGTTTGTGGTTATTATTAGAGAGTCCAACTGTGTCCAGATGTCTTCCTTTAAAGTATCATCAAGGTAAATCATTGCAGGACCTGATGAGTTGGACCAGTGGCATGCAAACACACACACACATACATGCATACATGGTGACAGGAAATGGCTTTTGCCAAGCTGAAAGCACAGACCTTCATGATTATGTTAAAAGAATATTCAATCAACACTTACAATAGAAGTGAATGTGGACAGTTTGTAAATGTCGTAATACTTACTAATTCAACACTGTAGCTGCAAGACGTAAACAATATGTGTGTTAACATGATTTTAGTGTTGAAAACATTAAGTACTAACTTTTTAGTAGCTACATCTGGTTTTACAACTTTGCCTTTACAACCCAGCAACTGCAATGCTAAAATGACTGCAAAAATAATGATTTCAATAGTTTTACAGTACTCATAAGTGTTTGTTACCCTGATTGTACAGTAAAAAAAACAATGAGCGCTTCATGCATTCATTTTCTTTTCGGCTTAGTCACTTTATTAATCTGGGGTCGACACAGCGGAATGAACCATCAACTTATCCAGCATTTGTTTTATGCAGTGGATGCCCTTCCAGCTGCAACCCATCACTGGGGAACACCATACACTCTCATTCACACATATAAACTACGGCCAATTTAGCTCATCTAATTCTAATTCTAATTCTAGCGCATGTCTTTAAACTTCTGGGGGAAACCGGAGCTCACGCGAACATGGGTAAAACATGCAAACTCCACACAGAAATGCCAACTGACCCAGCTGAGGTTCAAACCAGCAACAGTCTTGCTGTGAGGCAACTGCGCTATCTACTGCGCCACCATGCCACCCAATGAGCGCTTGTATTTTCTTTATAGTTTATCAAATTTTTTATCAAAAAATAATCTGTGGCGACCCCAGATTAATAAAGGGACTAAACCGAAAAGAGAATGAATGGATGAATAATACACAAATAATACACTTTTTAAAACATAAATAATAAACAAATAATACACTTTTGTAGACAGGCGAAATAATATATTAAGAGCTGTTACACATTATAAGCTTTCTATTCAATGTTTTTTTGAATAAATGGGCCATTGGGACATTCACATTCGCTTCCGCTGTAATTATTTTACTGTAATAGACTGTAAACAAAATAAAATTATCTATTTTAAAAGATGTTAAACTGCAGTGTATTTAGGGGCATGTCCATTAAATAAATAAATGATTTGCTGACAGTAAATTACATAACATATAACTTATAATAGTGTCATTATATCTCTCTTTGTGTGTGTTTGTGTGTGTATGATATATAAAAAACATATCACATAATTACATAAATCAATGGTTAAAAAAAATCATTTAAAATATGTAATGTTTATTGACCTATTTGTTACTTTTATTGAATATAATCAGATATAATATTAATAATTGATTTGATTTCTTCCAAAAAGTTGTTTGTCAGCTTCTAAACATCAGATTCTGATCAAAGGTAACTCAAGAGTTCATCCTTAGCTGATAATTGATAATAAAGCGTATTTGGCATGCTGTCCCGGGAGAAAGCTCAAAAGATCCTCGAGCCTTGGGCTCCCTTCTGTTTGAAAGGTGAGAGGGGAGCTTGAGCTCGGGTGGATCTTGAGGACTCTCCTGCTATAAGTAATGATTATTTTTTAATAATCATTACTTATAATAATGATATTCATTCAATATAATCATTACTTATAATAATGAATCATTCATTACTTATAATAATCATTACTTATAATAATGAATCATTACTTATAATAATCATTACTTATAATAATGATATAGTAATGATTATTTTTTTGTTTACTTTTTAAAAAACAGGCAAAACTATATCACAACCTATGATCATAACCGATAGCTGTTTCATTGTTTGTTTCTTGTGTACCGGATCGCTCCCTTTTTTCACAGTTTACCCAACTCAAATAATCTGCAGCACATAGAGCCACCTAGATATAAGAACATAGAAACTGTGTCTGTTCCCCGAGCCTCTAAATATAAAAAACTCCCAAATCCATTTGAAGGTAACATTCTAATTGATGTTCAAAAAACAAAAAATAAAGCTAATCAAAAGATAAAACTTGAATTATTGAACATTAGATCACTGTCATCTAAAACTCTTTTTAATAATGATTGGATAACTGATCTAAAGCTAGATGCACTCTGTCTAACAGAAACCTGGATAAAACCAGATGATTACATGCCCCTAAGTTAGTCTTCATCTGAAGGATATCATCATAGACACGAGCCATGTCCTAAAGGCAAAGGTGGAGGCGTGGGTATAATATACAGTAATATTTTTAGTGTTTCTCAGCGATCTGACCTCAAGCATAATTCATTTGAAGTAATAGTGTTGTATATTTCAGTGTGCAATTTAAACAATACATTTCAATCTAAATTTGTATTGGCAACTGTACATATAGGCCTCCAGGGCACCAATTTGGTTAGTTCAATTCACTTATGTCGTATGTCTTTGAACTGTGGAAAGAAACCGGCAAACCCAGGCGAAACCCATGCGAGCACCGGAAGCACATGTAAACTGCACACAGAAACATTGGCTGGCTTGGTAAGGACTTGAACCATTGATGTTCTTACTGTGAGGCAACAGTGCTAACTATTGGGCAGCTTTTAAAATGGAAGGAGGAGTAGGGGTAGAAGAGGGGAATTCTTTAAAAGGAAGATACTGAGGGAAGGAATTCTGGTTATTTATGCTCACTTAGGAATCTTCTGATTGATGAATCATGTATTAGCTAATGGTCAATAGTCAATTATAAGCACAAGCTCCTCTTAAAAATTAGTTTATAAATAAACCACACTTAAATGAGTAACAAAATCTCTTTTTTTTTTTTTTTTGGTAATCAATACTGTAGTAAAAAACCTGTTGATGAAGGTTAAAAGTCAGAAATTTCTTGGAAAGCGATCAAATAAATACACGTTTTCAGCAACACCTGTCTCCGCTGGCCTGGTAAAAGGAGTTTGATTTAATTTCTGTTTGTGGAATGTCTAAGCATCTTCCTCTCTGCCTTTATTCTGGGGTCCTCCTGATAAGCACACCACAGATGGATCCTGTTAGAGGAATGCAAGTCACTCGCGCGGCCACTTCACCTTCAAGATCAAGCCTTCAGCACCTTCTCTTCCGGTACACACGCTAACACACGCTAACACTCGCTCACAGGACACACATCAGTGCATCGCTTTTCCTGCCTGCAGTTCAGCTTCTCATGGACTGACACAAGTTCTTTTCCTGACAGCGACCTGATTGTTTCCTCCCTTTGACGCCTTTTGTCGGCTATTAAGAGCTCAGTGTTCATCTCTGCCTGGCCGTCCTAAGCATTTTCCCACACTGCGCTGCTGTTTGGAATTCCCTATTTCAGGAAAAAATAATATTATAAAAAAAACCTCCGAAATCATAACACGCGTGCGATGCGGAAAATAACTGCTGCTTCCATCCATGCCTCTGCATCCGCCAGGCCATTGCTTTTTATGTTCCTCATCCGCAGCGGAGGGATATTTTTAACGATTAGGTTAAGCATTCCCAAATGACTAAGCTAAGTCTCATTATCATTAACGTATCTTTTTTTATTGCTACCCAATCGGTCATAAGGAAATAAGTAAGTGTTGGTGTGGACAAAAAGACAATAGAGCTTTTCACACTTGGAAAAGTTAACCCTGGGTCATTCTCAACTTCCTGCTTCACACTGCTCATAATTTACCCGGGGTTAACAATTAATCCTGGGTGTTTTAATGCGCTGACAGCCTTAAACACTGTTGCTATGTTTACACTAATCCAGATCCATTTAAAAACATATTTTTTTTTTACTTTCCATCCTGCTTGAGATGGCATTTAAATCCAGCAAAACTGTGTTTCTGAGTCTCCCAAGAGGATAAATCTGAAATTTTGGTGGAAACGATGATGTGTTTAGTGATGTGATGCATGTTGAACAAATAGATATCTATTTATACTGGTAGGTGCCTGTTTCATGGTGTCTCTTTCAGACCAATGCTATCTTCAATCATATTACATTCAAGCAAAGATTAGATTTCTCCACAGTTGCTGCCCTATGGATAAACACGAGGGCAGTTACATTTCAAATTGCTACTGGAATTGCAAATTAATGTGGCTTGGACACCATTTAGCAGTGAGATATTACAACTGTCAGAACTGTATTATGTCTGGTCTCTCAGTATCATCTCAGCGAGCTTTATTACATGCATGCACAGTAATATGATATTTGTGATTTCTGGTGTTTGAGTGTAGACAGGCAGTTTTTTGAAAATGTTTTAAAAAGCTAGTGTGAATGCAGAGCAGTTTTAAATTAAAGCTCGATATGTAGAACTATTTAGGATTAAAGGGTTAGATCATCCAAAAATAAAGATTCTCTCATTAATTATGTTTTCATTTTTATATTTGGGTGTATGCTTACTATAGGCAGTGCAAAAAACTAGTGGTAAATAGGTTATAATAGCCCCTTTCACACAGTAATACTGGTAAATATCCGGAAAATTACCGGAACGATTTTACCGGTGGATTAAAAAAAGCGCTGTTCACACAGGCAAAGATGTTCTGGGATTTTTCCGGAAAAGACCATTAACACAATCATTCCAAAATATCGGTAAATTCTGACATCAAGCACACCTGCCTGTAATTATAAAGTGCTGTTCAGGTCCTAATTAATTGTATCAGGTGTGTTTGATCAGGGTGAGAGCTAAACTCTACAGGAAGGTAGATATCTAGCATTTGTTCACCTGCCTTGTCCCAGAGACATCCAAGGCAGAAGCACGAACAGCAGCTAAATGTTTCCACATTTGACTACATTACAAATTCTGTGGATGGAGAAGTATTGTGAACAACTTCGAAAAAAAAAAATGAAAAAACACTTTCACATGTCGAGATGTACGTATGTGTGTGTGCTGGTGCTCAGCAGCTCTTTCACGTGCACACGTGCACACGCGTCAAGCAACCGAAACGGAGCTTGAAGTTAAACAAACAGCAGTTCATCATGAGCATTTTATCAATAATTTTTTCCACAGTTGGCATTAATAATGAACATAGAAACATTATCTGACTAACATCTAACAGCTAAATGTGTCTGCAGAAGTATTCAAAGGCTTCTATTTTTATAAACAGCGTGGATGTGAATTCGTCTGAATGTTCTGATTGGCTGGAGTAGACGTCTCACGTCAGCTCGTTCTAATCCTGAACGCACTCTTTCAAGGGAAACAAAGCCATTTTTACAGTTTTTGGTGCACAAAAGTGTTCTTGGCGCTTTGTATGGTTACAATTAACCACGGAGCATGGAATGTTTTGACAATGATTTTTTCCGTTTTTTGGACTGTCTCAGACTGTTGCTGTCTATGAAGGACAAGGGAGCTCTCGAATTTCATTCAACAAATCTTAATTTGTTTTCTGAAGATGAACAAAGGTGTCAAAGGAATGGATCAAAACGAGGATCAGTAAATACTAACCCTTTAGTGAGTACGTTTACATGGACACCAATAATCCGATTTTCGAATTGACCTTATTCTCCATGTAGGAGCCAGTCTTCCAGTCTCATTCACTTCCATTCATTTTTAGAAGTTAAAAACAGCTCGATATGCTGCTTGATGTTGCAAACTGATTTTTTCTCATTATATTATTCTGCTTTTTCTGTATAGTCATGCAAACACTTGTTTGTAGAGTGAGTAGTTTGACCGTTTTCTACCATTTATTATTCCTAGTCATTTCTCCTATAGGCGACTGAATCGGAAGTTCAAAAACAATCACAAAAACGAGCGCACTTCCGCATTGAAGAATAAGGTCAATGCTCCGATTAAGAGTCTACCAAGTAAACAGCAATTTTTGATGACCTTAACCTGACTAAAGTCATAATCGAACTAAACAGAAATCAGATTAAGACATTAAGCCGATTTTAAGCTGCATTGTTGAAGTGCAGTACAGACATGTAAACACAGCGATTAAACTATTACCTCTGAGTAGGATTTTTGCCACATTTTGCGACAGGGTAGTCTATACACATACAGCTGTTTGACACTATTCTCTGCACCTACCGAGTCAGTAAAGGACCACAGGCACCTGCATCGTGAAATGTGGGTTTTTTTCCCCATATGGCATGCGGTATCAAATTCCATTAAAACAACACTTTTCCAACAGTTCATACTCACATCCAAAATCTTGTTTGTCATGGGGGCATGCATGAAATGTTCCTGAATGAAAGTGAAAGAGCCAAACTGCAGTTAAAGTCGACAAATGAAAGACCTGAAATTACATGAAACGACTGAGGAAATGTGGATAGCGTGGTGATGCAGTGATGTTAAACGCATTATGTGCTTAATCATATTAATCATATTATTGTCTTGTTGAGATTAATGCAAATAATTCAGTTACTGGTGTCCATGTAAACGTAGTCAATGTCCATTAATGCAAATGTGTGTTGTTTGATGTTTTGGACAAATGAAGCATGTATTTAAAAAAAAGAAAAAGCAATTGTGTTGCACATCCTTATTACATAGTTGTGGTCAGAATTATTAGCAACTTTGGTGATTATAAACAAAGAAAGCTGTGAAAATAAATCTGCATTATTTGTTGCTTTGATCTAAACAATAACAACTAATGAAAACAAAAGTAGCATTATGAAATGAATGTTTTTCTCCAGTACATGTTGGTACCTATTTTCCAGTAGTTTCCAGTACTTTCATTTCCAAAATAACATTTTTGACTCTTTTTTTTATGAAGGTGATGGTTTTTCCATTTTTTCATTTCCAATCTCTCTAAGGAGTTTTACTCATTTTCTACAGAGTTCAAGGTCAGGGGACTGTAGTAAAACCTTACTATTCTACCTAGTGACTCATTTTTGTGCTGATTTTGGTTTGTTTTGAATCGCTGTCTTATTTAACATTCAACCACAGCTTATGATAAGATTTGTAGCGGATGCTGTCAGCTTTAGATTTCTTTTTTTTGTTAGTATTTGATAGAATGTGATCCCATGTATTTGAACAATATATGAGTCCAGGTGGTCTGGGTGAAAAACAGACCCACAACATAAAAGATAGCAGTACGTTTAACTGTGGACATAGGGTACTTTTTATCCCTGAGTGCAAAGCTCTTAATTGTGTTTAATCTGACCATAGAACACTTCCTGTTTGAAGTTAGTAGTGTCTGGCATCTAAATATCCTGGAGTTAGTTTTGGGATAAGAGCAAAAACAGTGATGTCAGTGCTGTTTGGTTCGGATTTCTGACTCAGCTATTTCTGCCATTCTCCAACTGTTACTGTTAGAGTCAAACTATTCAAACTGTCCATTAATAGAATATTGACCTTATTCTCCATGTATGAGCGGGCCCAGTCATTTGAATCTTTTTTGGCTCAAGACTTTCGGTCTCATTTACTTCCATTCATTTTTAGACGTTAAAAACAGCTTGTTATGCTGCTTGATGTTGCAAATTAATATTTTCTTATTATATTATTCTGCTTTGTCTGTATAGTCATGCAAACACCTGTTTGTAGAGCAAGCGATTTGACCGTTTTCTGCCGTTTATTATTTCTAGTCATTTCCCATTTCCATAGGCAACTGAATCGGAAGTCCTAAAACAATCGCAAAAACGCACTTCCGCATTGAAGAATAAGCTCAATAGTGACTGTTTACAACTGATCACTTCATAAATATTCTCTAATTGAATAGCTACTGTATGAGATCGTGAAAATGGATAGTGTAAATGCCATTCAAAACATATTTAAATGTATTTCTGATCAATCAAAACAACTTCAGGCGCAATAAGGTAAGACGTGTATGGCGTGATTTGTTGGTATTTACAGACCAGCACAACAGTAATTTTAATTTTTTGCGCCACGTTGTTTAAATAGCATATCCATTTGCGCCACGTTGGAGTGATGGTCTAAAAGGGGGTGTGTTAAGGTGCATTGTTGGCTTGTTTTGAGGAACTAAAATAGATTACACCATTGACCAACTAAAAGCTGGTCTAAAGTCCTGCAGAGAGCATTAGAGTTATTTATATACCTATGCAGGTCCATTGCTTAATGCACACATGATGTACAGCAATACACAGATGTCTTTACATATGAAAAAAAAAATCAAGGATAAAAATGTTTCTACATAAATATAAAAACCACTACCTCCATGCCTTCTTCATATTAGGGGACTTTTTTCAGTTTATTCATGACAATTTGCAAGTGTTTATTGTTATTATTATTTGCGGTATTATTTATTATATGCATATTTATATTTGTTTTAATAAAAACAAGTTTAGATTTGTTCACCTGTTGTGTTTTGGAGATGTGTATCACCATGTGGGTCATAAGAATAGGACCTGTGTTTGGATATCACTCAGGTTTTTGGCCACACTTCGTTATTATTGTATTATTGTAATTTATTAATTTGCTGGAAATTAGAACTTAATTTAGAAAGTTCTAAAACAAATCTTTGTGCCTAGCAAACTAAATTAAATATGTAGGCTAACATATGTCTTCAGTGGAGTGTGTACAACACACGAAAGTAAAGGAGTGAAGTATAGAGTACAAGTAAAGAGAAATTAAAAAGGCTGAATGGAAGAGGCTCGTTCTTTATCCTCGTGCTGCAGATGCTCTGTTTAACCCCAACAGTTAAACCAGTTTAAGTCCGCCATGTAAATAGCAAATGCGCCGTAGCTTGACGCAACTGACTATTAAAAGGGCTGACAGAAGAGACTCTGATTGGTTTAATGCACATTATACTCAAAACACACCCATAACTCATTAAGAGAACAAGCACAACCCTGTTAGGTCTTGCGTATTTTACCATCCTAAAATGTGAGATGTGAGAGCAAGTTATTTGATATATTATATAGTCAGATATAACAATGCTAATATGCATTAGCAATACAACACCACAAATGACAGATTGGGATGTTATATTGCATTTCAACTTTTTTCCAGTCATTAAACGCTAAATTATATAAAGATAGTGTGTTAATGTTAAATTAATATGAAAAGGCAGCTTTAACAACAGACATTACACACCTGTAAAATCTCAGTTAATAAAGAGGAAAATAATAGAAAGATAAAGCGTTTCTTTAGTTTACAAAGGCACATAATTTTGTTTTTCTTGAAGAATAGATTATACTCAAATGAACGTAAACCCTTTACAGTTTTGTATCTGTACAAGTACAAAGCATTGCTAATAGGGTTTCATAACCTTTCTCACCCCACTTTTAAATTAAAAGTGTGAAACGTTTCTTTACCTGGGGTTAAACCTGGGGGTATAACCTGGGTTAAGCACAATATGAAAAGCTCAGATGAAGAAATGAAAGAAAGTGGCTTTTATGAGGTGTTTTATGTGGTGGTCTGTGTTCTTACCCGCTTTGAGATCTGAATGTCCATCATGAAGAAATGCACATGTTTCTCTCCTTTGTTAAGTGCCAATTTCTTAGTCATGACTGCTACCAACATAGCAGTACAAGCCACACCCTGACAACAAACACACACAGACATGAGCATGGTTACCATCTGTCTCATTATCCCAAACATATACTCTGAAATAAAGCATCCAGAGTTGGCGATATGCAGACGGCACACACAATAACTCGAAACAATTGTATAAATTACAATAAATTACATTATGTATATATAGTATATATAGGATACGACAGTGTTTTTTAAATGTACAATGTAAATGCAATAAAATGAAATAGAAATAAGCATTAAATGGAGGAACACTGAAAAAAAAAGGCATTCTGAGGAATGTTCCATATAATAGACTCAACAGTTCATTTACCTGAGCTCCTTAATTTGTTGCTTTGAGAGAAAAATGATTGAGAGATAAAGAAAGGGAGACAGAGAAAGAGAGAAAGAGAGAGAGTTAGTTGTTATGGAGAAAAAGAAGGAGTTAGCAAGCAGTGGTTTAATCTGTTTGTTTTAAGGTTGCTTCATGTTATGGACTAAACGTGCTAAAAACACCTTAAAGGCCTAGAGTTTTTCCGTATAGTTGATTATTCACAGCAGTCAAGGAAAATGAAGTGTAATCACAGAAATCCCCTTTAGTCAATCATTGTAGTTAGCCAGAATTAATCAATTCAAAGGGCAAAATCTTTAATACTACCATCATTTTTCACTAGAGTTTCTCCCTAAATGATCTCTTATTCCACTGGCAGACTGTGTGAATTCCGCTGTGTTATAATATAATATATGGAGATACACATTCATCTTTTGAACAGTCCACACGCTATAAAGGGAAATTCTGGAAATCATATCAGATACAAAAAAAGGTATACTGCTTAAGAAATCAGTGAAATCAATCAGCACATTTAAACTAAGAATTCTTGGTAAACGTGAAGAACGTAAGAAATTTTTTAAGAATGTCTTGAAGTTTTTCATTCAAATGACTAGGTTTTCTCTTTTGTTTTTTATTAAAAAAAAAATTAAACTATTTTACATTTATAACCTATATGGCAACAAGAGATATATACTCTATGTATTCCAAATGTCAAAATATGTATTTAAATATATAATTAAATGACTCTTTTGAATTTTTAAGGATACCGCAGCAGGTAGCGCTGTCGCCTCACAGCAAGAAGGTCGCTGGTTTGAGCCTCGGCTTGGTCAGTTGGCATTTCTGTGTGGAGTTTGCATGCTCTCCCCGTGTTGCCGTGGGTTTTCTCTGGGTGCTCCGGTTTCCCCCACAAGTTCAAAGACATGTGCTAGGTGAATTGGGTAAGCTAAATTGTCCGTAGTGTATGTGTAAGAGTGTATGGATGTTTCCCAGTGATGGGTTGCAGCTTCAAGGGCATCCGCTGCATAAAACATATGCTGGATTTGGATTTAAGTTGGCGGTTCATACCGCTCTAGCGACCCCTGATTAATAAAGGGACTAAGCCGACAAGAAAATTAATGTGAATTTTGGAATGTAAGCCTTTATGGGATAATTTTTTCACATTTTTTTTCACATTTTTCCACATACAATGCATGATAATTATAGATAATAAATGTCAAATATATCAAACCATAGATGTATACAGTAGATATCGCAAACAGACCCTGAGCATGCCGCCATAGTGCTAACAGGACAACTGTCATTCAACTGCACTAGTCAAGACTAAAGCCAGTCTGAAGATGCTGCACTTTTGCACTGCGTATGGGTGTAGAAATGAGCAAACAAAGAAAACAAAGCATGAAGGCATAACCTTTCATATGTAAGTTTTTGTGTGTGTGTGTGTGTGTGTGTGTTGCGAACTTTTGGGCTAAAGTTACGTTATTGATGATAAGTCACTTGACCAAGTAGCACCAACTTGCACTAAATTCTAGGCTTATGCTAGTTTTTTTTAAATAAAATGAACAAATGAAATATAACAATAAGATGCTGGTGAAGAATCGTGTTATTGTCGGCTAGTAACGGCTAGTGTTTGAAATCACTTATAAGGGTGCCTGATAACAAAACAGTGCCTGTGCCTAAATGCGCATGCCGTCCACCTAAAATGATTGAATATTACAAATGCTATATATATTATTTAGATCAGAATGTGGATGCACATTGAGACGCTGGGATATCGATGGTTCAAATGAATCGTTCATAACAGAGATTCAATCACAAATGAATTGCTGCCTCCCTTAGAATTAGAAGTGAAAGCAGGAGAGGCAGTGTCTTTCAGGACATGGATTAGATCAAATTTAACATGGAGGGAGATAATACATTTCCATGCACACAAATACATGCTCTTTGTCGGCAATTTCCGTGCGCTCACTTATCCGTCAATATAGAAAAGTGATGTAAAATTAAATATATTTTTAACATTTTTAAAAAATATTTGCATACTGACTGCCAGAAAAACTCCTGATCATAGATGTATATATGTTTATATATCTTGGTCCCGCATTCATTTCAAAGGATGCTCTCCCTGTACTAAAATGGCGGCTCTGTTGACACATTCCTTCCAATTAACATCAACAGCATAGGCGACATCTAATGTAAATATCTATGATATCAAACAAGTAAAATAATACTATAGGTGAAATAATGTCGTTTTTAATAATGTCAACCACTGTGATCCTCAAATAGAGTCTTGATGTCACCAATCTTGTTCTAAATATGGCTAACAGGATTATTTACTATATAAACAAATACTGAATCGCATTTTACTGAGTGTCTTGTTTATACCATGGTTATGTCATTCATTTTCTGTGCATATATTTTTTGTATTGATACTTGAAACCCATTTTATATATCTTCTTTTTTCTTCTGCAATGCAGCGGGTTGACATGCAAGACAAGATAATTCGACCTGATGGATAACAGGTGATAATGGAAGCTGGAAATGGACTCGTGACAACGGAAAGTCATTAAAGTCTCATCTTTATGTGGAGAAAGAAGGCATTTGCACGAGGCAACACTCCTGCTGAGTGAACTACAGGTGAGAGGCAATCCCTCACTAATCAACACCCGTCCACTGTTCCAACTGGATTAGGAAACTTTTTTTTTTTCCTCTGGTTTTCCAAGTCTTGGGCACAGGTTGGCACACCCTCTTGATCTAGTGGTGCCAAATGCTATAAACCACCTAAAAATGGCAATGGTGGAAAGTTTTCCCTAAAAAAAGGGGAAAGCTTATAAAAACAGGGAGCGCGGGAGAGAAAGAGGAGTGAAGGATTATTTTCCACTGTGTCAGGGAGGTGTCTGGGTTTGGCTGTAGCCCCATGCTCCTGTCGTGTGAGCCTCGTGCTCCTATCCTGCCCGCTTATCTGGCCTGATCGGAAATGAGGGATGGAGAGAGGAGCAGGGCGGACAGTCCTGTGCAGATGCAGCTGTCTGAGCCTGGAAATACACACAGGCACATGATCTTACCCGCACAGTGAACCATCACTGATACCGCACTTTACAATAAGGTTACGCCCAGTGACATTAGTTGAAGGTATGCTTTCACCTATAAATGAAAATTTACTCTCCCCCACGTGGTTCTGAACCTTTATGAGTTTCTTTTTCTTGTCGAACACTAAAGAAGAAATCTGTAGTTGGAAAAATAAATACTATGATAGTCAATGGTTATAGGCTTTCAGCATTCTTCAAAATATATTATTTTGTGTTCAACAAGAAAATCAAACTGGTTTGGAACAAATAAATTGAGTAAATTATGAAAGAATTTTTCATTTTTTGGCCAGACTACATTTAACTACATAAATTAACTTTAATGAAGAAAAAATATTTTAAAAAAATATATATATTGATTCAGTTCAATTCATCTTTATTTATATAGAGCTTTTCCATGTAGATTGTGTCGAAGCAGCTTAAAATAGAAGTTCTAGTAAACTGAAACTGCTTCAGTCCAGTTTTCAGATGTGTCAATAATGTGAGTCGATGCAAATATAACGTGTAAACTCAAATTTCCTAAATAAATATTAAAAATACACATATAATACATTATTAAAATAAGTTCTCAATTTAAAATTGTTAATATAATGCTGATGTGAAAAGTTGTATTGTAAGTAACGTTAACACAAATAAACAAATACCATAACACATTTATTGCTTGTTGTACTAATCATAACTAATAGGACCTGATTCCTATTAGTGTCAACAAATACAAAGTCTGTGTTTCTTACTGGACGTATGTAATAATGGTAAGACTTAAAAATATGGTCTCATTTGTTAAAATGAATTAATTCATTAACACACATGAGCTAGCAAGCTATGATGATGATGATGATGATTAAATGAACATTAGGTGCAATAGACATTTTTATTAATGGATTATGATAACTAATGCAGTTAATCAACAGCTGACGTATTCCACTTATTCCAACGTAGAATGTATTCCAAAATATTACTACTACTACTACTACTACTACTAATAATAATAATAATAATATTGTTGTTGTTGTTGTTATTGCATTTTTAAATAAATCTGAATATTTAATGCTAAATGAATAATAATATATGAACATGCATTCATTCATTTTCTTGTTGGCTTAGTCCCTTTATTAATCTGGGGTCGCCCCAGCGGAATGAACCACCAATTTATCCAGCATGTGTTTTACGCAGCGGATGCCCTTACGGCCGCAACCCCTCATTGGGAAACATCCATACACACTCATTCGAACACATACACTAGGGCCAATTTAGCTTACCCAATTCACCTATAGCACATGTCTTTGGACTTGTGAGGGAAACCTGAGCACCCAGAGGAAACCCACACCAACACGAGGAGAACACGCAAACTCCACACGGAAATGCCAACTGACCCAGCTGAGGCTCGAACCAGCGACCTTCTAGCTGTGAGGCGATTGTTCTACCCACTACGCCACTGTGAGGCACAATATATGAACATATTATATAATATTTTGAATATTGACTTTATTAGTATTCATATTATTTAATTATTTTAAAATTAAAATATTTTGTTGTAAACTTTTGACATGAAATTAATATATCATATTTTCAATCCTTTGCTCTTAAATGATCTTGTACGGGTGTAACCGAAGTACTTGGTTTACAGACAAAACAATCTGTGTATCATCTCACTAAATCATTCCCTCCCTCCTCCACTTACTGAACTCTATGCTCAGATACACCCAGACACACTCGCACAAACCCTGAAGGTTCATATTAAAAGCACTTTGAAAATGTTTTCACAGTGCTTTAAAGATAGAATTTCTGTGGTGTGCAATATACGACAAACTATTAGTTGCTGGATATTTGTTCAAACGCACCTCGTTCCTTCAGACCACCTTTCAATATGTGGTCATTAATCGTTTGATTGAGCGGTCACGGTATGAAAGGTGTCAGAGATCATGACTTTAAATCCTAATCTTCATCAGTGTGTCAGTCTTCCAGCACAGCTTCACTGAAATCCCAGTCGGACTCTGTCAGGATGGGTGGGAGAACAGCTGGGACTGAACAAAAATATATCCGTGGATCTCACAGCTCACACAAGCTCTCAGTGTGTGGAAACAGATATTACGGTAACACATTACAATAAGGTTGCATTAGTTCATGTTAGGTAATGTATTTTCTAACATGAACAAACAATGAACAGTACATTTACTACAGTATTTATCTTTGTTAATGTTAGTTCATGTAATATTTTACCGCAAATGGCCTCACATGTTGAATGGTGACAGTAAATTTGACCTATTACTCTTCCTAAATAATAAAAGACAAAAAACAACAACAGTAAAATATGTATTTAGAAGAGTTAGAGCTTTCCAAAGATATATAGTTTGTCATTATTAGATTAGGATTGAATTGCAATGAGGTACATTAAAGCTTCCCACTATCTGGATGGTGAGAGTTAAGAGGTTAATTGAAATAAAGTTGTTCACTGTTATTTCTAATGTTAACAAGCATGATTTGGATTTTAATAATGCATTAGTATATGTTAAACTATGATTAATAAATTCTTGTTCATTAATGAAACAATTTTGTAAAGTGTGACAGAAATTGCTACAGATATATTGGCTAATTTACCAATGTAAAAAATTAGACAGGGGCATTTAAGAACCAACTTTGCTCTAAAATTGCAAATGTTAGGCTTAAATGAAACATTATTAACTGATCCAACAGAGTTTCCAGTTAATTTGTAATCCGACATTGCCAGAAAATGTCATAAGTGAGGGATTAATTATTCTTTCTACTGTAGTGTGAGTACACTGTGTTTGTTTTTATCCCCCGAAATAGCTGTGTAATGTTCTAATTAAATAATTCATAAAAATATATTGATTCTGTTCATATATTTGGGTGTAGCCTGTTATACGCTGCTGATAACAGAATATACGCAACATGTTCTTGAGCAAGTTCCTTATTCGATAGGAATCAACACTGCAAAGAACAATACTGAACACTACTTCTGAAACGACATCAAAATCTTTGAACATCATCTGGAATACAGTTAGTTACAGTTACAGTCAGTTAATTGTGCTGCAGAGTTTGGAGAATGAGCGTTTAACATTGAGGGTGAGGGCTACTGATGGGTGCAATGACTAAATGATTCACCGACTGACTCATAGGGCCAGACAGAATCTGCGGACATTTTTTGCTATTTCTGCAGAGTAGTTTGTTAAAAATCTGCGGATTTATGCAGAATTATTTGAGGAGTATCATAACTAAAACCTTAATATATGAAATAAAAAGTAATACCTTCTTAACATTTATTTAATGTTTAGAATGTGAATCCAATTAGATCCTCTTTATTTTGTAAACAAAGCAAGTCTCTCATATAAAATCTCTACTAAAAGACAAAATATTACTCTACAAACTGTATTGTCAATAAATCATAAGAATAATTTTATATTAGTCAAAATTATTAATGAAATTAATTTGAAAACTGAATAAATATAAATTGACACACATTTACACCAGTAAATAAACAGAATCAATGACGGGCTAATAATCTGCGGAAATCTGCGGAATTCTGCACGCGCAGATTCCATGTTGGCCATTGGCTTATTTACTGAATCTCAAATCTTTTTGGTTTACTCATTAAACAAGCCAGTGCATTTTTGTTCACACCTGGTAGTACTATGCATTTTCATCAATCCACTCACAAGTGGTTGAGAGTTAATAAAAACAGATATAAATAGAGTCTGAAGAGTTTTGAGTTTGCAAACGTTTGCCCATTTGAAGTTGAAAACATATTAGATCAGATTGCTTTATTCATGTAAATGCTTTCAAGTGCATTCAAACAGCCTCAAAAGACCAGCTCCACTATCCCTACTAACCATATCATCAAAATGTATTAAACGTATGTTTGATTGCAGGTCCTAGGTAAATAAATAATACTGGGCAGTATGATTCCAACAGCTTTTCACACTAATAATATTTCAAGAGTTCACACTTAGCTGATGATTGATTATAAAGCTGTCCCGGGAAACAGGCCTGAGCTCAGATCCTCGAGCTTGGGGCTACCTCACGTTTGCAGGGCGAGAGGAGAGTTTGAGCTCAGGTAGATCTTGAGAACTCCCCTGCAGGTAGCTAATGAACGGATAGTGATTGCTATGAAAAGATAACTACTTACTAGGAGAATGTCTATGGTGCCGATTTGGATTTGTCAATTAACTTAAATTGCATTTTTTTGGACGGTGGGAGGAAACCGGGTAACATGGGGGAAACCCACGTGAGCATGGGGAGAACATGTAAACTCTGCACAGAAATGTCAGCTGGCTTGGCAAGGACTAGAACCAGTGATGTTCTTGCTGTGAGGCAACAGTGCTAACCACTGGGCCACTGTGCTACCCATCCAGGAAAGGAGGAGGAGTATGAGGTGGAAGGGGGGATTCTTTAAAATGAAGATGGATGTGATATGGAACTTAGGGTATTTATAGTGGCTTAGGAATCGTCTGATTGGTGAATCATGAGTTGAATAATGCGGGAAAGGCTGCAAGCAATCATCTGGACGTGATCCTCTCGAAATTAGTTTATAAATAAACTTCACTTACAAGGGCATATTTTCACTGAATAAAGAACTATTTTTGTGTAGTTATTTGCATAATATCAAATAAATAACACAAAACATCTCAACAGTGTCTATGATTTGTAATGGAATATGTTTTCTATTACCTATCTAAGCAATGTAAAGTCAAGGTAAAACTATGTGGTCACGATGCACTTTTCTTTCATGTTTGCTTTTAAAAACATTAATACTTGGGTTTAGGGAAGAGTTTAGGTCAGAGGTTTGCAAGGTGACCTGTACTACAATCCCAACCTCATCGTGGGTCATACAACATACAATAAAACATACCCTGAAACCCCATTCAGAATACTTGATTTATTTCATGGTTTAATTTTTTTCCGGCAGGTACCATCGCATGGGTGACGCTGACCAAGAGGAGCACATAATTCTTCAGTGCACAGCTTTTAAAATGGCCAAATCAGAAGAGGAAGGACTGCGCTGCTTTCATGAAATGGTGAAAGTGTTGTGGAGTACTGGCAATTGGCGATTGATAGACGAGGCACTTCTGCAATCTGCTGAGTGAGTACTGGAATTATCTTGTAAACTAACAAATCCCTAATTATGTTCTCACTCAAAATGGAGTGCAGGTGATTTTTATATCAGTGTATCTTTGATATACTTCTTTGCTGGGAAACCACTTCTAGATCTCCAAAAGCTCCTTTTACTGCCATAGAATGAATCTACAGTTTTCCTTTAGAAAACACGCACAGGCACATATATGGGAAAACTGCCATTCCATGCTGTGCCTTTACGACATGCTATTCTGAGGCATTAAGTAATGACGGAAATAATCGATCAACACAAAGCACATTATGTGATTAATTGAAACACTCACTTTCCATTCATTTTTTGCATCTAAAAAGGATATTATTACAAATCCATATGGTAAAGTTAAAAAAAAACATTAATGTTTCCCAGCCTGTATAGTATATCCCGACAGTATATTTAAACAAAATAAGCTTTTTCTCAACAGAAGTTATAAGTTCATTTGTAATTGTTTGGATCCATTCGTGTTTGTTTGGATCACTTCCTGTGTTTTCTCTTCTGTTCCTGTTTCCAGGATTGTTCTTTATTATTCCTATGTTGTTTCATTTCATTGAAACAACAACTATTGTTTCATTTCATTCACCTGTTCCTAGTTTTGATCAATGACCTCATTCTGTATACTGCTCTCAGTTCAATTTGCTCATTGTCTGGTGTTAACCATGTTGCGAATAATATCACGTTTGACCATTTATGTGAATACTACATTTTAATATACTTACATTGCATTTTCTTAAGCCACAGATTTCATTTACTGCATTTCCTGGGAATCTAACCAATGACCTTAGAATTATTAATGCCGTTCTTTGTTTTTTTTAACTACAGCAAAACGTTCATCATCTTCCCTTATCATTATGCAGTCATAAGACAATGTTAAATGTATTATTATTACTATACAAAAGTAAAGCTATACCTACAATAGGCCTGATTCTTTTCGTTTCTCCTCAAACATAAACCACACTGCACAAAAGTGATGTAATGATGTTTTCAGCATCTGTAGATCAGTATAGCAGTACTAGCTACTAACAGTTAGAGTCATATTTACCATGACGCCCGTGAAGAGACACACCACCTTTCCACAGCTGGTGTGAGGAGACACGTCTCCATAGCCCACTGTGAGGAAGGTGATGGCGATGAGCCACAGCGCTGTGTCCATTCCACCTGTGTCTACCTGTTTCTCCCTATAGGTGGAGACAGAGAGTGCCTGTGAGAATGTGCAAAACTCAAAACGTCTTCTAATACCAGGGGGGTATCAAGAGGAGGAAAAACAAACAATAACATAAGCTAAAATATTGTTCTTATTTTAATTCAATTAATCTATTTAACTCCCTTCTGCCCATATTTCTTTCTTTCAAAAACAATTATATATGAGTTAGCCTTATATAAAACATTTAATGCAAGTAACGTAAATCAGTAGTCATGACTTCCATGGGCATTTTAATATATTACATGAAAAGGCATTTTTCTATATGCAGTAAGTATGAGTTTATCTGTAGTTCAATCAATCTTGCTATATATAGCAGGTAAAATTAGTATTAAATACACGTCATGATTTGTTCTAGTAAAGATATTTTTAAAGGAGCCGTTAAAATGAAATTGACCCAGATTTTGGTAAAAACCCAAACTCTCGGTCTAATCCCTGAAACATAAACCAGACTGCACTGTTTGACAGTCAATAATGAACCAGTCCCAATGAACAATGTGTTTGTTCCTAAAATAAATCGGTTTGTAAGAACAACTTAAATTGACCATCAACATCAGAAGTGTTGTGATAACACTTGATGAGCTGTTTCTAATGAGAAACCCAATGGAAAAGCCATCATAAATATTGTTGCAAATGTGTTTGCACGTTCTGTACCTTTCACACAGTCGCAGCATCCAAGATGCAGAGAGCCAGAAGAACATAATGAAGACCAGCAGTGTTCGGGCTGGATATTTGTTCATCAACACCTTGAGCACGAAGCGGAAGGTGAAGTTGATGTTGTTGAGGGAGCCGATGCTCCTGTACGAGGCGCTGAGGAGCACTTTACTGTGCAGCAGGACGGCTCTGTGCACCAGATACAGTCTCAAGAACATGAGTGCCGACAGCAACAGCTCCACGTCCAGCATGACTTCTCTGTGACTGGACGACAAGCACAGGGGGGTCGACGAATTCTGCTCTGGTTTCCTCCCATGTTTGTCCTCCCCGTCTGGCTTCAGGTAGATAGCCACTGGATGGATGGCGCAGACCATGAGCTCCAGGGAGATACCAAGCACCCGGTTGCTGGTCATGGCAATGCGCCAGTCCACCTGGTTGTGGTCAATGATGAAAAGCTTGAAGAGAGGAAAGAAAAACAGAGGCAGGATGTGTATCAACAAGAGGATCACTTGATTGATCTCATAAGGAAGCAATGATTAACAAAGTATGGCAGAGACGAGAGAGCCAGCGAGACGTTCTTGATTCACTGGAAGAGCCGAGCCAAAACAAACACAGCCCTGCCCTCCCTGATAGGACGTCCAGCTGTAAACTGTTTTGCTTGTGAAGGACAAGTGTGTCAGTGAAACTACTCAGAGCCATAAATCACACATGAACGCCTCATTAATTACACGACCCACAAAAAAATTCAACATGACTTCGAGCTGAAAATGAGTAACACCAAATCAGTCAACGCTCGACTTGGATTGCGCTTGGCAGTTTGAGAAGTACATGAAACAGAATTAGATTGTAATTGTAATTGTTGTCTACATTTTTCCACTACATTTACTGTTCTGGTTCCAGCTGCTGTAAGATCTGAAAACATTTGACACTCTGCACTTTAAAAAGTTTCCTCATCCACGACGCCATTGCCAAATGGCAAGGCTTCTTCAACTAATATTCAACCATTTAATTTAAGGTGACACTTTATTTTGATGGTCCATTTCAGAATTACTAGACTGTCTTCTTAATATCTGTTGATACTGACATTTACCAGGGGTGCCACAGTGGCGTAGTTGGTAGCATGTTCGCCTCACAGCAAGAAGGTCACTGGTTCGAGCCTCAGGTGGGTCAGTTGGCATTTCTATGTGGAGTATGCACGTTCTCTCCGTGGTTGTGTGGGTTCAAAGACGTGTGTTATAGGTGAATTGGGTAAGCTAAATTGTCCATAGTGTATGAGTGTGAATGAGTGTGTATGGATGTTTCGCAGAGATGGGTTGCAGCTGGAAGGGCATCCGCTGCTTAAAACAAATGCTGGATAAGTTGGTGGTTCATTCCGCTGTGGCGACCCCAGATTAATAAAGGGACTAAGCCAAAAATAAAATAAATGAATGATGACTGACATTTACTAGTCCTTCAACAGACATTTAACTGACTATAAGAAACTTTGCAAATACATGTTAACTTGCACTGACCCTAACCCTAACCCTAACCCAAACCCAACCTAACAGTCTACTTATGATCTAATGAAAATTAGTTGCAATGTGGCTTAAATTCAACAAACGGAGCATCAAAATAAAGTGTGACCAAAATAAAGTCTGGTCCTACACCAAACGACCCTCAGTTGATGCAGTCTTAATAGCAAATTGCTCAAACAGAATTGGCAAACACTCAGGTGTGTATTTGGGTTTATGCTCTGAAGTTCATCAGAGGTTTCTATTCACACCACCACAAGCAGCGTTGAGTAAAGCAGCCAATCACAAGAATATCTGTTGTTCTTTTAAATGCACTGGCCAGAGGTGTTCAAATTGTCCAAAAACACCAGTTTCTGTTCAGTACTAAGTCTTGCATGCTCATTTATCACATCATTAAAACAACACAGTATAGACAAAAATGTAAATAAAATATTCATAGACAGTTTAGAGAGCTTTATTAGTTATAATGGAACTGGTTGAGTTTACAATGAACTGAAGTGAGAGACCACTTTTAGGGATCCCCCATAGGCTATTTAGAATCAATTAAGTTTTTAATGCTGCTACAAGAAACAAAAGCTGTATCCATGCTAGAAAGTTTTAGTGAAATACTCATATTAATGTTGGATTCACTGCAGTGATTATTATAACCATGTCTTGAATAATCAACTGAATGTGACAAAAAAAAATTGAAATGAGGCTTGTAGATGAAGCATTGTTTTAAAATTGAAGCAATGTTTTAAAATTTCTACACCATAATCTAATCAAAAAGAAATCATTTGAACTAGAGATATGTTATTGTATGTGAACCTCAAAGGAAATTTATAGATGTACGTAATTTAGATTTTCTTTGAAAAGTCACAATTTTTGAACTCCTTTAACACCGTTGTTACGATTTTCACAAAATTGAACTCAGATCATCTTTAGACCTCATCAGTAGATCATCTTTAGACCTCATCAGTAGATCATCTTTAGACCTCATCAGTAGATCATCTTTAGACCTCATCAGTAGATCATCTTTAGACCTCGGTGACAAAAAAGGCAAACAAATTTGTATGGATTTCATAGCAGTAGACAAAAAGGGTTTTCATGTACCACATCAAACATAATGGCACACCTTTCACTGTCCCTTATCCACATTCATCTTTTTAATGGGAGGAATTGGTTTTTATCAGAAACTTTGCTATTCTTGTTTTGCATTCAAACGGTGGGATCCGCTTGCCAGTGCACAGAATATATATTTTTAACAAACTGTGTGCCTAATTTGGCATTTATATAACATTTTATTAATATTATTTTGCCAAATTTAAACTGCATATAGGAGGCTTCCCTTGCCATTTCATGCTTGTATTGCATCCGTCTCCATCATTGGAAAATAATAGTGCATTGACTGTGATATGAGTAAACCTAGTGTCTATCGCCATGATTTTACAACAATGGCAAATAGAGATGCTGTGATTTTGCAATAGTTTTTTTAGTGCGACACTTAATGCGAGGATTTGCACATATTTTTGTAATAAAAAATCAGCTGTTATCCTTTAATCTGTGCTAGTATTACATGAACATACTATAAAGTATATGTTATAGGTCTATACAAACATTTAGCTGTGGGCTAGCTGTAAGTGTTCAATGACTTTAGTTGTTGGAATTAGTAGGTCTTATATTATGATTATGATGTAACACACATGCTACTATTGTATCTGTGTCTCTTTGGTTTCCTAAGCTTTCTTCAAAAAAATGTGTTCAACTGACACTAATTCATTGTTTATTTTATTCTTTCTACTGTTTGAGTATGCTGTGTTTGTTTATACCCCCCGAAATAGCTGTGTCCACTCCCTGTTTAATGTTCTAATTAAATTATTCATCAAAATATATTGATTTTGTTCATATATTTGGGTGTAGCCTGTTGTATGGTGCTGATAACAGAATATAGACCAACATGTTCTTGAGCAAGTTCCTTATTTGATAGGAATCAACACTGCAAAGAACAATACTGAACACTACTTCTGAAACGACATCCAAATCTTTAAGCATCATCTGGAATACAGTTAGTTACAGTTACAGTCAGTTAATTGTGCTGCAGAGTTTCAAGAATGAGCATTTAACATTGAGGATAAGGGCCACTGACGGGTGCAATATGAGTCCCATGGGAACACAGTGAAGTGTTTGTGGGTGCAGGGAGCATGGTGGGGGTTGGGGTGAACTGGTGGAGATGTGAGATCGTGTAAAAGCAGGTGACGTCTTGGCAGAGTGGTCTGATGGAGACATGTGCTGAGGCACTTAAGACTAGCGGGGGCTTTTGGCCAAATGTCAGGCTTTCTCAAAGCACACCGGATTGCAGAAGACAGACATTCACGTGATACAGACTCTCTGAAGACTCCAGGTGAATGGAGTTCTCTGTCCTCTTACACCAATGTTTATGTGGGTCAAAGATATAAAGAGGATTTGAGGCTTCAAAACAATAGATAGTACAAAAGAATGATTCATACTGTTAAATCATTCTTGGTGTTTGTGCATTGTTATCATGGCTCGCAGAAGAAATGCCAGTCTGATCTCACGAGAAAACGTAAGCATTTTACGTTTTGCCAGTTTAGTGGCTAATTCGTACGAATTCGTACGAGTTCAGTTGCACAAAAATGTATGATTTAAAAAAGGAGGCATGGCATCCAACCGTCATTGGGTGATAAGCAAATCGTACTAAATTGTATGAATTAGATCGTATGAATTCAACCGAATTAGCCACTAAATCAAAAGTTACGAATTGCCGTGAGATAGGGTTGGAAATGCACTGAATTTGTTAGAACCAGTTTACTTCTGAAAAAAATCAAAAAAGTTAAAAAATACTCAATTTTTATTTTATTTAATGTGCTTTGTGTGTTTACTAAATTATTTTTATCATAAACTGTGATGCAGACACCAGAATATGACTTCTCATCTTGATGATAAGTATCAGGATTACATAATCAGAATTCAACGTATTTGTAATCAAATTAGGTCCCACTTTATATTAAGTGGCCTTAACTAATATGTACTTACACAGAAATTAATAATTCATTACAACGTACATATTGTGTAAATACATGTTTTACACTGTACTTATGTTTGATTAAATACCTGTATGTAATTACATCTGTAATTAATTTCAGTAATTACATTTTTAAATACAATTGTTGACCATCCCTTACACATTAACCCACCCTCAAACCTACCGATACCACCAAACTTGTCCTTAACCCTACCCCTATCCCAACTCAAGAGCACCACAAGTGTTCTCAAATACATTATGAACACAGTAAGTACAGCATTTTTATTGATCACACAATTTCATATTATTCATGGCAGTAAAGGATTCTCCTTAATTCTTTTTATAAATCTTTTACATTTTCATTTCTAAAAAAATATTCTACATGTGTATAAAAGTCTACAGATTTGTTTCACAGTTCTTTGATTTTGGTTTATGGTCATATGACATGCAGTTAAACATTTCTAGCTTTTTAGTAACCCTTTGTTTATTGTTTATTTTTTTGGTGCTTTGTTTTTTTATACAACATATTTTACAAGATTATATATACAAGGATCAAGGTCAAAAGTTATCTGAAGGTAAACAAGATCATATTATAACAATTGTGTAACGAAACAGGCTATATTTCCAGAAAACAATCATTCCCAATGTGAACTTTGTAAATAATAACAGACGACTGTCTTATTCAGTTTCCCATGTTCTTGTTTCTAATTATTCTGTTCCTGTTTCTTCTTTGCTTTCAGTTAAGTTCAAACAAACAACTGTGTGAAAGTGTGCCTTTTTTGCCCTTGTTTTACATCTATAAAAAACTCAGATCTGAGGTCCCTCTGGTCTCATCTTGCTGACTCAGTGTGAGGAGTTTAGATAAACTTCACCCTTCTTATCTGCGTGCTGCACTTGTAGATCCACTGCCATCAAACATTTTCTGAATTTGAGGCTGATAATATTCAGTCAGGTTTTTTTTTCCCCTGGCCTCAATCAGTTTTTTGTTTTTCAGTTTTTCTTACTTATCCCAAACCAACATACACCCACAGTGAAGAAGTGTAGTCAAAACTGCCGTATTTACCGTTACGAAGCTGAGTTAGGAGTTCTAATGTATTGAGTTACTCTGTCTGATCCTCTGTCTGATCTTTAACACCTCTTATAGGGCCAAGACATGACACATTATAAGATAAACATATCCCAACTGTGTGTCTCATCTGTATCTTATTGCTAGCAACATTTTTAATGGCAGTGTGTGCTCACACGGTATGCTCTCTGTCAACACACTGTCGATAACATCAAATTTCCTTTCAATCAGTAAGATATCACAACAGAAGACACTACAAGAAACTTAGAGAATTAAAATATTCTTAAAGGGACTATTAAGACAAATGTTTTGGCTACATTTTTTGAAGACTATATTGTGTTTCTATACTTTTACTTTCAATGTGTGCCTTTAAACTTCATAATGCATGCAGATCAATTTTATATTTTAAAGGGTTACTTTTACTAAAATGCATATATATTTTAGTAAATTGTTGTAACTTTTCATATGCTGAAAGGGATAGTTTACCCAAATTACATTCATTTAAGTGGTTGAGGCAGAGTAGATATTTATGAGGGTTTTTTTTGTTTGTTTTTTTGCTTTTTAATCTGTTGAACACAAAATAAGATATTTTGAAGAATGCTGAAGAACTGTAACCACTGTCATTTATAGTAGGAATATACTATAAAAATACAATGGAAAAAATTTTAATTCCATTCAATTCACCTTTATTTCTATAGTGCTTTTACAATGTAGATTGTGTCAAAGCAGCTTCACATAGAATGTTATTGTAAATTTAAACAGTGTCAGTCCAGCTTTCAGAGTTGAAGTTCAGTTAAGCTTAGTTTAGCGTGGTTTAATATTCACTACTGAGAGTCCAAACACTAAAGAGCAAATCCATCGATGCGCATAAATGATCACCAGTTTCCAACATTTCTCAATATATCTCATTTTGTTATTATTCAACAACAAATTTTTTTTTTAATCAGGTTTGGAACAAGTGAAGGGTAGGTAAACGATGGCAGAATTCTTATTTTTTCTTTAAAACCCTCAAAAAAAAAAAATTTCTGAGATTTGTTGGTTATTTTGTAAAATCTATATCTTATACCTATATATATATATTAACTTACTATATGGACCATATTCAAGTATTAGAAAAATATGCTTTGATTAGCTATTCTCCCTTTTCCCATCCAATTTTGGGACTGAGTTTTTGCTGATAAATGTATTTGCACACCAATTTTTCTCTCTGAAAGATTTTTTAGTAAAATGAATTTTATTTTTTTGTTTTGCTTTTAGCAACCATGCGTTAAAATATTCGGTGTCATTCAATCATTCATTCGTTCATTTTCTTTTTAGCTTAGTCCCTTTATTATTAAGGGTTCGCCACAGTGGAATGAACCCCCAACTTATCTAGCATGTGTTTTATGCAGTGGATGCTCTTCTAGCTGCAACCTAGTACTGGGAAATAGTGTATTCACACTCATACACTACGGTCAATTCACTTATAGCGCATGTCTTTGGACTGTGGGGGAAATCGGAGCACTTGGAGAAAAACTCCCGTGAACATGGGGAGGACATGCAAACTCCACAAAAAAGAACCAACTGACCCAGCTGTGGTTTGAATCAGCAACCTTCTTGCTGTGAGGTGACAGCGCTACCTACTGTGCCACCGTGTCGCCCAGTGCCATCCAAAAGAACTGAACATTATATTAACTCTTTAAATCTACAATAATAGGGGTAAAGACAGGCGATTGGAAGATGTTCTAATTAATTTCAAACAATCATTTAGTCAAATAAAAGATTTAAATCAATACTGTAAAAATTAGGGGCGACACGGTGGCTCAGTGATTTATACTGTCAGCTCACAGCAAAAAGGTTGCTGGTTCAAATCCTGGCTGAGTTAGTTGGCCTTTCTGTGTGGAATTTGCAAGTTCTCCCCATGTCCACATGGGTTTCTTCCGAGTACTCTGGTTTCCTCCATAGTCCAAAGACATGCGCTAGGTGAATTGAATAAACTAAATTGGCCGTAGTGTATGTGTGTGAACTAGTGTCTGCGTGTACTAGGTTGCTACTGGAAGGGCATCTGCTGTGTAAAATATATGATGGATAAGTTGGTGGTTCATTCCGCTGTGGCGACACCTGATGAGCAAAGGGACTGAGCTGAAGTAAGTATAGAATGGTAAACAGAAACATCCACTCTGCTGATCAAGTATGAATTTGGTTTAAGTTTAAAAATCTTAATAATAATGATAATAATAACTTTATTTTATGTAGTGCTGTTAGCATCACAAAGGGCTTATACATACCTATGGAAAATAACGATAAAAATACACTCAACAAACGCATGCATTAAAGGGGTGATCCAGAGTGTATTTTTAAAGCTTGATTGTGTTTATGGGGTGCAAAGCAAGGTGTGCTCATGCTTCATTTGTGAAAAAGCAAGTTATTTTTTCGTATATCTTACTTTGATTATATACAGCTACTCAGCTAACATGAAAATGACTGTCATATTTCCTATTTTCTCCAAAAGCCCACCCTCAAGAGGCTCTGATTGGTTAGCTAACATAATGTGTTAGCTAACCAATCACCAGGAAGTTTTTTGTGGATCACCAGGAAGTGTCTTGCTATAATATTACAGCACATCTGGCCGTGCTGCTTCGCTGCGTGGGGTGTATGCTCGTAACCAGAAGGGTTTATGCATATTACATTCAGAGATGTTGTTTATGTGCACACAGCTGCATTACACATCAACTAAAGTTTAAAAAAAAAATCTCATATCGTAGTGGACCACCCCTTTAAACTTCAGAAAGCAAGCCAAGATAATAAAAATATCTCAAATCACATTAAAGGTACCCTAAAAAATTTTTTTAAGATGTAAAACAAGTAGGGGTTCTGCATTCTTAATCTTAGAGGGCAAAGAAGTCCATAATATAAAATTTTAATTTAAAGTTCAGACAAATATTGAGATGGGCGCCACGGTGGCGCGTGAGTAGCACGTTCGCCTCACAGCAAGAAGGTCGCTGGTTCGATCCCCGGTTGGGGCAGGTCCCGGTTGGGCCAGTTGGCATTTCTGTGTGGAGTTTGCATGTTCTCCCCGTGGTTGCGTGGGTTTCCTCCGGGTGCTCCGGTTTCCCCCACAGTCCAAAGACATGTGGTACAGGTGAATTGGGTAAGCTAAATTGTCCATAGTGTATGTGTGTGAATGAGAATGTATGAATGTGTTTCCCAGAGATGGGTTGTGGCTGGAAGGGCATCCGCTGCGTAAAACAAATGCCGGATAAGTTGGCGGTTCATTCCGCTGTGGCGACCCCGGATTAATAAAGGGACTAAGCCGAAAAGAAAATGAATGAATGAATGAACAAATATTGAGGAGACAGACCAAGTAAGCATGTAAATAAGTAAGCAGTGCTTAAATTGGAATCGGAGTGCTTAAAAGTGGAGTGCTGTTTTATAAAATATATATTCTTTGTTTCAAAAGGATCCAGAATACAAAAGCAGAACACAGATTTTGAATGCATGAGATGGTTATGTTCAGTCATTCAGTTTAATTCACAGTCAGATTTGGGCAACGAGAAGAAAACTCACTCTGATGTCTTTATAATGGAAGGCGATGATGAGAATGAGCAGGCAACCAGTGGAGAAACTAATGAGACCGTTTATGGAGAGGGCATATATGGATCCCTGGAGAGAACAGAAAAAAAAACATAGATAATGAGACTGAATAACAATAAAATGTACAGTGTTATACTACTTTTCAAAGTGAGAACTGAATAAAATTGCAGTTATTAGAACATTTAATAGAAATACAAACCTAAAGTTTAAGTACTACTGTTCTGACTCATCACTTGCTTAAAAAAAAGTCTCCTACTGAATAAGGCATGACATAATCAGGTATTTAACGATTTTTAAGGAACTGTTTTTAGACTGGAGGCTTTTCTGATGGCAAAAATACTGTTTGTTCTCCAACCAGCATGCTATGTGGGAGGATAGTGCATGAAAATCAGATTCAAGCCATTAGAGGTCAAAACTCAAATCCATTATTCAAACAGGCGCTAATTATGCACTAAATGATGTGGAAAGATGCAATATGACCGTAGGCAGTGTGAGCAGCACAAAGGGGAGGGAGACAAAATGTGGAAAAACTTGCATAAATAGCCAATTTTCCTGCATAACCAGTTTTCCAAGAGAATGGTGTGCTTAAATTATGCCTGGAAGATCGTTCTGTTAGCACGCGTTCCTTCTTCATACCAATGCCACTAAAATAATACAACACAAAAATATGCAGTGAAACACATTATAAAAACATGTAAGTATGATCCCACCAAGCAGATGTCTAATTACTCCAAGCCTATAAGAACAGTGTGTAGACAGGAAATTAAGGAGAGACTGAGGAGGGGGAAACAACTGTGAACCGAGACTCGAACTTGGGATGCCTGATGTGCAATGGTGCTATGCCAGCACACTCCCTACAATACTATTATTGACAACATAGATGTCTTGGTTACAACAAAGCTAAATTTGGGCTGTCTGTAAAAATCAAACAGACATAACAATAGTCCAAAAATAGACTAGTCATCAAATAGAGACTCCACATGTGCAGTTATTCTTTCCTTTCTATTTGTTGACTATTTTTGGACAAGAGATCTATTTTGATTTTCACTGACTGACCAAATTTTGACTTGCTTTAGTCAAGATGTGTATGTTTAGACATCTATTTAATGTGTTTTAAACATAAACAAAATAAATACTTGCTGGATTAACCATATAAATCAGATTTCCTGTTGGAGAATTGGCAGAATGGAGCAGATTTCAACCAGAAAATATAGAAAATGGCAATTTCTAATTAACTAAACCAAATGATCAACTCAAATTCATCATGTTATACCAATATAACATTTGGAAGTAACATTTTACTGGGTCACACTTTATTTTGATGGCCCGTTTGTTAAATTTAAGTTACATTGCAACTAATTCTCATCAGATTATAAGTAGGCTGTTAGGTTGGGGTTAGGGGTAGGGTTAGTGTAAGTTGACATGTACTTGCAAAGTTTCTTATAGTCAGTTAAATGTCTGTTGAATGTCAGTATCAACAGATATTAAGTGGACAGTGTACTAATACTCAAATGGACCATCAAAAATAAAGACCCAATCCCAATTCTTCCCCTTAGCCCTTACCCCTACCCCTCATTTTGCGCGTTCACATCAAGGGGTAGTGGTGTCCCAATTCTCTTTAGCTTGAAGGCGTAGGGCTAACGGCAAGGGGTATACACCCCTTCGAACGAAGATTTTTCAGGACCACACTTAAAATGGAGGGGTAAGAAAATTTCCCAGAATACACCTGCCACAGCTGAACCCGGAAGTAAGGAGATCCACAAATTAGTATTTTTTGTCATTATTACAAATTTTTACGACAAACATATATTTTAATATATTCATAACCGCGTTCGTGTTTTACCGTCATGCTTTAAAAAAAAAAAACGCAAAAAAAAAACGTTAAATTTCGTGATCTATAATCCATAATCATAACTCCTGTACAGCCGTCCCACAACATTCTGACACTCGATGACACTCAAATACCCCGTCAGTAATGTCTAGTGGCTGAGAATGAGCTTTTTACAGTGTCTGGGATAATGTTATTTTCGTGTGTTTACATAGATAAAAATGGCCACTGTGTAAATACACAGTACAGTTACGATCTTATTGCCACATTAGATCGTTATGATAACATAATATATGCCTTCAGTGATTTCCTGAAGATAAACACCAAAAAAATAACACAACTGGAATAACTACAGCAGTCGTGATCGTCTAATCTCATATGAAGCAAGAGATCGCGATGACATATGATGACGTGTGCAGGTGTTAAAGTGCTGTCCCAATTCTTAGGGGTAAGTTTTGAAGCCTTTCCCTTTAACCCTCAGTTGTAAGGGCCAAGGGGAAGGGGTAGGGGTACAAAAATAGAATTAGGATTGGGCCCCAAAGTGTTACCTTTTACTGTGATGGTCCCCTTTAGATATTCTATTAACTTTAAATTTCGTCAATTGGCAATCTTAAAATCAGTGTTTTTCAACCTCGTTTCTGGAGGACCACCAGCTCTGCACATATTCCATGTTTCCTTAACCAAAAACACCTGACTCAGATCACCAGCTCATTAGCAGAGACTGAAAGACCTGAAATGGGTGTGACAGAAAAAGTAGACATCCGAAACATGGTCCGCAAGGAACATGATTGAGAAACACTGCTTTAGACTATTAGTGAACTCTCTGCTTAAGGAAATTTTGTCAAATACCTGTAACTCTTCATAATTGGAATTTTTTTTTATTAATAACCAATATAGACTCTCAGAAATAATGGTTCAAAACCTGTCACTGGGCCTGCGCTTTTTCAAAAGGTACACTTTTGTACTTAACAGGTCCACATTTGTATTTAAAAATGAATACAAAGTTCTGTTGCGAAACTAAGTGCAGGCTGATAGGTCAGATCACACCTAATCTGATCCTACATCATCAACTACATGGCGCAGGTGATTAGTTGTTGTTGCCCTAACAGCCAATGAGCTTGCTCCTGAACATTTTAAATGCCTCAGTTTTATTCTGGTAATGTCCTAAGCATTTTCAGGGACCATCCTCCACCCCAGCTCCACCTGATTATGTCTGCTACAGGGGTTACATGTATATTATGTTTGCAGCATAATTTTGTTGAATTCTCAATCTGCATGTCTGTGAATATACTGGCTGTAGCAAGTCTTGGTACTTGGTACTGCCTTAGTAATCATAGCAGCATCAGCATAGAAGATCTATTCCGCCGAGACAAAACACATCAACATTCCCATATACATATTTTTTACTAAATCACTCAGAGAGTTGTCATGACAGAAATACTGTTAAAGTATGTGTACATCATAGTGCTTTAAAGATACAAAGGAGAACCATAAAGGCACAAAAGTGCACCTTTTGGAAAGTTACTGGCCCACACAGCAAAAAAATCTGTGTACATTTAACTCAATTTGAGTTTAACTTAACACTCTTTGGGTGTACATATGACTCCCTTCATTTTGGAGTTAAAATAACACCTTCTAAAGTGTGAGATTTGTTCATTACTCACAGAGTTCATTTTAACACTGTAAGAGTTTATTCTTACATCGGACTGGAGTGTGTGTTACCCTTCAAAGTGTTAATATATTATCTTTTTCTTTTACTTTTTACTTTTACTTTTTTCTTTTAACTTTTCACAGTTAACAGTGATCAAATATGTTGAAAATAGTTTTAATTTATTAAATGTTTATTAATTTTTTTTTAGAAATAATTTCAATTTATTCAACTCTTTGCATTTTAAAATGCAACAAGACATGTTTCAAGTTTAAGTAAAACTCACTTGTTTGATCACTGTTTGTTCGACAGAACCGGTTCGAGTAAAAAAACTGGACTTCCCATCGCTAGTGGGAAATACACTGCATATTGGGGTAAAAGTTTAACACTGAAAAAAAAACTCTTAAATATACGCTCTTTCACACTCGTGGATTAAAAGGTACTCTGGTTTTGACACTAAACAACACCAAAAAAAACAATCACACTGTATATGTATCACTGGAATTTTTGCTGTGCAGTGACCTTTATTTTGATAGTGTGCCAATACAGTGTATTAAATACACTTGCATGTTGATTTTTTTTTCCTGAGTCTGATTACAGACACAAAATCAAACAGGTGCAGTAAAGCTAAATGGCAAAATAATGGCATCTAAATCTTTTTTTCTCAAAATCATTTACAAATTGCAATTCTCAAGCAGTCTTTTTTTAGTGTAAAATACTGTCACACTGCTGACATCTCATCTTCTCTTTAACATAAACTCTTCTAAAGCACACGTCTGCTGTGGACGCACATGTCTGAAATGAATCATCCAGCAAAAATAATTATTAGCCAGTGATTAATTTTCTTTTCAGGCTGCTAATGATGAAAGATACACATTACTCATCTTGAAATGAGACAATTTTGTAGACAGCGGTTCTGATGAATGGGGAAACGAAATGTGAAATGAGCAAGTAAGAAAAGGAACAGAGGAGATGAAACAAAAACATACTAAGGCAGAAAAAACAATAGATGCTCGTGGTTTTTGTCATCTTAATTGGACCTTTTGTCACTGTTTTTGATGAAACAGTGTTTTACAGCTATTAGTGGGACGTTTGCAACACAGACTCCATGGAAATAAATGTTTCATTCTACTTTTTTGTGAAACTGCAAAAAACATATTTCAACACTTTTGACTGCAGTTTCTAGGTAAAATGAGCGCTGGGCAGTTTGACACCAACAACTTTTGTTCTTTTTTACACTAATGATATTAACAGGGGCATATTACAAACAAAAAAGTAATAATTTTCATGCAGTTTTTTCCACAACACCAATTAAATAACCAGAAAAATCAACTTAACAGTGTCTATGGCCCTGTTCTTACCTAATATTAAGATGTGTTTTCATCGATGGACAAAAGAGGCAAATTGTGTGAACGTTAATGTGTCTCTTTTGTCCACTTGTGATCAGATCGACAAAAATACACCTTAACGCCAGGATTTTGTCCACGTTCAACCCCTTTTATCAACTTCTTTAAGTTCCGAGGGTCTGTGGGCAGGTGTTGGACTTCTTTCTTTTACACTGTGAAAGCTAGTGCATTTTTTTTTACAAATAAAATGTAAATGTAATTAAAAGTAGACAACCAGAACAAATAAATATGTTTTATAAATATGTTACTTCATGTGTCGACTAATGAAATTATACCGTAGATTTCATTGATTTAGGCTATTTTATTTCTGATCAACTCCTATAAGACCTAGACACTTTTGTTCTGTTTTACAATTTTAACATGTACTCCAGGATATTAACTGGGTGTCTTTAAATAAAATTATTTACAATATTTTCAGCATCAAATATATGCATTTATTATGCCTAGACACAAGTATGATTTTTTTTATATACTTCAACAGAGTCTTCAAATCTTGATGGTTCTGTGGGTCTCGTCTATGAACTCTGATCTTTAGTTCTTATTTTCGATTGGATTCAGGTAAGGTGATTGGCTAGGCCATTCTAGCAACTTTATTTTCTTTTTCAATTAAGAAACCATTTAAGAGTTTACTTGACTGGGCTTAATTCGAATCGTTTTCTTGCTGAAATGTCCACCCTAGTTTCATCTTCATCGACTGTTGATGTTAGTGTTTAAACTGAAGCAGCTAATATTAATTTACACTGACAAATGGCTGATTTGCTTTCTAAAAACTAAGAGATTTCAGCTGCTGTCTGGGCTTTCCATACCTTTTTACATCTTCCTTTCTTCCTGTATTCAATACTTTTCCCCTGTGTCGTTTCCTTTTATTTCTTATATGTAATTTCTAAAACAATTAGTTTTGTTTTCTTTTTTTGTGTGGAGTAATTTGGTTGTTACTGAAATCTGGTTTAAAAAAAGCTACAACACCTTTAGAAATATGTTTTCTGAGAAGAAAAACTTTTGTTCAGTGCATATTTTTCCATGCTGTGTTTGGGATAAATCACATATTATGAAAGCTCCTAACAAACACTATTTTTTAAAAACACAATTAATGATTTCTTAGAATTCATTTAACGTGTATGAACTCAGTACACCCAACATTAATAAAACAGTGAGCAAAGCTTACAGGGGGGTCGGGCTAAAGTTTGTTTTGCCCATTCACCGAAGTATGTGGGCAGGATAACACATGAAAATCAGCATAGTGCTTATGTCCCGTTTGAGGTCAACACTCAAATCCATTATTCAAACAGGCGCTAATTATGCACTAAATGGTGTGGAAAGATGCAATAGGCAGTCTGAGCTGCTGAAGGGAAGGGGGACAAAATGTGGAAAAACTTGCATAAATAGCTGCTTTTCCTGTATAATTTGGTTTCCATGAGAATGGTAAGTTTAAATACACCATCACACTGGCAGAAGTAGGCTATGCTTACTTCAAATTAAGTAGATCAAAATAAGTTTGAAGCAGTGCGAACCAAAAATAATTGCAGGAAACTTGATAGAACAACATAGATGAGAGACATAAATACATACTGTGGATGAACAAACCGATTCGTTTTCAGGCAGTGTTAAAACTATTCAGTCACTTGTGTTGACAACTTCAAACTAAAGCTGATTAGATTAATAAAACAGATCATTAAGTAGTTAATCTATCAAGTAAAGTCAAAATGTATTTCTATAGCAAATTTAAAAGCAACAGAGTAAAAACAATAATACAATCAATAAAAGCATCATATATGTGTAACAGGGTCAGGGAAACTGATCTGAATCAAAAGCCAATTTAAACAAATAAGATTTGAGAGCAGTTTCAAAACTGTCCAGCAAAAGAGCCAATCTCACAGTTGCTGGTAAACTATTCCAAAGTTTTAGAGCTGCAGTTGGCGACAACGTGCAACTGTAAGAAGACGCTGATTACTGGACGTAAGTAATCTTTGAGATGTGCAGGGAATCAGAGTGACACTAGTGTGCAAGTCCAGATAATGCCATGTAAACATTTATTCATTCATTTTCTTTTCGGCTTAATAATCTGGGGTCGCCACAGCGGAATGAACCGCCAACTTATCCAGCATTTGTTTTACGCAGTGGATGCCCTTCCAGCTGCAACACCTCACTGGGAAACATCCATACACACTCATTCACACACATATACTATGGATAATTTAGCTTACCCAATTCACTTATACCACGTCTTTAGACTTGTGGGGGGAGACTGGAGCACCTGGAGGAAACCCATGCGACCACTGGGAGAACATGCAAACTCCACACAGAAATGCCAACTGACCCAGCCGGGCTCGAACCAGCGACCTTCTTGCAGTGACGCCACCATGGCGCACCACCTTGTAAACATTTACTTATTTAGAAATCAATCCTGAACATTACTGGAAACCAATGTAAAGACAATAAAATAGGTGAAATGTGGTTCCTCTTTTTAGTTCCAGTAAGAAACTTTGCTGTGGCGTTTTGAACAAGAAATAGCCTTCTGAGGCAGGCCACAGTAAAGGGGATTCAAAATCAAAATTTACATTTTGTTTTCATTTAGTTGCAAAATTGATTAGCCATCCATCCAGAACATTTTACTCCTCAAAACAGTCACAGAGCACAATCAAGGAACCACTACTATCAGTTTTAAATGGAAGATAATTCATCTGCATAACAGTGGTAGGAGAAATTATATTTCCTAAAAAAATTTATCGTATAAAGAGAAAAGAGACGAGGACCTAAAATGGACCTTTGAGGCACACCACGCACGACAAAATTTCCCAACGCTCACTGAGAAAGATCTGTCTTTGAGGTAGGAATCCAACCACTGCACAGCAACACCTTGTATGCCCACCACCGTTTCCAGCTGATGTAATAGAATACTTTGATCAATTGTGTCAAATGCTGCGCTCAAATCAAGTAAAACAATCACTGCACATGAACTAGTGTCAGGAATTTGCATAAGGTCATTGCTGACCTTTAAAAATGCAGTTTCTGTACTCTACAGTGCTCCAAATCCTGCCTGAAAAGCATCAAAAACAATAAACATACACTGTAAAAAAAGTATATGATATTATGAATTTTTAGTTCATTGTAACATATTAAACTAAGTTAATCATGTTCTAACTTAATTTTATAAGTTACGCAAGCTGTTTTAAGTTCAAGGGACTCATAGGGTTTACTTGATTCAGCTTAAAAGTTTAAGGCAACGAGTATTTCTAGTGTACCAATAAAATACAACTGCTGAATGCAACTCTCTGCAACAGTTTTGAGATAAAAGGTAACTTAGAAATAGGTCTAAAATTACTATGGGTAGATGGATCAAGACGAGACTTCTTAAGCACAGGGTGAACCACAGCATGCTTAAACTATAGCTGGTATTTGACAAAGAACTATTAATGATGGCTGTAACGGCCAGACTGAAGGTTGCAAACACTTCCTTGAAATGAGAAACTGAGTTGACATCAGATTCACAACTGGAGGATTTAGCCTTTCATCTCAACCAGCTGTTCAGGTAAAAAATATCATGGTGAACATTCTATTGGGGATCATATAAATGACTGAAGATCTGATTCATAAACAACATAAGGGGGAAAAGTCAAATATGTTATAAACGTCTGAAGAAACAGTTGTTCTTAATGTTAGAACTTATAAAAAAATATATAAAACCTTTAATAAAGCCTTCAAATCAGTAATTTTATACATGCATCTCTATGTATTATATTTAAATAAACATTAATTTATATTTGATGTTTAGTTTAAACATATAAAAGATATGCTTTTATGTACCCAAAATGATTGAACAATGTATTGTGGCATTTCTATTTTTATTAAATATTTACTGCACTTGAAAGCACTGTAAACGGATTTGGCTGCAGGAGTGTTGTAAATGTGTACATGTAAATAATCAGACAAATCAATATATAGACGACTATGGGATGTAACAGAGAAGATGTGCAATTGCAATGCACCTCAGTGTTCAACAGATCAGTTAGTGTGCTAAAGTTATGTTGGACTGCTTGGGCATACAGTATTGTTTTGATAAAGACATCATAAGTAAATATAACATAGGCGTTTTTACTGACAGCTCAGGCTGTGTTGTGCTTTATTGTATGTTTTGTCCGTGAAGAAGATATACTTAAAAAAGAAGGAACGAATGCTGTCAATGGAGCAAGACTTTTTTTTAGAAATGTGTATATTTTTATCATTTGGCACTTTTTGTGGTATTTTTCACAGTGTATTTACATATTTGTATTAAACCTGATTCAGGGGTTTCGAGCTTTTGATTAATAGATACTTGTTTCCTTTTTTGTTGTTTTTGTTTCCTATTTTGTTTCCAATTTAACATAATAAAAAAGTACATTAAAATGTTAATTAACTGGTTTTAAGTTGAAAGATTTGTAATTTAATCTAATTTACAAGAAAAATGATTTTAAGGTTTTGATCATCAGACAATACTGCATTTTTGTTTGAACATGTAAACATATGAAAGTTTATATGCTCTTAAATTGAGGTCCAGCTGTGCATAATTTTGTTTTCTGACCTATTTTTGAAATTATTTCTTAATTTATGAAATTATGGCTAAGACAAATAATATACACTTTGTATGCTCAGTAATACACACAATTACAACTGAGTATACTTCATGGCCTGTACACGTACTCATTCATTCATTCATTCATTCATTTTCTTGTCAGCTTAGTCCCTTTATTTATCTGGGGTCGCCACGGCGGAATAAACCGCCAACTTATCCTGCATAAGTTTTATGCAGCAGATGCCCTTCCAGCTGCAACCTATCACTGGGAAACATCCATACACACTCATTCACACACATACACAAGACAATTTAGCTTACCCAATTAACCTATACCACGTCTTTGGACTGGGAAAACAAAGCACCTGCAGGAAACCCACGCAACCATAGGAAGAACACACAAACTCCACACGGAAATGCCAACTGACCCAGCCGAGGGTTGAACCAGTGACCTTCTTGCTGTGAGGCGAACGTGCTACCCACTACGCCACCACGGCACCACAATATTTATTCTTATTCTGCTATTTCCCACTAGTCACTAGTTCCTTCTAAAAAGTATGCAACACAGTGAGAAAGAAGAAGGATGCTTGGTCAATAAATGGTATCATACAAAAGAAAAAGATCGATTGATCTGTTGTTAGTCTAAACATTATTTCTAATAAAAAAGTAAAGGTACAAAAGTAATAAAAATGAATTCCCTTTTCCTGCAGCACACTCAATAAAGGTAACGAAGTTTACATGTTTCCCCACACTAAAAAAAACTATAGAAATGTATCGTAAATACTGGTGTTTTGAACCATACTATTATTATACTCTATATAATATTTACAACTCTTTATTAATGCATTTTACAGCATAGTGTATTAACCATCATGAACTGATAAAAACTTTAATAAACACTGAATACTTTTGTTAAAAAAAAGTGGTGTATTGTAGTAGTTGTAAAAACCTTAGTACAGTAATGGGCAATTTGTGTATGTTACTATAGGTTTTGTATAACCACAGCTATTAAAATTTAAATCTAAAAATAAACTCAGAATTTAATTCCCACTCACTTATTGTGTTTCTTTCTTGTGTTAAACAAAAAAAAGTAGATAATTTGAAGAAAGCTCGAAAACTGTAACGGTGACTTCCATAGTAATTGTTTTTGCAACTATGGAAGTCAATGGTTCAGCATACTTATAAATATCTTATTTTGTGTTCAACAAAAGAAAGAAACTCCTAAAGTTTTGAAACCACCTATAGTGAGAATATTTTCATTTTTGGGTTAACTATCTCTTTCATCATCAGATGACATCATACTTTATTATAGTAAGGTTCAAAAACACTATTGTACACACCATAAATTATTAATATCACATTTTTTTTTCAATGTTTCCGTGTGTTTTTATTCATATCTGGACGATATTTTTCTTCATTAAATACAATTTTAGCATCTAAAGGTTGGCGCTCCCTCCATCAGTTTCATCACTTGCTGTGCCAAGCACACTACTACCATTACCTGTATCTACTTGATGACAGACAGATGTACTCACCGGCTGGTACACTACCGGGCACAGCTCAGCGTGTAACACCATGAGCAGAATGCCCAACAGCGCGGTGCCCAGAGCCCACGCGCACAGGCGCCTTTTGTCCTCCAACAGGAACTTTCTGTCGCGCAGTCTGTAAAGGTTCAACCCTTCAATCGGACTCATTCTCTTTCCCATGTGGGACAGCGGTACTCTTATCTCCGTCGTTTCTCCGTTGTGGTTCACAAGCCCATCGCAGTTTCTGCCGTCCACCATGGTCTCCAAGTGCGCGAAGCGAGCAGTCATCTCCATAGCGCGCTCGTGTTTTCAGTCCACACAGTCGCCTTCAGTCGCCTTGTTCCCCATCCTGTCCTTCCCCCTCTCCTAACAAAATTTCGGAAGACATAGCATAGTGAAACCAGCTATTACCACGAAGCGCGGAGTGAAGAGCGAAATGCGCGCTCCTACCTGCGATCCTCCACTCAGACTGTTACGCGCCTCAGCATTTGACTGAGTCTGTGGGAAGGCGCTCTCTCTTAGACGCTCTTACGTAAACAGTGGATAAACCACATCAACTTCATCTTCAAATAGTGTTTCGTCGTGTTTTAAATATGGACTACTTTTACTTTTTAATTTGTTGCCATTTATCCAGAAAAAAATATTGCTTAAACACGTTCCCAAGTTCAAGATGTGGTGAAGCGCGTGACTGATTTAAGGTAGTTTGGTGACGCGAAGAAGAGTGAAGTTTCCATACACTGTCAAATAACATAATTTATAACAATAATTTTGCCGTCTCATGCAGCGTTTGCCTTCTCAGCACATTTGAGGAGATGAGCCAAGACATGACTATATACACTGGTAAATTCGTCCACGTGGGCACCTCTAGTGGGAGACCAGCTTAGTGCAGCGCTAAAGGTTTGGTTAAATGTACCTTTTCCAGTGCTACTGTGGTCAGAGCTGTGCGCTGCAGTTGATGGCGTTATAAGATAACAATCTGCATTATTTTAAGCAATACAATATTTTAGCTGGTAGATTATGAGCTTATTAAAAGGTTATCATTAAAATGTCTAATTAACCAGAATAAATTGTTTTGCAAATGAAAACAAAATAAAACATTTGAAAACACAAATATGCAACTGATGGTAGCTTTATTTATAGAATAAAGATAATAGTAAAAAAAACATACGAATTATTCACTCCTATTGTGTGAACACTTTATCAGGATTTATCAAAATAAAAAAAACATAAAAATATTGCTTACATAAAAATTGAAAAGAAAGAATGAAAATTGATTTAAATAATAATAAAAAAGTTTAAAATAAACACATGTTGAATCTAAATTAATAATATAAATGCATAAATTTTTTTTTTTTTTTTCGGCTTTGTCACTTTATTAATTTCGGGTCGCCACAGCGGAATGGACCGCCAACTTATCCAGCAGATTTTTTACACAGCAAATGCCCTTCCATCTGCAACCCATCACTGGGAAACACTCATACACTCTCATTCAAACACATACTCTACCGACAATTTAGCTTACCCAATTCACCTGTACCACATCTTTGAACTTGTGGGGGTAACTGGAGCACCCAGAGGAAACCTACGTGCACACAGGGAGAACATGCAAACTCCACACAGAAATGCTAACTGACCCAGCCGAGGCTAGAACCAGCAACCTTCTTGCTGTGAGGCAAGAGCGCTACCCACTGCACCACCTCGTCAACCCATAATAAACATACATTTAAAAACAAATTTGTTAAAACAAAACTTTACTGATGCCTTTACATCTTCACATGGAGGTCCCTCATTCAATGATCTAGATCATACAAAGATCTAGATCCCATGTAATCATTTACTACCCAACAGTATAGACTTTACAGTTATTTATAGTTCATGTTTTTAAATTGTAACTAAACTTATTTTTAACACAAAACATATATATATATATATATATATATATATATATATATATATATATA